>OY986438.1:116359302-116959302 GCA_963920525.1 Dichetophora obliterata | reverse complement strand
GTTACTTTCGAGAACTGTATTAAAAATGGGCGTAGTCGCTTTTTATCCAGGCCCACATTTTGATAAATCATTAAAATTGACTACTGGGACGATTGCGCTGAAATTTTGGCAGTCGATTTCTTTCGATTGCAAGATAATTTAGGAAAATTTTCCACACCCCCTTTTACCGCCCTCAAATCAATAAAAATTCGATATTTTGGACGGTTTTTATCGTATTAAACTAAAATTTGGGAATTTAGTTCATATGCTTACTTTCGAACACCGTTCTTTCGGACGCCCACTTTTCAAAAAATAAGAGTGGAGTATAACCTGTATAACCTGAATTGAATTGAAATTTTGGCAGTGGATTTGTTTCGAGTACGAAATGGTTTCGAGGGAAAAAAGTGATGCCGCACCTCTTTTACCGCCCACAAATTCATCAAAATGCTTCATTTCGGACGGTTTTGGTCGTATTAGACTAAAATTTAGTAATTTATTTTCTATTTTTTGTGCGTTGCATGGGAAACCCCAAAACTGTGGCAGATAGAGCGTAGGTGTGTTTATAGAAGTTAAGAAGTTCTACTTCTGTACTGTATACACACTATAATGTGATTTTTTTTTAAATTCGTTTTTTAATCTATGGAACAATTTTGTTCTCTCTTCCCAGCTATAGGAATCATTCACTTCATGTGATTTCCTATAATGCCTTTCTAGGAAAAATTTTCCTTTGTTAACTTATGATGTGAAGTAAAGCACACATTGCGCTTCATTAAAAGCATTCATTGTAATAAAGTTTTTTACTTGATCATTATCAGAAATCATTTTAAATTAAATTACCAACACGAAAAATATATTTCTGTGTTCACAAGGAATACCGACTAAACTCAAAGTATCGTAAAAAGCGATATTTTAATTGCACGAACTACGACCCATTGTTTTGAATTATATGAACTGTTACAAACAAAATATGTGCAGACATAAGTCATGATCAATTCTGGGCAAAAAATGGATATCTACGTACTTCCAAAAATTGGCAATAAAGTAAATTCTCTATCGCGTTTTTACGATATTTTGAGTTTAGTCATTATTCCTTGTGACCACAGATTTATTGTCCCAATTAAAAACATATTTTATAGTTCGTGCATACATTTTTTTTTGCGTGCTTTGAAAAAACTTTGCGACGCAGTCCTCACCGCTTGAAATACCAGAGCGGACTGTGGTGATCTTTTGTATCCGTGAGCTTTATATACGTGTGAAAGCACAAAAGCATATCTGCACATTTGTGCGCGTTTAAGCATCTATGTTCTAGAGAAAAAGTTAGAACGAAGTTTTACTATCCCTTTAACTCTAATTTCACGTGTATATGGTTTACTATGTATGTGAAAAGTGCTGTCGCTCGGTGAAATAAGAGAGCTGATTCAAAAAGCTTTACTTAGTTCGCATTTGCTCAAAAGCATTTGTTTTCATTTAAAAATTTATTTAAGTTTAAAAAAATCTTTTTCGGAAGTTTCAAAAGTTTAAAATCTTATATAAAAGCTTATTTTAGCTTTTTATAAGTATCAAAAGCTTTTATAAGTATCTCAGCTCGAATTAATTAACCAAAAAGCTATGTTTTTTTTTTTGTTCTTGGCGTGAAAACATAATTACGTAATACATTGAAATTTATTTTATTCTTTCCATATCGTTTTTTTACAATATATTATTTTCCTAAACTCAAATTGTTTTTTAATAAATTTATGTTGCAGAAACGGAATTAAATGCTTTCCTCTTGAAATACAAACAATAAACAAAAGTCTGTTTAGGCAAAATTTCGAGAACGGTATTTCAAGCTTTTTATTTTGTATGCACGGTAAAATTTTATATAGTTAATTTAAGGAAATATTAAAGTTTAATAATATAAATACATTAATAATATTGATTGGTGGTAAAATAATAATTTTAACACACACACGCACACAACAATAAATACTGTATGCACTTAATGTATACAAAAATCTATAGAATCTGTATCTAAGAATCTATCGAATCTATAAGAAGAACTATTGATTTATATTGATAAAACGTTATCTGCTCGAATGCTGCATACTGCGTCTTTATTTTGTCTCTCTCTAACTTTTCAACAATTTTATGTTTTAGTATGATTTCGTTCGTTGTGTTGGTAATTTTATTGTTCAAAAGCCACATACGAAAGCATTTGTTTATTAGTGTGCATTCATAAGAGATTAAATTTTATTTGTAAAAGCTTTTACTTTTTCCATCATCATTTTCATGCAATTAATCTTCTTTTTTTTTGTAGTACATCCTAATTTAAGATTTTGTTTAACAGATTGTGTTGTGATATTTTGTACAATTCTCTGGTGTCTGTTAGCTTTACATAAACTATGACTTATTTACTTACAAAACATGTAAGACTTTGCAAGTTTAATGTCCAATCTAGAATCATTTCAAATTTAAATCTTTTGATTAATGTTAGAAGTATAAATCGTTTGCCCAGCTTGTTAGGAAAATTTTATTTGTTGTTGCCATTAAAGCTTGAAGAGCCATTCTAATTTTCCCTATAACTGTCTTGTCTAGCTTTTGGCACTTGTGATTTTTATTATACATTCAAAGAACAAATAAGCTTTTCCTGCGTTTGAGTGTTTCTTTAACCATACAAAGACTTATTTCAAAAATGTAAAAACTTTATCGGAAGTTTCAAAATGGTTTAAAAATTTTACCTAAAAAATGCTTAAAGTTAGCCTTACAAAAAGCTGCGGGTAGCTTTTGGCAAATTTTGAAATACATGATTAAAAATCTGGTAATATTTTTAAAATTTTTCTTTCAAATCTTAAAGCTTTTTTTAAGCTTTCATAATTTTTAAAGCTTTGATAAAACTTATAAACTTCAGGTCTTAAACAACTTTAAAACTTTATGGTTGTAACATGTCTTAAAATCTTTACCAATAAAAGCTTTATGGGAGCTTAAAAAAGTTAAGAGCACATAATAAGTTCTTTGAAAGTTTGTAAAATTATAGAACTTTTTATTTTTAAGTTCTTAAAGTTTGTAAGCGAATGAAAATTTTAAATTCTTTTAAAAGCTTTCCATTAGTTTTGAAAACTTTTAAATTATTTTAAAATTATGTAAAATAAAAACTCAGCAGGTTTTTAAAATTTTTAAAATAGCTTTATAGAACATTTGAAAAATGTTTAGCATTTAAAAGCATGTACAAATCTTGAAAGCTCTTAAAAACTTTAAAAATTTGATAGTCTTAAAGCTTTGAGAAAACTTGAATATCAAAGAGTTTTCATACAATTTCGAAAGCCTCTTAGTACTAAAGATTCAACTAGTTTATAAAGCTTTAATAAAGTTTTAATGAAGCTGTATAAAGCTTAATTAAAGCTTTAATTATGCTGTTTTAAAATTTATCTAAGCTTTAATTAAACTGTTTAAAGCTTAAATGAAGCTGTATGGAACCTCTGTAAAATGTTAAAAGCTTTTCCAAATCCCGTTAGTTAACGAAAATGTTGAAAATCTGGAAACTTGTCCGAAAGATTATTTTTGAATGTTCAAAAGTTTTAAAACTTTTAAATCGAAAGCTTAAAAAGCTTTTATATAATTTCGAAAGCGGCTTATTTTGGAAAGTTTTATTTTAAAGATTCAACAAAGTTTTGAAATCTTTACAATGTTTTGTAAGTGATGTTATGAAAATTTAAAGAACCTTTGAAAATGTTTGCAGATTTTTTAAATCTTGTTCATTATTTGAAAATATTTCAAATCTGGCAATTATTTGAAAGTTTTTTGAAAAATTTTGAAATCTCCTTTCAAAGCTTAATAAAACTTCAAAATCAAAAGCTTTTACAGACTTGCATTTAAATCAGAAAGCATTTCATTATTTGAATATTTTTTCTAGAGGTTTAGCAAGTTTTTGAAATATTTTCAATGCTTTATTAAAGCTTTATTGAAGCTGTACAGAGATACGGAGCCTTTGAAAAATTTTAAAAGATTAAAAAGTTCTTGTCAATTATTTGAAAATGTTTAAAATCTGAAATTTTTCGAAAGCTCATTTAATTTTAAAAGCATTTAAATTTGAAAAAATTGAAAAAAATCGAATACTTAGGTCAAAGTGTGATATCTTTTTTAGAACAAATAGAAATTTTCCTTTTTTAAAACTTTTAAACAATTTTATTTGGTTTACTTTTTTAAGTCTCTTGCAAAGAAGCACTTTACAAAGCTCTCTTCTTACAATGACAATCAATTTCAAATATTTTGTTTTTTTTATCAAATTTTAACATTTTTATTTTTTCTTCTTGTTTTTACTTAAACTCATCGATATGTTATGCAAACACGTAATTCCTAGAAAGGCTCCTAAATGCCCACACATTTACACAAGAATAACAAATAATTCCATTTCTGCATCTAATAAAAGCATATATATTTGTATGTGAACCATTATAATTATTTATATGTATGATATATGTTGCTAACACTTGTCTCAAATAAATTGTAAAAGTATTTTAATGCATTTATTTATTTTTTGTTCATTTCAATTTAAAACAACTACTTATAACTCGAAGCATTTAAATAAGAAAAACCAGTTCATTATTGAAAATATTTATATATTTACTTATGAAAATAAAAATATTAAGGTTATCGTTTGCCCATGGCTTGGCCATTCTTGGGTGCCCCCGTTGGCGCTGGTCCCTTAACGCCCATTGCCGCTGGAGCTGCACCCACCGCTGCCCCACTGGCGCCAGCAGCAGCGTCGCTCGTGCTCGCGCCACGTCCGGCTACACAAAGACGGAGGTATAAACAGCAAAAATCCAAAACTAATCAAATGAAAATTAACAAAAAAAAATACACTGAAAAAATGTTACTTAAAAGCAGAATTCAAGCTATTGAGCAAAACACATATATTACTGTTATTTTTGTGTTTATTTCAATTAAAACTTCTTTTTTTTTTATATATATATATAAATTATGAAAATTATAACCCTTTTTTTGGATGTGCAAGTTAATTACATACAAGCATTATATTTACATTTAATCATATATACATATTTAGCAACGGTTATGCAGTGATCTATGGGATGGTATTATGAAAACTTGTAACGTATCTACATATAAATATTATAATTGAGCGATTATTATTACGAATCTTTTTAGTACTAATTGATAGCGAAAACTTGTTACATGAAGTTTTTAACATATAAATGCGTGTTTTGTGTTTTTCTGTTCTGGTTCCTATACCTGGTTTTATGTTAGTCCCCCTCAATTGTCTCTTTTCTTGTTATGACCACAAACTATTTTTAATTTTGTTTGTCCAACATTTTTTTATTTGTTGTTTGATCCAGTCGAAATTTGCACGTTTTGCGACGTAAAATGTTTTTAAGGCCTTTTTTTAATTCAGCTATTTTAAAAATATTGATCGCGAGTAAATGTTTTTTATTAAAATGAAATAAAAAAAAACAAGAAAACGCACGTACTGCATGTTAAGCGTTTTTTAGAAATCTATAGACAAGCATAATTTCACCAGACATTCATATAATAATAAGAAGTCATTTAAACAAATAATGCTCAAGCTTAAAAATGATAGCAGAACTCACTTCAATCATATTCTTAAAAGTTCCTTAGTCTAGTAAGTTTCTAGGTGTATGAATTATTTGACCTGAATTCTTATTTTATTCGTGGCTAGGATTCGGAAGTATCACAGTTTGGAAAAATTACTCACGTGAACTGCAGATCACACACTTAACCCTTAGTCTGTACTATAGGCAGGCGTTCAGCGCCCCAGACAACTTTTAATTGTAAATAAAAGTACTAAAAAGTGAAACAGTGATTTTTCATATTTATATGTGTTAGTGAGATACTCTATATCTCTAATGTATATTAGAGCACCCATATCGTCGCCTGAGAAAATAAACGTCGTATGTGAAAATTTTCAGTTTTGAGATTATTAAAATAAGAAATTCTGAAAAAATAGCGGTGAGACCACAAAAATTTCGAAATCTATTGTGAAATGTGTTTGCAAATAGGGCTGAAATTCTAAAGAATATTTCTCCGCTAGATTTTGAATTATAGCCCCTTTTTCTCAATAATCTCAAAAGTGAAAATTTTCACATACGACTTTTATTTTCTCAAGCGACGATATGTGCCTTTTTCTGATTTTATTTGCTCCTTGCCAATTTTCTGTTAGATTGAGACTAAAAAATAAGATCTGCATAATAAATTGGAATCGGTGGTGGAAAAATCTTAGGCCTCCTGGGGTTAAAGGCCCGAAAACGCCTTAAAAATGGTACTTGGCTTATTTACTCTGTATCTCTTAAAATAACAGTTTTACGCTCTTAAAATTAATATTTTTTAGTAAACCTTTTTATGCACAATAAACAGATACACATTTTTTTATTACCACCTTTGACCTTGGAATGACCTTTCGTAGTGTTTTACGCAGTCAAAGTCACGATTTGTAAGTAGTAATTTTTTTTGAACGACCCTCGTAAATTTTTGGAAAGAGATATTTCTGAAAAGTTAACACAATGTCAAAGAGCATTAAATAAAGTTTAATTCACAGTTGGTTTTTTCCCAAAATATTGATTTTTGGGAGTATGAGAGCATTTCAAAGTATTTTTCAAAGCAAGTGACAATTTTCTTCATTGCAAACACATTTTCAGATGGATTGAGACGCTAAAGTATAATATTTTCAAAAAAGTGAATACATTTAGCTCAAAAAATCCAGCACCCTTTTGGTAGCTGCATTGCTAGAGTATAATGTACTTGTTACTCAACACCTTATTGCTAGCGTAGCTTTCTTTGTCAAAAGCATCTATGGCATATTGTAATATCGAACAATATTCGAAGATTTAATGTATTTGTGGTTCGAATATATTAAAGGAATTGGTTTCTATGACACCAAAAGCACCAGCTAATGTTTTTAAACTTTATCAAGAACTAGAAAATTTCAAAACAATTGACAAAGATATAAGAGAAGCAGTAAAAAAGGAATTACGTGGACATCTATAGTACTTAAATGAAGCCAACGTTGCATTGGCTTTCTTCGACGATACCGACATAAAAAGAAAAATGGTATTGAATTTGAAGAAACAAGGTTATAATGACAGACCGAACAGAGCTCTGTGGCCTAATCAGGAGCTTAAATCTACTGAATTATGTGACTTTGTTACTAATAACACTAACTTTTTCTTCGACACTATTTTAAATGAGAATGTAGCAAACAGGTCTAAAAATTTTTTGATGACAGATCCGACTATTTGACAAGAAAATTAATGTTACATTGCTGCTGAAGCAATTGCTAAAAATTTATTAGTTGTGAATGACATTGCGGAACGTGGAATCGCGCTTATAACACGATTTAATGCCGTCTTAACGCACCATGAAGAGCAAAAACTAAAAACAATAAACAATATTAAAAAATACTACTATGTTTTTCTATAGCAATGCAGCTGCCAAAAGGGTTCCCTATTTTTTAAGCTAAATGTATTCGCTTCTCTGAAAATATTATATTTTAGCGTCTCAATCTTTCTGAAAATGTGCTTGCAATTAAAAAATATTAGTCACTTGCTTTGAAAAATGCTTTGAAAAAAAATTTAAAATGCTCTCATACCCCTGAAAATGAATATTTTGGAAAAAAAACATCTGTGAATTAAACTTCATTTAATGCTCTTTGACATGGTGTTAATTGTTCAGAAATATCTCTTTCCAAAAATTTACGAGGGTCGTTAAAAAAAATATCACTTACAAATCGTGACTTTGACTGCGTAAAACACTACGAAAGGTCATTCCAAGGGCAAAGTTGGTTACAAAAAAAAATGTGTATCTGTTTATTGTGCATGAAAATGTTCTCGCATTTTAAGGGCGTAAAACTGTTATTTTAAGAGATATAGAGTAAATAAGCCAAGTACCATTTTAAAACCGTTTTTGGGCCTTTAACATCAGGGGTCCTGCATTTTTTCCACTACTGAAGTCCAATTTTTTATGAAGATCTTATTTTTTAGCCTCAACCTAACAGAAAATTGGCGGGGAGCGAACAAAATGAGTAAAAGGCACATTCCATATGTTTCATGGGTGCTCTAATGTATATGACATACATATTATATGTGAGGTATGTATGTATATGTGAGACTCAAAACACACATGTGCACAATTCGTGCTATGGGCGTTCTGCGCCTCTAATGTATTTTATGTGAGATCTCATAATTTTTTAATGAATTTCGACAAAAAAGTCAGATTCGATCCAGACCAAATTCAACGCACGAAAGAAATAATGAAGAAAATTAAAAAGAATAAGTTGGATGATTATCTGTTGATGATGCAGGTTTACATTTTTTCATTTGGTTCCGTATGAATTTTTATTTATTAAAACAAGCAAAAACATTGAAAAAACATAAGTGTAATTCTATGAAAATAGATTGAAAACAGTAAAAAAAAATTATAATCGACGGTATTGACTGGACGCCCCATAGTACAGAGATATGGTGGCGAAACATAGTACAGACTAAAGGTTAAATATTTAACATAAAATAGTTTTTCAGAATGTGTTTTTATACTGAACACAAACGCTACTCTACGTTGCCAAAAAAAAATGACAAAGTTCTTTAATAAAGCTAAATTTAGTATTTTTTTTTTAAGTGTTAAAATAACCCATTAAGTGCCACTGTACTCATTTGAGTACAGCAAAATATTTTTAACTTTTAAAGTTTTCTTTGTTGGTAAGCATTAGTGAATTTTTTTGTTAATTGCCAATTGTTAAGCGGGTCAATTCCATTTGCTACTCATCTTTTTTTTAAAATATGTTTTCTTAAAAAAAAATAAAAAAATAAATAAAAAATAAAAAAAAATAAATAAAAATAAAAAAAATAAAAAAATAAAAAAATAAAAAAAATAAAAAATAAAAAAAAATTAAAAAAATTAAAAAAAAATAAAAAAATTAAAAAAATTAAAAAAAAATAAAAAAAAATAAAAAAAAAATATAAAAAAAATAAAAAAAAAATAAAAAAAAAATAAAATAAAAAAATAAAAAAAAATAAAAAACCATTTTTTGCTATTTTAGTTTGTTTTCTATTGCAAAATAAACATTTTTTGGACTTTTCACTTTTACTTTTCATTTGGCTGTTAATGGGTTAAGATATCAATAAATAAATATCAGTTTTTTACTCCTTTGGCCAACTTTTCAGCATTGAAAATTTTATGTGAATTCTATTTATTTATTCACAAATATTTTTAAATAATTTTTTCTGTTTTAAATTTGAAATAAAACTTTTATAAAATATTTCCTTTTTATAGGTTTTATAGGAAATAGGTTAAAGCGTTTCTTTTTTAATAACTTAATTGTGATATCAGTAGATTAAAATAAATATTTTTCTAAAAGTTTTTTGAGGTGCTAGACAATTCTCACTACAAATAGTAACTCGAAACTTTTGAACATCGGTAATTAAAGTACAACGAACTAAAAGGAGATTATGTAAAAGTATCAATATATTTTTTAGTTTAAATGTTTGTGTTTTCTTAATAAGATTGGGTTTTGTCGATTGGGACTATGCTTATATATTATAAATATCTGATAAACCTTCTTTTAAATTAAATAAAAAAAAAATCCCCACACTAAATAAAAAAAAAATCTTAATATATAAAAGGCAAGCACTCTGCTCCATGTCCAATATCTCTCAAACTGTTAGCCTGAAAGTATGCACATCTTAATACATAAAAGGCAAGCACACAGTATTTCTTAAACTATTTTTTTTTTTACATTAAAGCACTTTTACAAGACATAATGTACCCAAAAAATGTTCATCCTGAAAGTATGCACAGAAAATATATTTGATACTTATCAGTGACAACGTTGAGTTTTCACCATAGCACGTTTTTGATCCAAATAACTCTTTTTTCATACCTTTATA
Organism: Dichetophora obliterata; assembly: GCA_963920525.1. Lineage (NCBI taxonomy): Eukaryota > Metazoa > Arthropoda > Insecta > Diptera > Sciomyzidae > Dichetophora > Dichetophora obliterata. The sequence continues at coordinate 116,949,433 of OY986438.1, read as the reverse complement.
AAAAAGTTATGACGAATTTAATGAAATTCTTTTGAGTCGATTTGAGTCGATTGTACCAAAAAATATAATTGTATCTGCCGCGAAACGACACCTGAGTTGCTGCATATATGAAAGTTGCAAGGCCAGTTTGCAAAGTTGTGTATGAATATGATTGTTACCAAACTCGACTTCTTGCACTTTTATACTTGAACTAATTTTTCAACACTGCTTCAATACGTAACATTTTATTTAAAGTGGTACATTTGTATTTTACAAAAATCAAGTGTATAAAAAAATCAAGCTTTAAAAAGAGAAAATAGTGCTTTCGGCAAAAGGCTTTTATACTAGTATAAATATAATAAGGCAAAACTCAATGTGCCATATTCTTCAGTTTTCTTTATTTATATGCAAACAACCTTCAAATTTCTTTCTCTATTCATTTTCCTGCAGAATGCTTTTAAAATTAATTATTCTTCAATTACTTACGTATCTGACCATAACAATCCGTGTTCGGATTACGGCCGACTCTGTTAGCCTATACTTCACGCGCGCCTTCTCGAAGTAGAGAAGGCGCGCTCGTACAGCTCTTTCATTCGGATGCGATAGTCGTCGCCAACTCGAACAGGACCGAAGATTTTCAAAGAATTTTTCTTTCGAACACCTCCAAAACAGTTACTTCTCTTTTCGATACCACTCATGCCTTAACATCATAAAGAAGTTCAGGTATAGCGAACGCTTTGTAGTTGCCTGCTGTGACGGTACAGCCTAGACATTGGATAGCAACTCGAACCTCATCATGTTTAAGTGGTGGAACTTTTACTCCGTCATCGTTCATTGGTGGTGTCTTACTGCATTCTCCACTGGCAGAACGTAGTCTTCTTTAAGATCGATACATTTTGTCCAGCGTTTTTCCAATTTTTTTTTATTCTTTCCAAATAATAGGTTTTATCAAGGTCCTCAAAATAGGAGTTTGTTGAAGGGCACTTTATTCGACCCAAAGCTCTTACGCCGCTTAGCCTCGGAATTCGGTATTCGACCACAATTTACAAGTGCCGGTTCGCTGATAACATTTAATTGGAGTTGTACAAGGGGGCGTGGCACCTTCCATACAACCAAAATTTGCGATATCGAATAGTTTGGAGTTATAGGCCGCACAGTCTCGGAATTCGGTATTCGACCACAATTTACACGTGGTGTTTCACTGATAACATTTTATGAGAGTTGGACAAAGAGGCGTGGCTTTGGATTTTTCATGTCCAAATCTTTCACTATATTACAACATAAAATTGAAGTGAAATTGTTTTTGTTACAAATTAACTCCAAAAATACCTATAAAGTGATTTGTAATACCGTTGCACACTTGGCCTTTAGACCGAGTGGCACCACATTGAGCTTTAAGTAAAGCTTATTAGACGTTTGACGCTTATTTTTGACAGGTCGTCAAGCTCAGAAAAGAAGAAAGGCCCCAGATATTTGTGCCTTCTTCTAGCGAGCTCGGGACAGGAGCATAGAAGGTGGGCGATGGTTTCTTACTCTTCCTCGCCCCTGCAGCTTCTGCAAAAGCCATTTGCGATGACTCCCAGTCTAAAGGCATGTCTGCCTATAAAGCAATGACCTGTGGTAATGGCCACTAGCGCTGCTACCTCTAGTCTTTCCAACGAGAGAAGGGCTCGCTCAATAACTCGACTTGTTATTCTACAAGTTACGAGTTCACACCATCTTAAGCTGGCTCTAGATGGGGTGTACTCTTTCAGCAGCAGTTTGACAGTTGCCAACAGAATAATCGTTGAGTTCTGAACCACTGATGTCACAGAGGTGCTGTTTCTAGTAATCTCGTGTGCTTTTTCGTTTCCTCGTAGGTTTTTATGCCCTGGTACCCATATTAAGCCAATTTTGAAAAATTTTACATTTCGCTTAATGCAGCACGGCATTCTTTGGCTACTTTAGAGTTGATGGGTACTTGTTCCATCGATTTGATGGCTGTCCAAAAAAATGTATACTTCTCGCTTTGAGATAACATTATCTGAGAGCCATGTTTCGACTTCCCTAATTGCCATCATTTTGGCTTGGAAAACACTAGAGTGATCAGGCAGACTGCAAGCCAAGTATACCCCTAGTTCTTCTGTGTAGCCCCCATGCCCGACCTTGTCATTTAACTTTGACCCATCTGTATTGAACTATAGAGACCCTTGTTTCCACGGCACACCATTATTCCAATATGTCCTGGGTGAAATTAGCGTGCCGTTTTGGTGGTTTTCAGTAATCAGTCTTTGTTGGAATTAAATTAAATGGATGTGTGGCCTATTCCCAGGTTTTTCCGTACTCCAGTATCCCTCAGTTTTACTGACGAACAAGCAGCGGTTTGCTTGGCAACCAAGTCGAACGGTTGGAGGTGCTAGGCAGTCGGTGCTATCCTCAGAGTACAGTTGATGCAAATAGATGCCATTCCATGGACTTTTTGGAGCTGATTCAAATAAGTGACCTTGTCCAAACATGGCCACCATATTGTTACTCCATATAAAACTATAGGTCGAATTACCCCTGTATATAACCAATGAACGTTGCGGGGGAAAACCCCATCGTGACCCTATAGCTTTTTTGCAAATGTACAGCGCAACTATTGCTTTCCTAATACGCTCAAAAATATTAGGTTTCCAGCTCAGCTTCCTATCAAGAATGAGTCCTAGACGCTTTGCATTGTCCGAAAGGTCCAGTGCAGACCTATTAAGCAGGATTGATTTAAGGGATGAAATTTTATGTTTCCCGGTGAAATGAGCCAGTTCTGTGTTGGCCGGATTTACTCCCAGACCATAGGGTTTGGCCCATTGCTCAAGTTTGCAAAGAGACGCATAAAGTGGTGGCAGGATTCCAGTAGTATTTATCAAGCCTTATATTAGTTTCGGGGATGGTTTTTTATGCAAAAATTTATATTTTATGAAAAAATTTAATTTATTTTCTTTAATTTTTGTTGAAATTCAAGACGTTGTCTGCTCTCAATGGTTGTCAAACACAAACTTGATTACGCTGCTTACTCAAAATTTGACAGATTTCTATTAACAGATAGGACCAATGTTGCATATTCAAAAGTCACTGACTTCTCAAATTGTCCTCTAAAAAAACGTCTCTTTTCCTTTTTCTTTTCGCACGATAGTTTTCTCGCACGGCTCGCGTCATAGTTGACTGCAGTGTATTCTTATAGGGGTCGTTTTTTGCTACTATCGCATCGCGACACTCCTGCTTGTACCATTGGCTACTAGATTGCAAGTGCCAGAATCCAATGTCATCGTCAGTGGCAGCGCGCATGGAGCAGGGCTTCCATATGCTTCCATAATCCACCGGCATCGTCGGATTCAGAGGTTGAGCTTAACCGAGAGTTGAGCGCAATAGGCTTTTGCAATCCATTGTGATTGCAGCTCAGTGACATCTAGCTTTCGTTGTATTCCTGTGCGTATGTTTTTTCATTGCATAACCACCTGCTGATCTTGGCTGTAATAAGAGGGTATTAGTCGAAGTGAATGTTGACCCCCGAATTGCATGCTCTTCCAAAACACTAGAAGCGTGTCTACATGTTCTAATCGAACACGATCAATTTGGTATCGGATGTTTTGATCTGGGGACAGCTGGTGACCTTTTTGATGTCGGGGTTCTTAATTTTAGTGCTGCTAATTACTATGTTTCGCGCCACGGCAAAATCAGTCTTAGACCGTTATGCGAAGAGGTCTTATGGATACTGAACTGACTGACAGTTTCGGCAAAGATGCCTTCTCTTTTGGCCTTCGCACTTAAGCCGCCGAGGACTAATTTTACGTCCGTGTGCCGGCCATCGCGCTCTCTAAGGCAACATTATATTCCTTTGTCTGGGCGTGAGAGCAAATTTGCTTACCTTGATACGTATTGTGACCAATCTTTCGTTCACAGATGAGTACTTAATAACAATGTGGCGAGATTTCTGGCCAACGACGAATCCGCATCCAAATTCGCTGTACAGACAGCTGTAGTAGTAGTAGTAGTAGTAGTGACAGCTGTAGTAGATATGGCAGTCTGCGCATTTAGAGAGTCTTAAACTTTTTATTGCATCTCATTGATGGCAGTGAATCAGCCTTTATTATGATGGCGGTTAATCATCAGGTTGTGCGTCGGGTTTGAAGCCCACCCGTAAAAACCCATTTCAATGAAAACAAATAAGAATAGAAGCTCATTTTTCAGGTGCATATCCGTAAATCAGTGTACGGTTTTGTTTTTTATTGGGCGGGAATACTGCAGAAAGATCCAAACCCTTCGCATGTCTAAATTTAAAGTTTATGAGCGATCCCTCTATATTTCTACATACAGGACTCTTAAACATCTGGACATTTTAAAAATAACAGTATAAAGGCGAGCAGATTTTAAGATTATACAACCCATGATCGATTGTCAGAGCGTTATCTGCGAGTTCAGGGTGATCCACGGAAAGCTGAGATTGACAGTTGAGTGAGAGAGGTTTTTTGTTTGCATCACCACCCTATAGAGCACCCCTTTTATATTACTTCTAATATACTACTGTTTTAAAATTTCTTAACATATTTTATTTGACACTGGATTGCTAAATTCTATATTTAATATAAAAACATGTATACAGGGTTATTAATTTTCTGCTTCGGAAAGTACAGTTTAAAAAGCACACTAAAAATTTATATTTTGCCATTATACGCTAAATACAAAATCATTCAAATGTCCTCCACGGGAGTTTTTGCAGTTATTAATCCTTTGAGGTAATTTTCTATGATATTTCCACACAAATCGGGCACTATCTCGGCTCTGACTTGACGAATGTTGATTTTCAATTGCTCAATAGTTTGAGGTTTATTCTCGTAAACACAATCTTTTGCGTAGCCCAACAAAGAAAAGTGAAGAGGCGATCGAGAAGGACAATCCTCGAAATATATCGTCCTGAAAATGTTTGTTGCAACAAAGCCCTAATTGGTACTGTTGTGTAGCTTGTGGCCCCAACTTGTAAAAACCAGATCTATATCTTCAATTTCAGGCCAAATAAAATCGGTTCACATACGGCCATAACTCTCAGAACCAACTATAACGGTAGCTTCTTTGTCGTTTTCAAAAAAATACGGACCAATGACACCACCAGACGCACTGGCTTCTCCACAATCGCTTGGGGATTTTCAGAGCTTCATATACGGCAATTTTGCTTATTCACGTATCCACTGAGCGTGAAATGGGCTTCATCGCTGAAGAAAATTTGCTTCGAAAAATCGACATTTAATGCTTGTTGTTCCAGTATCCAATCGGCGCTTATTCTGTCCATGTCGGCAAGCAGTAATTCTTGTGTGAGTTGGACTTTGTATGGATGAAGATGCAAATCCAAATGTAGAACACCATAACGAGCCGTAAGACAACCCCGATTTCTGAGAACGCCGTAAAATTGACAAAATTTTGTCTTTAGCCATATTTTCTCTAACAGCAGCTATATTTTGGGTGGAGCGTACAGTATGACAATGCACAGGCCTTACAATATCGGCGACCGATCCACTTTCCTCAAATTTCTTCACTATATTGGAAATTTTTCGATGAGTAGGACGATTATGACGACCACAATCTTCTTGTAAAGTTTTATACGGGGCCACGGCCGTATCACCATTTTTATACCCCACGTATATAAAAGTCTGTGTTGGTTATATAAGCATTGTAACACCGTTTGTAACGCTGATAAGGAGGCGTGGCAGGCATAAAAAAGTATATATATTCTTGATCACCTCCCGAGTCGATTTAGTCATGTCCACCTGTCTGTCGGTGATCACGATAACAGCCGTAATTTTAGAGCTATAGTAATGAATTGCCATATATAAGCTTTATATTCAAAGATACGTTTCAAGTTCGAAAACAAGCCAAATCGTATGGAAACCACGCCTTCCTCCCATGCAAAGTGACTTTACCCAAACCGTAAAATCTCTTTAAATTGCAAAAAAATTAATCTAATAATGACTTCAAATATTGCACATGAGCTTTAACCATTCATATGCACTTTTTATATGAATGAAAATCAAGTCTACCTCCCATACAAAGTGGTTTTATGGTACTGTAAAATATCTTTAAAATTGAGTACAATGGTTTCAAATTATGCAAATAAGTTTGTATCTTTACTGTGCACTCAATGCTGGTAAAAAACTGAAAACTCCGCCCACTTCCAATACATAGTGACGTCATCATAATAGTGAAGCCTTTATAGATTTAAAAAAAAAATTCATTTTTTTTAAAGATTTTGTGCAAATAGCTTTAATAAATGTAATAAGAACTCGTGAGTTTCAAATCTGAAATTTATTGATAAAAAGCACGCCTAATAAAAGTGTCGTCATCAAAATAATACAACATTTAAAACTTTGAATAAACTAAAATACGGCCGTGGGTGTATTTTGACTTCGATCCAGTTGAAGATGATTCCCTACTAGTTGTAGAACAATTTAACAATTTTAATGCGTTGTTCGGTGGTAAAACGTTCCATATTGTAAAATGGCAAATTTTTAACTGCACAAAAACCAGTTGTGATGACTTGAACATTTGACAGCTGTCAAATGCCAGCGCTGCACTTTCCAAAACCCGAAATTGATAGCCCTGTATATTGGGCAGGATCGTTCTTATATGGAGAAAAGAAAATTCAGCCGTTCGGGGTCTCGAAAGTTGTAAGAACTCATTAAAATTATTTCTGTGTACTTTTTTTCAAATTTTAGAAAATCAGCCGAGGCAAGCTTGATTCTCCTGAAGGTCCTTTTTGGTAAAAAAAACATTTATTTAGATTTAGATTTATTGAGCAAATATGTTGGCATATAAGAACAAGTCTTTTGAGTGCCGCAAAAAAGTTAAATTACAATTGGTTTTACTTATGTTAAACTTGATTAAGAACTAGAAATTAAATTTATTACGAATGAGAAAAATAATATGCAACATAAATAATAAGTTTCAAGATAAATAATAAGCAATATTAAAAATGCAAACAAAATAATTACATAATGTGAGAATGGCTATTGATATGAAAGATATGATAAGATTATATATTTAACAATTCAAAATGAAGCAGTTAAGAAGAGAGATAGGAGAGGATAGAAAGCAAGAAGATAGATAAGAGTTATGAGAAGTTTTCAAAAATTAAACGCTTGAAGGCTCTGTGGTTGGAAACTACTTTAATGTTATTCGGTAAAGAATTCCACAGTCTAATTGCACTGACGAAAAAAAGCCTGCTAGAGTTTTTATAATGATGACTTGGTATCAAGAGGTTCATACTACGAACTGACCTACAGAACTGAAGTTTTTCAAAAAGGTAATGTGGGCAGCGCGAGTAAATAATCTTATGCAGTAATAAGCAATTTTTCGCTTCAAGATAACGAAAAAAGCAGCAACCAAGTAATTTTGTGCGGAAAAAAGACACATGGTCAAACTTCTTCAATCCATAAACATAACGGGTAGCATTATTCAGAGCAACTAGGAGCTTGTGAGATGACCGTGAATCAAGATTGCTATAAACGACTTCCGAGTAAGTGATTATAGGCATCAGCAGCTGCAAGAATAGTTTTCGTCTCGTTTCGACGGGAACAAATGCTGCAGTCGTTCTCAGGTTTCTTAATAAAAAATAGACCTTACTCACGCAAGAGTTTATGTGATCTACACAAGACAGAGATGTATTTATTTGGAAGCCAAGATTTTTAACCTTACTAACAACTTTTAATTCAACATTGCTAAGAAAGATTGGGGCAAGATCGAGATTTGATAAGGGGATATTAGAGATAGGTAAGACATACGATTTTTGTGGGTTGAGCGTAAGTTGGTTAGCTTTAGCCCATTCTGCTACAGTGTACAAGTCTTCATTCATTCTGACACATAGATCTTCGATTAACCCTACAGGTCTGGAAAAATACAGCTGAAGGTCGTCTGCATATGCATGCATTGTTACGTTATTGCAATGATTGAATATGTCATTTGATGAACATAGAAAATAGAAGTGGACCAAGCACCGAGCTCATTGGCGTCGGAAGCGGGGGAAAGGGGGGCAGTTGCCCCCCCCCACTTTTTTAGCTAGATAAACAATTTAAAAGAAAAAGTTATTGAAAATATCAGTTTTTTTACAACGATAATATTTTTGTAGTATATATTTTCCTCTTTTTTCTCTCTTCTTCATGTTTCATGTGAAGAAATTTTGGTGAACTTTTTTTGCACCACCATTTGTACTGCCCCCCCATTTGTACTGCCCCCCCAGATGAAATTCGCTTCCGACGCGCTTGACCGAGCCTTGAGGAACTCCATTAGAAGTATGCCTATATGATGAAAAACTAGTACCCATTTTCACTCTCTGTGTTCTACTCCATAAATAACTATTTAAAAGTCGGACTGAATTATCAGAAAATCCAAAATTAAACTTGAGTTTCTTGCATAGTATTTTGTGGTTCACGGTATCAAAAGCTTTTGAAATTTTTGCTTGTAACTTTTTATTTTTCACAGAAAGAAGAACTTATTACCTTTCAAACAATTACCATTCCACGTAAATCTAATGAAAAATGTGTCTTAATTATAAATTATTAAAAATAGCAAAAAATTACATTTTTGCTGGTCAATTATAATGAAATATAATTTTAAAAACTTTTTATGTCAAAATGTTGGTATGAGTAAGAAATTTAACATTTTAGCAGATGTGGGCATACGTTCTGTGATAAATATAAAGTTACAAACAAAGTACATGTTTTTTTAACCAAAATGGACCTTCAGGAGAATCAAAATTTCTACGGCTGATTTTCTCCAAGTAGAAAGTATGCAGAAACCATTTTAATGAGTTCCTCTAACTTTTGGGACCCCGAACGGCGGAATCTAAATTTCGATCCGGTAAAATAACTTATTAGAACCATTGTATAAACAATGAGGCCGTTTACGATCTTGTTCCATCGTTGCAAATGCATAATAAACAGCTTTTACAAAAACAAAAAGCATTGAAAAGCTTTTGCAACATATGCTTTTTGTTTTTGTAAAAGCTGTTTATTTTGCATTTGCAACGATGCAACAAGATCGTGAACTGCCCTTATAAGTTATCAAAAACTGGTATCCAAAAAGCAAGGATATATATTTTTTATCCTCAGTTTTTGTTCTAGAAACGAGGAATCCAGTTTTGATATTTATTTTTACCAAAAACACTAACAGAGTGCGATACAGATCATTTGCTGAATTGTATTTTTTTTTTTTACTAACATAATAAAACATAGGTGAGTTTAGGATTAAAAAAAAAAACTTTCTCAATTTTCTCACTTAATTTTACACACAAAATAGTACTAATATGGCAAAATCTAACTGCAATGCCCTACACTGGTAGGTGTTTTTCGTAAAAATTAATATCGATAATGAATTCATCATTACAAATACACCAGTAACACTTTTTGCTTACTAAAATTGTACATTTTAAAAATTGGTGTACAGAGAATCGAGATGTACATCAGAAGTTTAAAATTGACGCAATCTTTCATTAAAAAATTAAGCGCTTCAATATTTTTCTTACAGCTCTTTTTCGCTTAGAAGAAAATAAATGTAGAATCAGAAAAAAATTGCATCTAAGTTACAAAACTTTTTTCCATAGAAATTATTTCGCTCCTTAATATATTCCTTAATATTTACTTATATCTAATTTCTTCTTTTTTTCGCAAAAAAATATCGTGCGTTTCAAAAAGTTGTTAAAAATGCACAAAACCAATTATATTTTATGGACATTTTTTTAAACAAATAAGAGCATCTAAAGTGTGTGCTTTTTTTTAGAGGCGAAGAAATTTATATGGTCAACACTGTTTTGTGGGACAGCCGATTTGACATTTCTCAGTTGTTTTGAAACAAGTTCGGATTTGACAATTTATAAAAAAAGACTCACGTCGGAACACAGTTTGCGATTTGTTCACATTTATTTTACTCATAGTTATGAATAAACCGAAATTATATTCAAACATTTAAAAAATTAACTCTAAAACAAAGTTTATTTTTATAGATTTTAAAAACATACTCCTGCGCTTTTTTCCATTTACAGTTCTTCTCCACTAAAAAAATCGCCCTTTATTAGGAAAATAATAGTTTTACTAGAATCACCAAAAGTAACAACATAATTAGCTGATCAACTTCATAAGTCACAAAAAAAACTTTCGTACGAAAAAACTTTGACATTTTCAATAGACTTGTTTTTGTAGAAAGAAGAAGCACATAAACATTTATCAATCTTAAAACATTAATTATGTCAATGTAGAACAATCTAAAAGGATCACCTTTAGTGCGCATAAAGCTTTTCAACTCATTTTTACAGCAACTGTAAACGAATTTTTTTTTATCATTCTTAGCTTTAAGTTTATTTCAGTAATAAAAAAACATAATAAATATATTTTAACAACTGCGATTAATTTGTGTCTGTGTTTTGGTCCTTTATACATACATACATATAAACGAGCATCTTTTTGTACTAGATTTAATAACGAAGCCATTTTGCAAGGTGTTCTTTTTTCATTCTAAAGTTAAATAAATAAATATATATATATTTATATGAGTAGTTTTATGTACGTGCATTATTTACATACATGTTTTCCTTAAATATTTACTTGAACTATATTTCTGTATATAAAGATATTTTAATATACATATATATAGTATATGAAACATATACGAATTACGAAAAAAAAAATATGAAAAACTAACCGCATGCATTTTATGTTTCTTTTTCTTTTTTTCTTTCTTCTTTTTTGCAAATTTTACTGTATCTCATAAACCAACACCAACCAACAAACAAACGCGCACACACATACAACTACTTAAACACCTACTCGCACACACACAAACACACTTGTTTGACATCTGACATCATAATTTGACTGTATTTGCTAACGGTAACAACAACTTGAACTGTTTCGCACACACACACACACACGCAAACAACTTCACACACTCGATGTTGTTATTGGTTTTGGCACTCATTTCCTAAAACCAACAAACGACAAAACAAAAACTACGACAACTACCAACAACTGCTACTGACAACAGCTGCCGCTGCCGCCGCCGCTGCAATGCGTGGAGTCGCTATACAGAGGGGACGCGTCGGTGTGGTGGGAGCAACATTTAATCCAGCGCTTGCAGTTGCTGCTGCCGCCGCACAGCAACAGCGTCAAGTTGCTGCAGTCAATGCGTTGCATCATCAGCAACAACAGCATCAGCTTCTCGGCTTGCAGCAACATCATCAACAGCAGCAACAACAGCAGCAGCAGCAACAGCTACAGCAACAACAGCAGCAGCAACAGTTGTCGCAATCACAGCAGCAGCAACTGCAAACGCTTGCCCAGAGTGCAGCCGCCTCAAACAATAGTGTTGTAGCAGCAAATGCTGCTGCTGCAGCCGCTGCCTATGCACAGCAACGTCAGCTGCCAGCGCCGACGTCAGCAGCTGCTGCTGCCGCTGCCAATATGGCGGCTGCAGCTAATGCAGCAGCTGCTGCCAACATGGCCGGAGCAGCATTGCATGGATATGCACCGTAAGTAGAAGCTGCAGAAAAGAGCTTTTTGTAACTTTTGCCTTTTTGTTTAGTTTAATAACGTATGTATGTATTTGTTGATGATTACTTTTTAACGTATACGTATCTAGTAGATATTTTTAACTTGTTGAAATTAGCGCAAAAAAAAGCAACAAAAACATTTTGCATACGATTGCTTTTACTATCGTGCAGTTTTAATGGCTGTATTTTATTAGATGCAGCATGTTGCAGCAGCATTCAAGCGCAATGCGTGTAAATATTTGTTCACTTTTTCTTGCGTATAACTTGTACATAAGTCTGCATTAAAACAAACAAAAAAAAACAAAAAAAAAATAAAAGCACGTTCCATTATTTTTTTATTACTAGTTTTCATGTACATACATACAATTTAAGCTGCGCGCACTTAGTATGCCGTTTATAGCGTAAGTTTAAAAGCTCGTGTGAAGGGAACTTATAGTTTTAACATTTTTTGAAATAATGATGGTGATGATGTTGATGTTGATAATGATGATGATGATGAATGTGTGCATGAAGTTTTGCGTATGTGAGCTATTTGTGACGCATGTGTGTTTGTTTAATATATATATATTTTTTTTTTTTGTTCTTATTGTTTGTGAATTTGTTTACAACATCATTTTTACTTTACTAGCAAAGTGTGTGTTGGTTGCAAGGATGCTGCAAGTTGCAAGAGTTGCGTTCTTCCTCTTTAATCTTCTTCTGTTTATTTTTTTTTTTTTTTTGTGGTTAATGGTTATTTCATAACTTGTGGTAGCTTCTGTTATTCTTTGTACAACGAACTCTATTCTTATTCGAATCAACATAAATGACAAAACCTTTGACATTTCTTTGGCTTTTCTTTTATACATCATTTTAATTGGGTTGAGCTTGGGAAAGCGAGTTTATGCAGCAGTTTAACAAAAAAAAAAAGGAAACAAGTGTGTTTAACTTAAGCGAAGTTCGTGTTATTTTAAGACGTTAATATGCATAAGTTATTTTAAATACAAAATGGACTCTTTTGTCGAACTTCTTTATTCCTTGCTTTAACCAAAAAGCTATCTATTATTGTTTAAGGGTCTTTTATTGTAAGTGATAAGTTATTATTTTAATTTGTGTTTTATAGTTGTGTAAATTGCTTCTAATTTGAAATGAATTTTAAAGAGTGTATTTCTGATGCCTACCCAACATAGAACAAAAATCTTTTGAATAACAAAGGATAACGCATTTTATTTAAAAGAGTTAGTTATTTTTAATTTCATTTTTTATTCATTATTATGCAGGAAATGGTTTCCTTTTCAGCTTTAAACTATGTTAATATCATTGCTCTAAACCGTTTCCAAAAGTGACTCCGAAAGGATCTATTGAAATCAGAACCTCCATTTGATAGTCTGAAAAAATTTAGAAATACCTCTTAAATTTCGTAAAATATAATTTTAAAAATTTAGAAAAAATCATTTTACTTTAGAAGATAGTATTTAGAATTCGTTAATTAACATTCAAAATTAAGAATTCTCGCTTAGAAATCACAATAGATGAGTTGAAATTTAGAAAAAATTATTTTAAATTCAGAAATAGGTACTTTTTAAATTTCATTGGGGAAAATTCGTCAAATTAGTTACCAAAAACAGAAAGTCGTCTTTTTTATATATATAACGGATATTATTTATGCATTTATTTAATCAACTATTAACATTTATTGTTATTCAGTTACTGTTAGTACATAATTTAATCGTAGGTTATAAAATTAATTCAGCATGATATCGTTTTTAAATGCTACCATATTTTGGGAGATTTCAATCGAGCTGCAGATAGTGTTGAACGTTTTGGTCATATTGTAAACCGGGTCACATCTGCCATAATTAGTTCTTCTGTAGGGTATATAGAACAATTGCCTTTGCCTAAAATTTCTTTCAGGTGCGTAAAATTTGAAAAGAGATATAAGTGGTGCACAATCAATATGATTCATCTCTACCTCCGGAGCAAATAAAGCGAGAAAATGCTTTCGCCGGAACTCCAAAGGCTTTAGTCCAAGAAGAGCACATCGCGCTTCACAGGAAGGCATAAAATCCCAGTGGAGCTTGCGAATTGCTAATCTAGTGAAACGCCTTTGAATATTTTCAATTCTTTTAATATGTATAGAATATTGAGAAATTATATTCTTAAACCGATCTTACAATTGAAAAGAAAATGGTCCTCACGGTAAAGGGATCGGAGAACTCTTTAGTATTGTGCGATAGAAATTCCATCATAGCATTCGCTTTTGATATAATAGCATCAAAATGTTTGACAAAGCTTAACTTTCGCTCAAATAAAACCCCTTAGTCTTTCTTCAAGTCGACTCTTTCGATCAATACCGTATTAATACCATAAGATCCTTCGAAAAGTTAGTTCTTCATAGAAAAAGACATTACATTACATTTAGACACATTAAGATGTAGTTTACTGGTCTCGCACCAAAATTGGAGACTATCCATGTCACGTTGAAGCAATAGAAAGTCCTCGTGAGAGCCCACACATCTAAAGATCTTAACATCATCAGCATACATCAGGCACTCAGAAAAGCGAACATAATTCGGAAGATCATTGATAAACAGAACAAACAACAAAGGAGCTAGGTAGCTACCTTGGGGTACCCCAGAATAATTGTCAATGTATTTAGATAAATTATTACCAATTTGAAGATATTGTTGACGACCAACAAGGTAGCTCTCTAATCATAGAAGTAGCAAGCAATGGAGTCCGAGGCTACTTAGCTTATTAATCAAAACAGAGTGTTGAACTCCTTCTATTTCGCATTTGCGAAATCCGTGAATATAACTTCTATTTGATGACCTTTTTCCATATTATTGGACAGAAAGTGTGTAAAAAGAGTTAGATTAGTAGAGGTAGTGTTACCTGACACAAATCCATGCTGCATCTCAGACAATCTAGTTTTAATGGAGTTACAAATTTTATTTTTTACCAAAGATTCAAAAATTTAATGAATAAGTGGTAATTTAGCTATCGGTCGATAATTTGCAATATTTTGCCTTGATCACGATTTAAAAATTGAAGTAATTGCCGATATCTTCCGGATGTCTAAAAATTTCCCTTCACGGAGTGAAGTAGTGAAAATATGAGTCAACGGCTTACACAAGGCAAAAGCACAGTTTTTAAGAAATATGGGCGGAATATTATCCGGCCTACAACCCTTTTTAACATCAAGACTTACTAAAGCTTCAAAGACATCATACTCCGGAAAGGTGATGCAGCCAAGGTTAGTAATTGATACATCGATGGGCGTAACACGTCCATGATTGTTAGAAGCATTATCACAAGCATAACTTGAGTGAAAAAAGAAAGAAAATAACTCGCTAATATCTTGGATGTTATCCGAATATTTATCTAGATAAAACATGTTTTTAGGAAGGCCCCAGGTATTTTTTTATTATTCAAAAAAGTCCAAAATGATTTAGGATTACTTTTTATATTTGATTCTAAAGCAAGTAATTAACTTCTATACAAAAATTTTTTAAGGCTCTCATAATTTGTGCGTGCCTGGCAATATTCATGGCGGAATATGTCATTTTTCTTAAATTTCTTGTTTTTTATTCATAATATTTTTTAGACTAGCAAGACGCTTATTATACCAACTAGGTTTATTGCTCATGTGGACTTCTGAAACGTCTCAATAATGACATTAATTAATAAATCAAAATTATCTTGTAAACAATTACCAAAGATTGTGCACCAATTCATACTACTTTAGTAATCTAATATTACAGTATAATTAGCCTTTGCAAATGCAAATTCAAAAACACTCTCACCATGAAGTGGATTTTTCAGAGCCAGGATTAAACTAAAAGAGCAGTTTGATGGACGTTATTATTAGACAAAGGGCAAATTGCTTCAGAACAGCATACATTGAACTTTAAGTCCGAAAAAACTAAATCTTATATATTGTTTAAGGCATTTCTAATAGAATTAATTTGATACAACCCAATAGATAGAATAGAATCTAAGAAATCTACTTCAGACCCATTAGCTGGTATGTTTGGAGTTAAAGCTGGAACATTATCAGAATAGGTCCAGTTTACTTTGCTTAAATTGAAGTGTAGATGCAACGGAACCATATTCTAATATTTAAAAAACAATCTTTTTCAATGATTTATAAAGAATTCAGTTTTAGAGCACTGTTTAAGTAAAATTAATTTCGCCAAGTAACGGCTTGTTGAAATTTCATGATTTTTTGGGTCTTACTTACTTACTTAGGTGACCATAACAACCCGTGTTCGGGTTTCAGCCGACCACATCAGCTCTCGCCAGGCGCCTCTGCTTTGCGCGCGCCTTCTCCAATCAGATACACCAAGTGCGGTTAGGGCTTCCTTAGTCTGGTCCATCCATCCGAGGTATGATCTCCCTCTTCGTCGTTGACCAACGACCCACCCCTCGAGCACCTTTTTCGCTGGAGCTTCGTCGTCCATACTATGGTCATGACCCAGCCAGCGTAGTCGCTGCACAATTATACGCTGAACTATGTCAATGTCTTCGAAGAGCTCATATAGTCATCGGATGCGGATGCTCATATAGCTATCGGATGCGATAGTCATCGCCGATTCGAACAGGACCGAAGATTTTGCGAAAATTTTTCTCTCGAACACCCCCAGAGCAACTGCGTCAGTTTTCGAAACTACCCATGCTTCAGCGCCATAAAGAAGCACAGGTAGGACGAGCGTCTTGTAGAGTGTTAGTTTTGTCAATCGAGAGAGGGCTCTGGAACTTAGTTGCTTACTGAGCCCGTAGTAGCACCTATTAGCAATTGTTATTCTTCGCTTTATCTCCAGGCTGACATCATTGTTGTTGTTTATGGCGGTGCCAAGGTATATAAACTCTTTGACTACTTCAAAGTTATAGCTGCGGGATGAAACGTGGGAGTCTAGACGCCGCGCTCCCCTGCT
This sequence comes from Dichetophora obliterata, assembly GCA_963920525.1. Classification (NCBI taxonomy): domain Eukaryota; kingdom Metazoa; phylum Arthropoda; class Insecta; order Diptera; family Sciomyzidae; genus Dichetophora; species Dichetophora obliterata. The sequence goes on along the minus strand of OY986438.1, from coordinate 116,932,996 downwards.
TGTAGGCAGCATATACTTTGTTTTGTCCTCGTTTATTGTCAAATCCACTTTGACTGATTCCTTTTCGATAGCGGTGAAAGCAGCGGTAACATCTCTCTTCGTTCTGCCGACAATATAATCAGCGTACGCAAGGAGCTGGACACTTTTGTAGAAAATGGTACCATTGCGATGCACACCGACCTTTCGTATGATCCCCTCCATGATAATGTTATAGAGATCGCAAGATAACGGATCACTTTGCTTGAAACCTCTTTCGGTATTGAAGGTTTCGGAGAGGTCATTTCCTATCTTGACGGAGCTGCATGTGTTGCTCAACTTCATACTGCAAAGTCTTACCAACTTTGCAGGTATACCGAACTCTGACATTTTTGCGAATAGGCAATCCCTTCTCGGGCTATCGAACGCAGCTTTATAATCGACACAGAGATGATGGGTGTCACTTTGGTTTTCGTGGGTTTTTTCCAGGACTTGTCATAGTGTGAAAATCCGGTCTATTTGGGATTTTCCAGGTCGAAAGCCACACTGATTAGGTTCAATCAGTGTTTTTGTAATCGGCTTTAATCTTTCACACAATACGCTTGAGAGATCCTTATATGCGATGGATATAAGACTGATACCTTGATAGTTGGGGCAGATTGTTGGGTCTCCTTTCTTAAGTAAAGGGCAAAGTAAGCTGAGATTCCAATCATCGGGCATGCTTTCCTCTAGCCATATTTTGCTGATGAGCTGATGCATGCGCCTTATCAATTCATCGTCGCCGGTTTTAAATAGTTCAGCTGGCAGGCCGTCAGCATCCGCTGCTTTATTGTTTTTGAGTCGCTGGAGAGCATCTCGAACCTTTTCATGGCTAGGTAGTGGTACTGCATCTCCGTCATCGTTGGTTGGTGGTGCTGCACTGTGTTCTCCAAGGGTGGAATTGGTGGAATCGTCGCCAGTAAGAAGATTGGAGAAGTACTGTCTCCACAATCTCAGCACACACTGCTTATCCTTAACCTGATCTCCATTTTCATCTCTTCAAGTGGATGCTCCGGGCTTGAAACCTTGGGTTAGACGCTTAACCTGTTGATAAAATTTTCATGCATCTTTCTTGCACTGATACACCTCTAGTTCCCCACGATCGCACTTTTCCTGCTCTCTTTTTTTTACGTCTAAAAAAGGCGCCTCTCTTCCTTTCGCGGTAGTTTTCTCGCACGGCTCGCGTTGCAGCTGACTGCAGCGTTTTTCTGTATGCGGCGTTTTTACTGCTGTTGCGATGTGACACTCCTGATGGTACCATAGGTTCCGAGGTTGCGGGCGCCGGAAACCAAGGACTTCCTCAGCGGCAGCGCGCATGGAGTGCGCCCAAAGTCCGCCAGCGTCGTCGGGTTCGGAGGTTGTTTGGTTGAGCTTAACCGAGAGTTGAGCGGAGTAGGCCTCGGCAGTCTGTTGTAATTGCAGCTTAGCGATATCTAGCCTTCGTTGCATTTCTATGCGTATGTTCTTCGCATTGCACAATCAATTTGGTTTCGCGTTTTTTGATCCGTGTTCAGCCAGGTGGCTTTGTGGATGTCGAGATGTTTACATCTGGTGCTACTAACTACCATGTTTCGAGCCGCGGTGAAGTCGATCAGTCTTAGACCGTTATTCGTGGAGGTCTCATGAAGACTGAACTGACCGACAGTGGGGCCAAAGATGGCTTCCCTTCCGACTTTCGCATTAAAATCGCCGAGGACTATTTTCACGTCATGGACCGAAACGTGATCTTATACGTCCTCAAGACTAGCGTAGAAAGCGTCTTTGATGGCTTCTTCCTTTTCCTTCGTCGGGGCGTGCGCGCAAATTAGGCTATTATAGAAAAATTTTGCCTTAATGCGGATCGTGGCCAGTCTTTCGCTCACGGGTGTGAACCGGGTAACAAAGTGGCGTAGTTTCCGGCTTACGACGAATCCACATCCGAATTCGCGCTTCTCCGCATGGCAGCTGTAGTAGATATCGCAGTCTGTTCGTTTAAAGCAGCCTTGCCCTTTCCATCGCATTTACTGGATGGCGGCGATGTCAGCCTTTATTGTTTTGAGGGCTTCTGCCAGTTGGATAGTGGCACCTTCCCTATAAAGGGTCCGGACATTCCAAGTTCATATCCTTAAATCATTATCCGTTTTTCGTTTGCGGTGTTCGTCAACGTAATTGGGGTTCTTATCCAAAGCTGGTTTGGTTTTTATTGGGCAGTAATAATGTGGCGGGACCCAAGCCTTGCGCACATCCCATACCTAAGGTCCACGGAACGACCCTTAAAATTTAATGTCAAGAGGACGGCTGAGGAGTTTTGGACAAAAGGTGATTTTTTTTAGGCGGCATTGACTCGCCTTGACAGTGCCAAGTGATCGGGCTGTGTGGGTTTTTCGTTCAAGCTGTAGCGATTGTCCGACGCTACGCCCTACCACTCCCTCGCTGGTCATCCGCTGTACTGCCCGGGACCGCTTATTTGTTAAAATTATTCGCGGCTAACCTTCATTTTTTGGGTCAAATACTCTAAATATACCAGGGGTGGTCAGGAGTGAAGCCAATAAGAGAATCAATAAGGTTTTCAATACCTTCCAAAGAGCCACACCGTACTTCAAATATAGAAAAAGCCTAAACAAATTTTAATAAACTCAGCAAAAATATCATAGAAGCAGAACAATTTTTAATTTTTTTTAGTGTTTATTAGAAGAATGTAATTGCTTAAAAAATTATCTTATCGGGATTTGTAAAAATACATTTTTAAGCATAAAGTATCTAGTTTGACAGCCTTTTGACCAAAAATTTCATCAGCTACGATTATCGCACAATCATTTGCGATTTCAATTTGTTTTTTACTGAGGTCCACAGGCTTTCAACCAAAATTAAACCAAAATAAAGGGTAGTTAGTTTCTTCATTTAACTTAATTTGGTTTCTTTTTTATTTTTCTAAGTCAATTTTTTGCAGGGATAGTCGACTTTATATGGAAAAGGATAACTCTGCCTTGGATCATCGATATCTCAGCTACTAATGATCGCACAGATAATAAAAGTACGGTGCTGAAGACCAGAATAAATTTCCTACAAAAGCTAGCTAGCTATTCATTAGTTTTTTAATTTTGAATCCTTGATATCAGTTTGAAAAATGCGCAAAAAATTGACGTTTTCGGGTGTTTTAAGAAACCCAACTTAATTTTGCACTTATTGCCATAAATACTAATGTTTCTTGGTTTTTTTAGCTCTTTTGTCCTGACTAGTTTTAGTCCGATCGGTTGAGCCATTTTTTCGGTCCAAATCGTCAAGCTTTGAAAAAAATTAAAGGAACATGCGTTTTTCGAAATTGCAGCCGTTAAACTAGAAACTTCAAGCTTTAAAATGTTTTTTAAAAATCCCGATTCGAGCATTTTTCAAGAAGTAACAGCATTTCAAAAATCACAAAAAAAATTAAAGTTTTTCTGCTCCCTTAATTTTTTTGTTTGCTAAGTAGAAGAAAGGGCTGGGTTATTTTGATGAAACTTGGGGTTTTTTTTTGGCTCTAACTTTTAATAAGCTAAATATATTCAATAATCCAAGATACTTTTATGTTCAGACATATGTGTTTAGATTAAAATTTAACTCTCTACGGCCAATTTTCTAAGGACGTGATTTTTGGCTCTTCCAAAAATGTGGCTGGGTTGTAAACCATCTGGCAAATCCCAATAATAGTCGGAAAATTCGTAGTAAAAATCCCATAATTTAAAAATTTGTTAAGATTTTATTTATTTAGAAGGACTCAAGAAGCAAAACAAGTTATACTACCTAGACTTAAGCTAAAAAATTGTGATGAATGGAAGTGTTCAATCGTAAGTTTCTTCATCTTCATCCAAATCGGTGTCGCAATGTTTGCATGTGAAATACGAACGCGCACTTCAAGTTGAAGTTTTTGTTGGTCAGTCCTTTAGGCAAAAACCTCAAACAAATGGAACAAAAGTCAATGTCGTCATCAGATGGTTTTAATGATTCTTTTGCCCTGGGACGCTAGGGTGGTGATAGTTGTGACTTCTTCGATGATGCTTTTGCTGGTAGTTTTGACTTTGCTGCTGTTTTTTTCTGCTTCAGATCATCAATTGTGACTGGAGAAGTCAGCTCGCAGTTTTTATTGCCTTTCGGCTACGTTTCGAAGGTTTCTGTGGGATGGCTGCTTGTAATAGCCCAATTTTATAGTGACGAAACACTGGTGCTTCCAAACGCTATTTGACAGTTCTAGTACAAATTTCATACGAAAAATAGATGGTTCATAACCCAGCCACCACAATGCCTTACAACCCAGCCATGACACCATTTTGGAAACGTAAAAAAGAAGACACTTTCAATCATATTTCGACATGACCAGATATTGGATCGTAAATATAATCAAAACACTAAATAAATAGGAGTTAGACTCACCTTTTTGAAATAACTTCACTTACTTGGATAGCACTTTGAAAAAAATCAAAAAAGTTTTTGCAATCGATTTTCTAACACGATTGTCTGTAGTTGCCACAAGCAATAGGTTTGTGCACTTCGGTGTAACTACAAAAACTGAGTTATGTGAAAAGACAAACAAGAAAAATAAGTAATGACTTACAACCCAGCCTGGTTCACAACCTAGACCCTTTCTCTATTTAAGTAAAGGTATTATTATTAAAAAAATTGAAATTAATTTCTGTTTCTAATCTAAATTATTATTACCTCAAATCATTCTTGAACCATCGCCATATTTAGCAGTTCGAACCTGGTATTTAGGTACATATCGCTGTTTAGGAGGTCAACGCATATTATACTTTATTTCATTGGAACCAAATAAACTATTTTTGCTTTCATCGCTCCGCAGGATTTTAGACCACTGCTTCTTAGTTCAATTTGTATACCGTTTCGCAAAAGCAAGTCCGTTTTTTTACTGACCCTTCTTTTAAGTGGTTTCTTTGCTGGACGTCTAGCAAGCAAATTTGCTTCATTTAATCGCCTCTTGGCAGTGTGTATGCTTATCGGTACGCCAATGTTTTCAGCTGTTAAGCTTGAATCAGTTTTGATGGGCTTAATCATTTGATGATCTTGGCGAGCGGTTGTTTTTCGTGGCCGTCCACTTTCTACCTTCCGATCTATGTTGGAATGGGTATTACATTTTGATGAGAATCGACATATTGTCGACTTGTTTACAGCGAATATACGACCAACCTCACTCATTGATTTCCCCTTTTAGAGCCGATACAACTGCTAATTTAGAATCGTTTGACAGTTGTTTCTATAAAACATTCCAAAAAGCATTAACTTACTCTATGGACATTTGCATTCCGTTGCATTTTTATTGCTCGTACAAAACTTTAAAAATTTTTAATAAACTTTTTGAAAGATTATTAATCACTTTAACAAGTACACCAAACTTCTGCTAATGTGTTTACTTTAATTAGTGTATTAAAGAAACTAAAAAAGAATCGAAGAGAATACCGTTATGAGGATAGAGACTCAATCGATGATCACAAGAACCTGCGTTACATTTTTTATGCTTGCAACTATAGTGCCAACTGCTTCAATGCAATGTGACTGATCCAGTATCTGTGTTTTCCTTACTCTTGTGCCCGATCGAGCAAATTATCATTGATATGGCAAATCTATGTATGTATACGGCATTCGTATGCACAAGGAAAAATGAACTAATTGATATGCAAACATTGCGCGCATATATTAGTTTACTTCTACTTGCTGGCGTTTACCGTTCGAAAGGTGAATGTTTGACTGAATTTGGGGATGATAAACGAGGGCGACCTATATTCAGAGCAACGATGTCATAGATACTCGCAGAACGACGACAGATAAGCTTTCCGCTATTCGAAATGTTTTCGACAAATGCAATTAAAATCTTAAGATGATGTACTTTCTTGGTGACTATGTTGCTGTAGAAGAAAAATTGATTGAATTGATGAAAAACGTGGGGAAAAAATGTGGCATCAAAGCATGGGTTCTATGTGACTCGCGTTCATACTATGCATATAATATGCAAATATATACTGGACGGGATATGAATTGCGCTCCAGAGACCAATCAAGGCCAAAGCGTGACAATTTTTTCACATTACATGAATTGTAAAAAAATGCTGAAACAGCGAAAAATCACGATTGTTCGAACGATTAGAAAAAAAATCGCAAAGAATTACCACTAACTCTTTTAGTTATAATTAATGTACCAAATTTGTTTTCAGATTTTGTGTTCGACCACTCATTTCGTCTTTCAATGGTTTCACATGTTTCGAAAAAAAAATACTTGACTCTTCTTAGTACATTACATTAAAAACAATTCGGTATACTCCTGAAAAGAAAACCCGGAATAATTCATTAGTATATGAACTATAAATTTGTTTAAAGCTATTTGTATATATTGCAATAAGATCACCCTAATACGTTTACTGCCCATGAATCACATGTGATTCATTGGCTATGCATGTTTAAAAACCTGTGAAGCGTATGTGAAGCATAACAAATACTCCAAGAAAATGTGTGCACATGTGGTACGTTCATAAGTCATATGTGAACATAGAATTTTTTATAAACATAAGGGAGTATCTCCAGTTATGGGACACGTTAGGTTTTTATCTCATAACTTTTGATCAAATGTTATTATAATTATAAATATATTATATAATATGTTTGTATAATAATAACACATGATCAAAAGTTATGAGATAATAACCTCATATAAATATATTATACAATATCGTTTACAAATATATTATAATATTGTATGTGTACATAGTTATGGAAAGCTTATCAAATAAGCTAAATTTTTGCTGAAGTAACTATTTTGGTTTAGTCAACTAGAAAAATTGTACGACCAATTTTATGAAGGGTTCACTTTTTGCCAATAGAAAAGGGACACCTTGAAAAATCAACTCAAATTGGGCAAATATGGAGAAAAACCACAAAAACGTGAAAAATAACAAAATTTATTCATTTTAGAAAATGGCACTTCTTTCATGTTATCCATCATCTTCTTCATGGTTAAATATGAGTACAAATGCAAGAAAACATAATTTCAATATGTTGACAAAAACGATGAAATTTCACAGTTTGTCTGTCAAATGCATACTTTAAATGCAAAAAAACAAGGTGTCCCACAACTGGGAATGGTAGCCATTTCCAAAGTGACTGGCGTGTGACTGGTATGGTGAACATATTTTACCAGAAATTTATGTTTCATCACAATATACAATGAAAATACTGGATAATTTATGCATAACACTTCTTTTTAAATTAATTCACTTCAAATTATCGCATTTAAAAAAAATTCAAAAGTTGCTGCTGTGTTGATTTTTTTTTATTATTTTTTTTTTCAATGCAAGCATACTAACTATTAAACTTATAGTTTAACTTATAGTTTAACGCACTATACCCACTAGTAACGACCGTAGCCTAGTGGGTATAGTGCGTGGCCCCTAAGCTTAAGAACCGCTGTAGCCCGGGTTCAATTCCAGCTCAGACAGAAAGTTTTTTCAATTGAATTAATTTTTCTGTTCGGTCGTCACCTCTCTGCAGACAATGGCAAACCTCAGAGAGTAAAAATTGCCATGTAAAGCTTATTGAGAACATGAGCCGTTCGGAGTCGGCATAAAACACGTAGGTCTAGTTCTCGGTCATTTGTGATCAAAATTTAATAACACGCACAACACAATTGATCAATAGAAGCTAGGTCAAAGTCCTTCCAAGGGCTGAAATGGCCAGTTTATTTTATTTATGTTTAACAGTAATACTCAACTCCACGATATTTGCTTTCTGTCAATAAACACGAAGGGTGTCCCACAACCGGAAACACTCCGCTACCTATAGTAATGTGAGAGAAAACATTACGGGAAATTCTTTTAGTGAACATGAAAAAGTTTATTTTTTTTTTTTTCATTTTTCCTTTGTGTGAATGTGAGCGTATGAAAAACTAGTATAAATTCTTGATTTAAGCAGGTTTTTTTTTTGTTTTCCTTGATTTTATTTTTATGTTCTCTTGGAATCCTTAGTTTCAACGAGATTAATAACAATTTAAAAAGAAAACATATTGATTTAATGTTTTATTTTTTAACTATCATAAGAAATCGAAAAGATAAATATTGAAAAATATTGTGAATTGTGCTTTTAAGAACATGATTTTCTACAATAGACCATCAATTTTATTCAACTTTTAATAATGCATTCTTAACTTTCTTTCTCTTCTGTCTACACACACACACACATATACATACATTTAAACACTAACACGAACGCATATGCCAAAACATACAGTGTTTACTATGATCCCTTCTTAGCAGCTGCCGCCGCCAACGCTGATCCAAGTCTACGCTTCCAGGTGAGTGCCCAATGAGATTTTTTCTACTTTTATCTATCATTAGGTCTTTACATGTTTTTATATATTTTTCTACATATATTTATATTTATTTTTATACTTAATTTATATAGGATCTTATGTTAGCATACGATACATGAATATTTTTAAGCCTAATATAGCTCTAGTTTATTCAAGTTTATTCTCAATTATTTAACGTTATTGTTTCTGTTTATTTGTACATAAAATTTAAACATACAATTTTTTGTTTTTAATTTAATTTTTATAAACTTTATAAAAAAAAACAAATTGAAATAAAAATTTTGCAGGCCGCAAAACCAGTCAACGAAGTTCCAGCACCACAGCCAGCAGCCATTTTGAATGTAATAACTGTTAAAATATTTTACCAAGATTATCTCGCTCCATATTATTTTTGTACGAAATCTAATGCAGTTAACTGGGATTTGTTTCTTAACATCTCTTTTTTTATACTCTTTTACTTAAAAGCTTTTGTAGTAATTTTTATTTGAAATTTTTTTTTCTAATTGTTTTTCAAAGAATAATTTTGACATATGTATTAAATAACGATATTTGTTAATATAAAGGTTTTGATATATATGTATGTATATATATATATATTCTTTGAACTAACATAATTAACTAATTCCTAGCTCTCACAACTGGTGTTCTTTGCTAAAACAAAACAAAAAGTTATTTTGTAGCATAATAATAGAAATTTTGTATCAACCAAAAAAAAAAACAATCTCAACACTTTGTAAAAATTGCAACTTTTTTGTTCAAACATGAAAACTTTCAAGAACTTGCTTGGTACTCGTTATACAAAAAGCTATATAGCAAGCGTAATTGTTTTGTTCCTACAACACTTTCATTTCTATTTTATTTTTATTAATTAAATCATTGCTCAACACTTTTAAAGCTTCCATCATCTTCGTTACGTCCGTTACAGTTATATAAAAAAAGTGCTGCACTTGGCTTTATAATGAAAAAAAAAATTAAATCGTACTTATTCGAATTGGCAACTTTTATGACTGCTGTTTTCCAATTCAATGCATTTTATTACAATACATTTTTACAAATTTATATACTCATAAATGTATGTAAAATAAAATAACTTCACCAAAAATATGCTCAACACGTCGAAAAGAAATAGTACATAAAAAAATTATGGTGACACAGTGCAAAAGTAATGCATGGGAAAAAAATATGCTGGCAACAGTTCCATTTTTACTTTTTTATAATTCAATTTGACAATTTTTTAATGACGGCGAAAAACATATTCCGCTGATTTCTGCACTTTAACAGCACTTTTGAATTAAACAACTTTTAACTGATCATAAAAACAGTTGTATTGATAAAAAAGGAGGGTATAAGTTGAGAGCAACAATAAAAATAAATTGTATTTTGGGTCGTTTATTGCAGTCGTGTCCACAAAAATTCATAAATGAGCCAAATTTAACACAAACTGCAAAATATTACTGCTCTTTTTCCTTCCTCACATATTTTCTATTCCGAGAAAAAAATTTTCTTGCGAAAGTATGATTTTCAAAATGGAACCAATTGAGCCACTGGCTGGGCACTGTTGATTTTGTATTTTTTATTATGTAAGCAAGTAGGTTTATTAAAAAAAAACTATTTTAAAGTCATGCTTCGCCATTTGTGCTCACAATGAGCGAAGCCATTATAAAAAACAATCGCACTTTTTTGCCACAGTTTTGCCATTTGCTTAAAGCAAAAGCTTAATTTGTTATTCCATTTGAGTAGAGTATATCCAATAAGAAAATTAATCAATGGCTGAATAATGTATTTTTACCAAAAGGCTTGGCGCTATTGAACTGAACAGAAATAAATTTAAAAACAACAAATTTAGTTAGTATACAGTTCAAAAACAAATGGGGCCAAAAATATTGTGGGCCAATTTGATAAAAATAAGTTTTTGCATGGATTTTTATAACGGATGACAAAAAACCAGGGAAAATTTGACTTTTAATTTTTTGATCAAAAATACAGTTAAAGTTTGACTTTTATTTTTTCGATCAAAAATAACATTTCGAATTTTACTTTTTTTTTTCAATAAAAAATAAAAGTTAAAATTTGACTTTCATTTTTCCGATCAAAAATAAAGATTGAAAATTTTGCATTGCTATTTATTATTAACGATTAAAATACTTTTAAACGTCAAAATAAAAGTCAAATTTTAAATTTTATATATGATCAAAAAAAAGTCAAATTTTAATTAATATTTTTGATCGAAAAAATATAAGTCAAATTTTTACTTTTATATATGATCAAAAAAAATAAAAGTCACATTTAAACTTTTGTATTTGATATAAAAAATAAAAGTCAAATTCTAGCTTTTATTTTTGATCGAAATAAAATTGGTCAAAAAATAACGATTATATATTGACTTCTTTAAAAAAATCAGAAAAATTAAAATCATTTTTTATCATCAAGATTTTAGCTTATTATTTTAAATAGAAATTTCGAAAATAACTGTTATTTTAGGTCCCTGCAAAAAACCAATTATTCGATTACTTTTTTCATGTGAAATAATAGACCTCTTTTCGTAAATCCAAAATATTTTACTGTAGCCCCTAAATGTTATTTTTTTTTAACTGATGCCAAAAATGAAGTCCTCGTCTCAAAAAAATTATCATGCAGATTTTGAACGAAATATTTTTGGAGAAAACAAAGTAACATCAAAAGTAAAAAAGGCTTTTTACTATTTGCTATTTAGCATTTTACTTACATAAGATCAAGACAAACTGCTATCTGTATCGCCTTGACATAATTGTTGTGTTCATGGACCTATAGTTAAATTTTATGAGAAATAATTTTTGTAGAATATTTTTCCCTCTACGAATACGTTTAAAGGCTCTTTTTAAATTTTTTTGTGCAAAGGATAAAGAACGAAGCCATAAAAAGAGCGCCAGAAAGTTAAAATTGTCTACAAAATATTTCTCATGAAATTTCATTATAGTTCTGTGAACACAACAACTGTGTCAAAGGGTCACTAGGGAGTCCATTCCTGGAAGCTTTTCTCGATCCCGGGATCCCGGGATTTGTTCGGGATTGAAAACTTTAAGAAGTAAATAATTCAAAACGTTTTTTGTACAATTTTTTATTAATTATTACTTAAAATTGCGTTGTTTTCAGTGTAGTTCAAAAACCCCGTGGTATTGATACCACGCTTTACTGAGCGGTTTTATACTTTTTGTTGTTTTACATGAAATTTCTAAAAACCAAAAGTGTGGTAATTTTAAGTAGCCCAATGATATATTTAAAGAACGTGGTTTTTAAAGTTCCATAAACAACTGATCGGTTGCCAGTTATTTTCTAATTGCAAAAATTGAAGAAGCTCAAAATGCAAGTTAAATTTTTTATGCCATATATTAATAAAATATATTAAATTGGATAGTTAATTTATTGGCATAGTAACAAAAAGCTATAGTGGGAGGTTCCCAGCAACAAATTCTATTGTGATGATTGCTCATTATTGTGGTTTTCAGCTATGGCCACATAATACCACGATACCACACAACTGTGAATACCTTTATTGTCAACAAACACAAAAAAACTTAAACAATATTATTGACTAGCAAAATATATTAATTTAAAGAAAAAAAAATATAAAAAAATAAAATCCAGAACAGTTTAAGGTATTATTATATAAATATTAAACATTTTTACAACAGACACCGTCTCCTTGTTTTTTTGTGTTTAAGGCAAATTAAGGTTGGAAAAAACTTTTCAAAATAAATTTTTTTGTTTTAATTATTTTTAAAGTAAAACATTAAGATGATCAACGCGACCCAAAAGAAAACAAAGTGTAATTTTTTTGTGAGCACAGATATTTATAATGTTCGATTATGTATCTAAAACAAGCCCTTAAAATTTGGTACGAAAATATTGATGTTTAGTACTCGACCATAGACGTAAGGTAGCGCTGCACCCGTTTTGAAAATTCATTGAACTTTAAACCCAATAATCATGCATAATAATGCATAATAATGAGGTATTTGAAGGCCTTACCTTACGTTTTCGGAGTCGCTGAAGACAGTGAAATAATTTTTGATTTGTTCCGCTGGCTAGTTTTAGAGATATTTAAGAAAAAGCTGCAACACTACGAAAAAAAACCTATTAGTTCAAGGTATATATGTATTTTTATTTCGATCCACTTGCTAGATTTCAAGTTTCATATTCAAAAAAAGGTTGAAAAAAAGGGCATATATAAGAATTGAAAACGCAACAAGTATCAAAAAATCATTGAATTTGCAAATCGAAATATGTATTTAATACTGTCCCACTTTTGCAACGTTTTTCGAAAAGTTCCCAGGACACTTCGAATTCTAATTTTACTCCTTAAAACATGAATTTTGGTATAAAACACTTAACTAACGGTAAATAGTCGGTCAAACGCCTTAAATAGTTTTTGTCTAAAAATTCATTATTTCGAAAAAACAAGAAATTTCTTCTTCAGTGTTTTGCATATAACTAAAAAACTAATGAAGCAATTTTATTAATTTATAATTGTTTGAAAGTTTATACAATTTGCCATCTTGAACTATAAGAAACATTGCATTTTATTTAGTAAATTTTTTTAAAAAATCTGCAAAGTGAAATTTCGATTAAAAATTTTCCGAAAATTTGATAACTTCAACTCACATTTTCCCGTGTTGCAAGATCAGTATGAATAATTTTTGATTATGTAAATTTTTTATTTTGAAGAATTTTACAGCAAAACTTCTGATTATAGTTCGAATATTTATGATACGGTATATTTTATAAAAACTAACAGTAAATTTTTCCGAAAAATATTACATTTTATTTTTATTTAACGTAGCTAAATACGTAGGTATGTAAATGACTATAAGTATTGTACGTTTTCTGTTGTCCGGATCATTTTTATTGTAATAATCAATTACTTGAATAACACCATGTCTGGATGTTCTGGATCCATTGTTCACGTAATATTTACCATATTTAGAAGCAATACGTCTCTTTCTGCTGGATAATTTAAAGTAGCTAAATTTTTGAACATTTTTTTAATATCCAAAATATTTTCATATGTACCCAACAAGGAAGGATGCATCTCAATAAATTCCTTACAAGATAAAATATTGAAAGACTGTATAGCATAGTATACAACCAGCGAAGGTCTCAAAGGCCAACTGATGGCAACAAAACTGAATAACATAAAAAAAAAATAACTGTAGAATGCTATACAATGCGTCGCATGCTGAGAACATACTAGGACTATTCACAATCCGGTGCAAATGGTCTTGCATTTGCATTTGCAAAATGGTAGAATATATTTTTACTCTACACTAAGAAAATAAAAAGGAATGCATTTACTACGCTATTGCATATATGCAACACTAAAACCCATAGCTTATATTTACTATACATTGCAATACTTAATTGCAAACTGACAGCTAATTATGAAGAAAAGTAAAGGCGAATAAAACCGATATGTAAGATAAGCAAATAAAAAACCAAAGAAATGGTATTGAGTTAGCAAAATTTACATTAAAAAAAAAGTTTTTTTCATCAATAAGCTGTGAATTTCATACTATGCAACTAAGGTAGCAAATTACACCAAAAAGAACGTTCACAATTGATTAGAAATTTTTAAAATTGTTTACAAATGCGCAAATTTCCAAAATACACGACATTGTGAATTGCCCTGCTAAAAAAACCAGAGCATTAAAGTCTGTGCTTTTGTTAGATTGTTGTTGTTTCGAAGAATGATCAATAGCATAAAATCCGTGGTCACAAGGAAGAATGACTAAACTCGAAATATTGTAAAAAAAAGCGATACGCCATTTTCTTTGTTGCTAACCTTTGGAAGGATGCAGGAAAACACATTTTAAAGCTACATAACTTTTTCATACCTACTTATGTAGCTACGTTTAACAAAAATAAAATTGAATATTTTTCGAAGAAATTCACTGTTCAGTTCTGTTGCTTTTTGGAAAAAAAAACCTTTCATAAATCTTCGAATTGTACATAAAAATACGAATTGTACATCAACTCAATATACATCAAATGTGAGTTGAAGTTATCATATTTTCGAAAAAATTTTAATCATAATTTAACTTTGCAGAGTTTTACAAAAAATGTACTTAGCAAAATGCAATGTTTCTTATAGCAAAAGATGAAAAATTCTATTAGCTTTCAAACAAGTATAAGTATGATAAAAATTGCTTCATTAGTGTTTTAGTTATATGCAAAATACTGAAGAAGAAGTTTCTTGTTTTTTTGAAATAATGAATTTTTAGCCAAAACCCCCTTAAGCCCAAAAAATTCATGTTTTTAAGAGTAGAATCTGAAATACACCTGTCCCGGGAACTTTTCGAAGAAGTCAAAAAATGGGACGGTCTAATGTAAAGGGTGATCTTTTAAGAGCTTGATAATTTTTTTTTTTAAAAAAACGCATAAAATTTGCAAAATCTCATCGGTTCTTTATTTGAACCGTTAGATTGGTCCATGACATTTACTTTTTGAAGATAATTTCATTTAAATGTTGACCGCGGCTGCGTCTTAGGTGGTCCATTCGGAAAGTCCAATTTTGGGCAACTTTTTCGAGCATTTCGGCCGGAATAGCCCGAATTTCTTCGGAAATGTTGTCTACCAAAGCTGGAATAGTTGCTGGCTTATTTCTGTAGACTTTAGACTTGACGTAGCCCCACAAAAAATAGTCTAAAGGCGTCAAATCGCATGATCTTGGTGGCCAACAAACCGGTCCATTTCTTGAGATTAATTGTTCTCCGAAGTTTTCCCTCAAAATGGCCATAGAATCGCGAGCTGTGTGGCATGTAGCGCCATCTTGTTGAAACCACATGTCAACCAAGTTCAGTTCTTCCATTTTTGGCAACAAAAAGTTTGTTAGCATCGAACGATAGCGATCGCCATTCACCGTAACGTTGCGTCCAACAGCATCTTTGAAAAAATACGGTCCAATGATTCCACCAGCGTACAAACCACACCAAACAGTGCATTTTTCGGGATGCATGGCCAGTTCTTGAACGGCTTCTGGTTGCTCTTCACTCCAAATGCGGCAATTTTGCTTATTTACGTAGCCATTCAACCAGAAATGAGCCTCATTGCTGAACAAAATTTGTCGATAAAAAAGCGGATTTTCTGCCAACTTTTCTAGGGCCCATTCACTGAAAATTCGACGTTGTGGCAGATCGTTCGGCTTCAGTTCTTGCACGAGCTGTATTTTATACGGTTTTACACCAAGATCTTTGCGTAAAACCTTCCATGTGGTCGAATAACACAAACCCAATTGCTGCGAACGGCGACGAATCGACATTTCACGGTCTTCAGCAACACTCTCAGAAACAGACGCAATATTCTCTTCTGTACGCACTGTACGCATTCGTGTGGTTGGTTTAATGTCCAATAAAGTAAACTGAGTGCGAAACTTGGTCACAATCGCATTAATTGTTTGCTCACTTGGTCGATTATGTAGACCATAAATCGGACGTAAAGCGCGAAACACATTTCGAACCGAACACTGATTTTGGTAATAAAATTCAATGATTTGCAAGCGTTGCTCGTTAGTAAGTCTATTCATGATGAAATGTCAAAGCATACTGAGCATCTTTCTCTTTGACACCATGTCTGAAATCCCACGTGATCTGTCAAATACTAATGCATGAAAATCATAACCTCAAAAAAATCACCCTTTACATATGTACCAGCACAGAATTATGTTTTTAAAAAACCTGTTATCTGTTTCTGCAACTTTTTCCTTTTCAATATCTGAAATACTGCTTATTCCCTCATGAGTCTAGTCGCATTCTTGTCGCTTTGATCGACGCTCTCATCTCCCATTCTAATGCCCTTCTGTCTGAAGTTCTTACCTGTGGTACAAATGGCTGATGAAAAATTGCAGAAGTCATCCAAGCTGAATTTTACAATGGAACAACTGAAGTTTTTAAAACTGCGTGGATTTTTAGCTTTTCCAATTACCAAGAGCTTAACCCATTAATGATAACGTATGATATATCGTACGCGATGAAAGCCCTTTTCAAAAATTCCTCAAAAATCCGCAGCCACTGAAAAGCTTTTGCTTCCAACAGTGTTAGAAAGCCAAAAGTATGCTTTTTTTCCAAAAGAAAGCTAAAGTATGCTTAGAAAGTCAAAAGTATGCTTTTTTGAAAAAAGTTGTAAAATTGACATTTAAAGCCTCTTTGTTTATTTTTTGCGCTAGTTTGTGCAAAAAAAGTCCACTCAAGTGAGTTTCTTTGTTTTGGTGCTAAACATCAAGAAAAAAGAAAATATAATTAAAAAAGTGATTTTCCAATTTTTCATTTTTCTAATTTTTAAAAATTTTTTTCTTTCTCTACTTACAGGCCCCTTATGCGTTTATGATCATGCACACACCCAAATCCTTTCATTTTTTTTTTAAACTTCCGAGTTTTTTGCATAATATTTATACTAATTTATGCTGAAAATTTCAACAACTTAAATCAAAGGGTTCTGGTAGTGAGCATTAATGGGTTAAGCTAATGTGTTCATGATGAGTTAGCGCAACACAAGAATGTGATTCGCTTCTTGTCCGTCTTTATGCCTGAAGAATCTATTTCCAAAGCTGACACGTACGATTTTTCTGGCAGAAGTGGCCTGAATACTCCAGACTCATCAGCATTATATAGGGTGTTTTTTTAGCAGCATGAGAATTTTAAGTAATAATACAAGACAGAATTATTATTGGAATGAACTTTTTGTTATTATGATCTGATAGATAATTGCATGGTATTTATTTTTTAAATATGATTTCCGGCATATGTCCTTCGTGGCAACGAGTTTCATAGCCTATTCGATCAGTCCAATTTTTCACTAGTTTTTCCAATAAATCTGGCCGTATGGCGTCAATGGTGGCTTGAATATTGGCTTCCAATGCTTCAAGAGTTGATGGTTTTTCGGCACAAACCAATGACTTAACCCCATAAAAAGTTATCAAAAGGCGTTTAGTCGCACGAACGCGGGGGCCAGTTAACAGGACCACTTCTGGAAATAAAGTTGTCACCAAATTGATTTTGCAATGAATTGCTTGTCTTTTCGGAACGAAATGTCGTCGATGTTTAGCGTATTAATTTCTGGAAAGAAAACATCAGTCAGCATGGTTTGATAGCGCTCGTTATTTGACGTAACGGCAGCTCCTTCCTCATTTCGAAAGAAATAAACACCGATGATGCCGCTCGCGTGTAAACCGCACCAAACAGTCAATTTTGATGGATGTAATGGTGATTCGTTAATAGCTTGAGGATTGCTTATCGACGAAGCCAACTGCTTGCTCACAAGGCCTGAGTGAGCAGGTTTATTTTTTTCAAAGTAAATTTCTACAATTTGGAAGCGTTGTTCTTAAAAAAAAACTAAAAAAAACACCCATTACAACTGATCATTACATAGTAACATTTCATTAATAACTGCTTTTAACTTCAACTTTAATGGATCAACTAGCTGAGGCTGCGAATAAGGCTTCTCTTTCGAGATATTTTAAAAAACCGAACGCCGTATCTTTTCTGAAACCTTTGCAGCCACTTATCGCTACTGGTAGTGTTGAAATTATTTCCATTTTCTTTAATTTTTGAGTGCAATTTCTTTCCTTCAGCATTAATCCACTTATAGACTAGTTTTTACTCCGCATTCTTAGGAACCAACGATATAGAGCTTTTTCCATTTTTGGCAGTTCTGACAGCCTTAACGTTTTCTTTTTCCAGGTTCAGAGAATGTGTCAATAACACACTTTAAAATTGCTTTTCACTTGTGCCTAATGCTGCATAGTGTTGACTTAGCTAAGCAAGTGGGAATAATATATGAAATAAAATCGTTTAATTGCAATGAAACATTTTTGTTTGCTTTATTTTTACTATGTGACTATGTTTTGCATAATCACCATGTATTTTGCAATGTGCTAGCCGCTTATCTGCGTTGCGTGCTCTACTATGCCATGCGAGGATAATTAGACCATAAGTGTCAAAAACAAGTTTTAGCTCTTCCGCAGCCAATAAGAAAAGAGATATAAGGTAATAACGTTGCGGACATGTCACGATGGCACGATGTATGTTTTTATCCTTTTCCTACTATGTGTCCAGCCCACACGTCACTTGGTTTCAGATTTTAAAATTGGACAAATATATGAAATGTCATACAGAATATACGTATGCTCAAGATATTGATAAAGTGGCTGTTCAAGTTAAAGGGCTATCTAACCTTGTTCACGTTTAAGAGTAGTCAAAGGAAAAGCAAAAGTGTTCACGTTATCGCGTGTGCTCTGTATACTTAAAAATAAAAAAAAATTTCCTTTTGTTTAATTGCGTTTGAAACTTTAAGAAAAATTTGTTATTTATTTATTAACATATTCGCATTTTCGTCAAAACATGTTTAAGAAAAGTGGTCACAAAATCCTTATTGTAAAAAACTAAATTTTGGGAATGTGTTAAGAAAGGTATATTTTAAGACATTCTATTTTTTTAATATTTTTTTCTATAATTGTATTTGGGAATTTAGGTTTTTTTACATTCTGTGACCTTTCTTGTGGTAAGGAATGGACATGAAAAGACTAAATAACTAAAACTAAACTAAACTAAAAACTAAACTAAACTAAACTAAACTAAACTAAACTAAACTAAACTAAACTAAAAACTTAAAACTAAAAAACTAAAAAAGTGAATTAAAATATGTATACACATTTTTTAGAGCTTGTTGTTATTATCATTTCTGCATATCTACTTGTTGAATTTTTATACATACTTTAAAATGTGTTCGTTGAAGTGTGAGCTTTCGGAAAAAATTGTGCACAAAAAGCAAGAAAATATGCAGTCGTCGCACAATGACATAGCAAAGTCTTTAAATTGTCCGAAAAGTACGGTGACATATGTTTTAGAAAAGATTAACGAGATCTTGTCAGTGGAACGGAGACCTGGAAATGAAAGAAAAAAGAATTTGTGTCGCAGTCAAAGGTCAAGGAAGTTGTGTCTTTATTCAGAAAAAATCCTGAACTGTCGTTACGAGATGCAACAAAAAAGGTGCATATGTCAAAGGCATACGTTCAAAAAGTACGCAAAAGTGTTGGTTTACGATCGTATTAGAAAATTGTAGCACCGAATCGAAACGACAACAAAATAAGATTGCTAAAACACGGGCACGAAAATTATACAGTGAAGTCATCCATAAATTTTATTGTGTGGTTATGGACGACGGGACTTACGTAGAAGCGGACTTTAGTCAAATTCAAGGCGCTGAGTTTTGTACTGCATCAAAGACAGGAGGAGGCGCAGGTGCATTTAAATTAGAAATGTTGGGCAAGTTTCTTAAAAAATATTTGGTGTGGCAAGCTATCTGCCGGTATGGTATGAAAAGCAAAATATTTATAACTACGGGCACTATAAACCGAGAAATTTATGTGAAGGAGTGTTTGCAAAAGCGTTTACTGCCAGCAACACAAAGACTCAGTTCTGTTTTGGCCAGATTTGGCATCATGTCATTACAGTCGTCTTGCCACAAACTGGTATGAAAGTCACGGGGTACATTTTGTTCAGAGGGACCACAACCCGCCGAACTGTCCACAATTGCGACAGATTAAAAAATACTGAGGAAATGTTAAAAGAAAATTGCTGAAAATTAAAAAAGACATTAAAAATGAGCACCTGTTTAAAAGTAATTGGCAGAAAGCAGCAGATACCGTTACAAAAACTGATGTCCATCGTTTTTTGAAAGGAATCAACTCTAAGTTACGGCATTTTGCTTAAAATAAAGATAATTGATATTTGTTTTAAATTTAATGAAGTGCTCTTAATATAGTACAAATATTTATATTATAACCATTTTCGATTGACCAAAATTTTTCGTGTCCATACTTTATATGAACATTTTTTAATATATATTTTTTAAGTTTTTTTTTTTAGCAAGAACTTGTGAAATAAATTTTTCTTAAAGTTTCATATATGAGTTATACTAAAGTTTTTGTGATTTTGGAAAATATTCAATGCAAAACTATAAAGACTGAAATTTCAAGGCAGCTTCAAGATAAAGATAATAACTACCACAAATGAAAAGATATCGAAAAATCCTTTTAGATTCACATAATTAAGACCCCTTACTATAAATTAAGGACTTCTGAAGAGGAGATGTAGCTATTACCGAAACAGGCTTTTTAGTCTGCTAATTAATTGACTTTATGCAGAGTTGTTGTTGTTGATGTTGCTTGCTTTCATAAAAATTACTTGACCATAAAATCATTACCACGTAAAACATTACAAGGCCACAATTTAATTATAAATTTGCATACTTTTTTTTACAAATTTATGACTTTTTTTCCATACCTTCTTTTGTCCACCTCGTTGCACTGTGCGTCATTTACAAAGAGCCGACTAAATTTTTTTTCCTTTTCTCAAGGTATTTCTTTCTCTTTTACTCGCTTCTTGTTTTAAGATTACAATAAAAAAAAACAAGTATCTTATGGGCTAAATCAAATTGAAATAAAACACAGGAAAATATTTTTAAAATTCATGAAATCAAGTTTATTTAACAGAAAACAGTGTTGCCAATTTAAAGTGCCCCGTCTCTAAAAACAAACCCTATATTATACCAATGTTGGTTTTGTGACTCCTGGGTTGCGACCGATAGTTTCGAAAGCCACCTATCGTAAGCTCAATAGCAGTCACATCGAAGCGCCAGCAGTCAAACCGTCAAATTTGCTAATCTTATAGAAGTTCGTTAGTTAGTCGGTAGCCTAAAATTTGGTTAAAAAATTTACATTACTTGTACTAATCTTTTTTGAAATGTTTTCAAATGGTTTCAAAAAGTTTCAAAGCGTCTATAGGCTTCTCCCGAATACAGCTGTCATCTTGGAGCTAAAAACAACAAACTTTGTGACATTCCTATTCATTACATAATATCCTTCGCAATCTCATTAAAAGTGTATAAAAAGCTCTTCTACGCTTTGTTGATGGTGAAAGCAAACAGCTTCCATTATTTGTCGTTCGCCGTCATTAATTTATTCAAATGACAGTTATTTGTTGTTACTTCTTTTATTATGTTTGTTGCAACAGGATTTTCAGTAGCTTAAATTCAAGCCTTTACTCTCCGACTCCCGAGAGACACACACACACTGGCACACAACACCATCCGACACACACACACACTCATCTAAGGATGCGCCCCGTTGCTCATATGCTCACTTGAGCGTAAAAATAATTCCAGCACGCCCTTAATGCTGCCGCAATATCATCCTTTGTTGTGGTTCTTGTTGTTTTTTTTTTGTATTGTTTTTCTCAAATTTTTCATTAATTTATTCCATGAGTTTTCACATGAATTGAAAATTTCTTAATAAATGCAAAATTAAAGCTTTTAAATGAGTTTATTTTATTTTGTTGACACTTATGTGGTTAGCCACATAAATACACACAGTATTACAAAGCTCTTTCACTCCTTTACGCACACACACATTCACAGACACATCACACTAACATTATTGGCAACCACAAATGCAACAAAACCTCAGTTTGTAATTAAAATTAAAAAGCTCAAATGAACTTCTGCCGTACCAGTGTGCATGTCAATATTTCAAAAAAAAATCTTTAGTTACAAGTAGGTACATTTAAGCTTTTGACTCTTTCCTTTAAATGTTAATAAAAAGCTTTAAGTATGTATGTAGGTTGTTCGTTTTCTGTTGTTTTCTATATTTTTATTTTTTTCTTATACGAAATTAAAATTTATCGCAAAATTCATTCATTTATTCAATCAATCCACCAAACATCAAAAAATCAATTTTTTTTTTATTCATTTGTGCAAAAATTACAACATTTTATTCGATTCACTTCTACTTCAAACCTTACAGCGCCGCACGGTGTCAACGCTAAACACGTCTCCACATACGATCAACCGCATTCCGGTTCCACAGAATGTTTTGGTAAACATTTCTCGTTGTTTTTGTTCTTGTTGTTTTTGTTCCCCACTTGTTATTGTTTGAAACGTCGTAATTAGAATGTACTTTTGTGTTGTTTTTTATTGAAACAAAATTAAAGCTTTTATGTTTTAAAACAATAATTTTTAACAATTTTACAAAATTTTGCTTTGAATACCTATAAAGTGTGTGTAAGTGGCATAGCAAAGTGTGAAAAAAGCTTTAATAAGTTATAACATTACAAAAATAAATGCTTGTCTTTAAGGTGTATGATGTGTTTAAAACTCGATTAAAGAGGGTAACAACATTGGATTTTCTTTTTTGATGAAACTTTAAAAACAGTCAAAGAATCCTTTTAGTTCTATGTTTATAATTAATTAAAGCTTACAAAAATATAGACGGTTTAGAGTTGAAGTGAACCAAGTCATAAAATCTGTGTTTCGAGATAGAACGACTCAAAGTCCATGGCATATATCGAATCCTGTGCAGAAGTAATGTCATTGACTTAAATTTTTTACAGTTATTTCATAAACAAAAATTCGGGTCACTTAGTTTTATACAGCACTGAATTTTACTCATAATTTTGCATATAATCGTATTAGAAAACGGAAAAAAATTTTTTTGACTTGGTTACTTCAACTTTGAACCGTCCATATAATATATAATAACAATGCTTTTAAAAAAAGTTCAAAATAATGCATTTTTATTTGTTCTAAATATATTTGTAGTAACTTGTTTTATGGAAGTAAAAATAAAATTAAAGTTTAGTGAGAAAAAAGCTCATAACGTTCACAAAAAAGCTTACCAAATACTTGAAATTTTATTGATTGGTTGTAAATGTCTAACTTTTGTAAGTAAAGATCATCTTCGAAAAATTTGCACTAATATGAAATCAAAAATAACAATCCTTATTCGCTAAGGCAAAAGCTTGACAAGCTCCATATAAAGCTTTTACTGCAATTTTATTAGATTAAAGGGCATTCTGGTGCTCGCGGGTAAAAACCTGTCTCAGCCACCATACGTTTCTTATGGCAGCATAGAAAGCGTTTTGCTTACTTCTGTTAGAATGCCTCGCAATGTTTTATTATAACGATATCTTATTGAGCTTTTATTTTGCAAAGCCCTTCTAAAAGCCTTGTTCTGGTGAATGACAATTGTAAATGTAGGTACTGGCAAGCTAGTATTTTATACACTAGGGATACTCACAATGTCGTGTATTTGCCCTTGTATTGTGTATTTTTGGTAAATTTGATATTTGCAGTAAGTTTTGTAAAATTACGAAAACAAAATTTACAGTATTCAAAATACAACCCTGTGACAAAAATAGAACGATGGAGAATCCTATTGTATTGTTTGTTAATTTCATTGTGTATTAGATCAGCTGATCGTAAGAGCATTTCTACTCAGCGTGGAGGAAACTACCAGCAACGCTGTGAGTTTATTTAGTAAAACTATAATTAAGTGTTTTATTTTAAGTCTATTAAACAGATTTAAATTAATATTTCCCAACAAGGGAACATTAAAGATCAGCTGATTTTAAAAAATACAATGCTTTAGTGAAGGTTCGTTCACAATAAGTTCTAAGTATTTTAAATTTTTTAAAAATTATTACAAATACACCACATCGTGAATACCCCTACTGTTTTTTATCCATGTATTTACCAACTTTTAGTTGGAAAGTTCAAAAATATTTCCGCTTTTTTGTAACAGAAACTGACAGGTTAACAAATTTGAGGTAGATTATCCACAAGTATGTCTCTGAACAAAACAAATACCAAAAAGTATAAGAACTCCATTTTAGTAAAAAAAATTGCATCTTTTGAAATTTCTAAATTGAAATGAGAAATTTCATACAAAGTTAGACATTTTACTAAGCATGTGACAAATAGCAATGTTTTACTACTTGCAATTTGTGTAGCAGAAACTAGCAACTTTCCATAATAACGGGAAATCTCATTTTGCTCTCTTCTTCAAAATTTTGGAAGTTACAGAATTTAGTAAAAACTTGCACAAATTTGCATAAGTTTAGATAAAATTTCAAGTACAGGAACTAACCTTTTATTATTTTTTTCTTTAGAATTTTTCGGCTATTGATAGTTTTTTGTCAAGTACACACAATTTTTCTATTTTATTTTAAAATTAAAAATTTTGTCAATGGTCAATTACCAGAATAAGAGGCGCTGAAAGCTTTTGTTATTGAGCTTTTATAAGGTATACCTTTTATTTAAATATTATAAAAAGCTTTTATAACTGAAAGCCTTTCCCAATATTTTTATTAGAAAAAGCTTTGAAAGTAAAGCTTTAATTGAGCTTAAATCAATAAAATTTTTATTAAATTTTTCTTTTTAATCGTCTTATTACATTCTTGCATTGAGGTTTGATTATTAAAAGCTTTTATTGCTAGTATTTTTATTAAAAAGTTTTTGCTATACAAAGCCTTAACGGACTTTAATTTAAAAGTTTTACTATATGTTTTCCTATGGAAAGCTTTTATTATTACAAGCATTTAATAAACTTAATTTGTCAACCTGTAATTGAACTCAAATTGACTTTTAATTATTAAAATATTATAATACTAAAAGGTTTTATTCAGCTATTTTTATAAACGCCTAATTGAAAGCTTTCATTGAGCTTCAATTACTTTAAAGTTTTATTGAGATTTCACTATTTAAAAAGTATTAAAAGAGCTTTTAAATTCGAAATTTTTAGGAGCATTTATTATAAAAAGCCATCTAACATTTTATTCTTAAATTGAAGTTTAAGAATAAGGTCAAAGGCTCAGCAGTAGTTATTATTAAATCTAGAACATTGCAGGGCATTCTGCTGCTCGCGGGCAAAGAGCTTTCTCTGTCACAATGCTTTGTTTATGGCAGCATAGAAAGTTTCTCCGTATGCGTTTGCTCGCTTGTGTTAAAATGCCACTCACTGCTCTTGAATACATCTTTAAAAAAATGTTTCTTCAAATTTATGCCATTCAATTTCATAACGCTTACACCCTTTGCTTTGACACACACACACACACTTAAGCTGTAATGCTTTAGTTTTTTTATGTTTTTTGTAAATAAGTAACGCCCCTTCCCCCTTTTTCAACTGATATCTTATTTCGCTGCATCCTTTTTGAAATGTACTTTGATTTTAATGCATGTTTTCTTTTTTACGCATTTTTTTTTTATTGCGAATATTAATTGCAATAGAACTTGTTTATGTACCTATGTCTAAATGTATGTATGTATGTATGTATTTAGCCTTTTTTACAGGTGTTGCTGTGTGTTGGACATTAAATATTGATTTACTGACAATGATGCTGATCTTACCTACTACACTTATAAGCATGTTTCTTTTACTTACTTAGATATATATTTTCAAGTAATTTTTACTATGGTTATTTTATAGATGGTTATTTTTAAAGTTTATTTTACAAAAGGTGTATTTTTCTTAAGGTGTGTTTAATATCTTAAAAACAGATTTGATTGTGTGACTTTTGTTGAAAAAAAAAATAAACTTCACAGTATCCATTCATGTATCACTTTGCACCTTCTAGAATTGCACCAAATTAAAAAAAATAAAAAATATAAACAAATTCATTTTTAATAAAGCTGTTTTATCGTAGCTAGTTTTTCATATTGTTCGTTATAATTATTGCATAGTTCACAACTAGGTGATTCCATCCGCACCACCTTTTAACTTCACTTTCACTTCATTTCTTTTTTTTTTCTTTCGTTTGGTCTGATTTCTTGACACCACATCTCAAATTATATATTCCAAATCGGCTAATTTAATTAAACTTTCTTTTGCTTCCAACTATATTCCAGGCCGCCGCTCCATTGCTAAAGACACCTCTGTCACAAGCTCAACAGGCCTACGCTACCGCTGCAACCACGTATACAGCAGTTGCTGCTAGAGCGGCATACGGCGCTGCAGCTGCTGCGGTAGCACAGCCAGCTTTGG
This sequence comes from Dichetophora obliterata, assembly GCA_963920525.1. Lineage (NCBI taxonomy): Eukaryota > Metazoa > Arthropoda > Insecta > Diptera > Sciomyzidae > Dichetophora > Dichetophora obliterata. Next base: position 116,906,811 of record OY986438.1, on the reverse strand, counting down.
CCGGTTATGCCACAGTTGCAGGGTAAGTTTTTCCAAAAAACCATCAAAAACACAAAAAAAACACATTTACTAACAATTAATCAAAATATAGCTCAGCTCAATGTTGGCAATTTCCAAAAGTGAACATTTTAAAATTAATCAAAGACTGTATCACTTCAAGGGAGCGTTTACATAGGAAGAAGCTTTTGAATTTTAATACTAAATGCAGTAGTAGAGGAAGCGTAATGTTTTTATTTTTTATAAAAATAACTCTTGTTCTGAAGCAAATCTGCCTCTTTCGAAGCTTAACTTTTTCGAAATGTGAGACCATAAAAGAAAACAAAGAGCTTTCCTTGTCGAAAGAGATGTTTAGCCTCTTGAAAGAAAAAAATTGTTTACCCCAAATCAAATGCAAAACATCTTTTAATGAGAAACATCTAATGTCTCTACATTTATTTAATGTGTTGCCAAAAAGTGATAGTTTTACGATCGAATTTTCGGGTAGAAGAATTTTTTTTTATAAATGTTGATTTTCGAACTTGAAGTTTCTTTGCACTGTGACAAAAAGAAAAGATTTTGAAAATTTGTAAATACAAACAGTTAAAAGTTTAATGTGAAAAAATAAAGTTTTTATTGACCATAAATAAATTCAGAAATAACTTTTAAATAATATCTTTAAAACCATAATCTAGTTTGTTATTGAATTACAAATTATTTTTTTTTATTCCAAAAAATTTTTATTCATTTGTCAAAAATATTTGACACGTAGTTTTTTATTTCAATATAAAAAGAATTTACGAAAAAATTTTTTATCTAACTTTACTTACTTACTGAGTTGGCGCTACAACCGTATGTCGGTCTTGGCCTCATCTAAGAATTTGCGCCAGCCATTTCTGTCTTTCGCTTGCTGGCGCCAGTTGGGAATTCCAAGCTTCGGCAGGTTGTCCTCTACTTGGTCTTTCCAACGAAGATGCGGTCGTCCTCTTCTGCGTTGACCGCCGCTGGGTACCGAATCGAATGTTTTCTTTACTGGAGCATCGTCTTTCATGCGCTGAACATGACCAAGCCAGCGAAGCCGCTCGATTTTAGATATTAGGTCCATAGATATTACGAAGAATCTTTCTCTCGAATGCTCCTAAAGTCTTTTCATCTAAACTGCTCAGCGTCCAGGTTTGTGATGCGTAAAGTAGGACGGGCATGATGAGCGATTTGTAAAGCGTGATTTTCGTTCGTCGAGAGAGGGCTCTGCTTCTCAATTGCCTACTGAGTCCAAAGTAACACCTGCTGGCAAGAGTTATTCTTCGCTTGATCTCAATGCTGATGTCGTTGGTTGAGTTAATGCTGGATCCTCGAATGAGGTATTGTCAACGGTAACGTGGGTTCCAAGACGCTGGGACTGTTTGTTTGTTGACACTAAGTATTTCGTCTTATCCGCATTCACTGCCAGACCCATTCGACTTGACTCTCTTTCTAATCTGGAAAATGCTGCACTGACTTCGCGCGTATTATGGCCAATGATATCTATGTCATCAGCATACGCAAGCAACATAACACTCTTGTAGAATATTGTGCCACTACGTCTCAGATCAGCAGCTCGGATGATCTTTTCCATCATTAGGTTGAAAAATTCGCACGATAAGGAATCACCTTGTCTGAAACCTCGTTTGGTAACAAATGGTGAGGAGAGGTCCTTCCCGATTTTAACTGCGCTGCTGGTGTTGCTCAGTGTCATCCTGCAAAGTCGTATTAGTTTTGCAGGAATACCAAATTCAGACATGGTGGAGTACAGGTGCTTCCTTATTGGGCTGTCGAAGGCGGCTTTGTAGTCGACAAAAAGTTGGTGAGTGTCGACTTGTTTTTCTTGAGTCTTCTCCAAGATTTGTCGTAGCGTGAAAATCTGGTCGATGGTGGACTTTCCAGGTCTGAAGCCACACTGATAAGGTCCGATCAGTTCGTTTACAATGGGCTTCAATCTTTCACATAAAACGCTCGACAGGACCTTATATGCGATATTAAGAAGGCTTATCCCACGGTATTTGGCACAGATAGTGGGATCGCCCTTCTTGTGGTTTGGGCAGAGCACACTGAGATTCCAATCGTTCGGAATGCATTCTTCCGACCATATTCTGCATAGAAGCTCGTGAATGCATTTAAGTAGAGCTTCGCCTCCGTTCTTAAACAGCTCAGCAGGTAAGTCATCAGCTCCCGCGGCTTTGTTATTTTTAAGCCGAGCTATAGCTGTCAGAACTTCATCATAGTCGGGCAGCGGAACCGCGACGCTGTCATCCGAAATTAGGGTTTCCGGAATATCATCTCTATTGGCGGGATTATTGTCAGCGTCGCCATTTAGAATCTTAGAGAAGTGTTCCCTCCATAACGTCAGTGTACTCTGGACATCTGTCACTAGATTCCCGTTTTCATCCTTGCAGGAAGAGGCCCCGGTTTTAAAACCATCGGCAAGGCGTCTTATTTTTTCGAAAAATTTTCGGGCCTCATTCCTGTCACCATACATCTCAATCTTCTCCTGCTCGCACTTTTCTGCCTCTCTTTTTTCCGCCTGAAAATACGTCTCTCTTCCCTCCTCTTTTCTTTGTATCGCTCCTTAGCAGCGCTCGTTACAACCGACTGCAGGGTGGCTTTGTAGGCGGCGTCTTTCTCTGCAGTGGCGTCGCGACACTCCTGGTCGTACCACCTCTTCAGCAGCCGCACGCATGGAGTTGGAAATGTGTGTCCACTGCGCGCATATATCATAGATTGGAGGAGTGCTTTGAAGCAGGAGTGAGAGTCGAGTGGCGAAAGCATCGGCTGTCTGTTTCGATTGCAGCTTGTCGACGTCTAGCTTTCTCTGTGTAGGGTTGCGTGTATCCTTAACTGCACACAGACGTGTACGGATCTTGGCTGCAACAAGATACTGATCCGAGTCAATGTTTGCACCACGGATCGTGCGTACATCCAATACACTGGGAGAGTGCCTTCCGTCGATCAAAACGTGATCAATTTGATTCTTGGTTTTTTGATCAGGGGACATCCACGTGGCTTTATGAATATTGAAGTGCTTGAATCTAGTGCTACTTACGACCATGTTTCGTGCTGCGGCGAAGTCAATCAGCCTCATTCCGTTATCGGAGGTGTTGTCGTGGAGGCTGAACTTTCCGACTGTTGTACCAAAAGTATTTTCCTTGCCCACCTTAGCGTTAAAGTCACCAAGCACGATTTTTACGTCGTGACGGGGGCAGCGCTCGTAAGCATTTTCAAGGCGCTCGTAGAAAATTTCCTTGATCTCATCGTCCTTGTCTTCTGTCGGAGCGTGCGCACATATTAGCCTTATATTGAAAAATCTAACCTTGATGCGGATTATGGCAAGTCGTTCGTTCACAGGTGTGAATCGCAGGACGTGGGGCCGTAGTCTCTTGCCAACTACAAATCCGCATCCAAACTCGTACTTCTCCGCATGGCCGCTGTAGTAGATATCACAGGGTGCATGCCGAATGCAACCCTGTCCCTTCCATCGCATTTCTTGGATAGCAGTGATATCAGCTTTGTATCTTTCCAAGACATCAGTAAGTTGGATAGAGGCACCTTCCCAATTAAGGGTTCGGACATTCCAGGTGCATATCCGTAAATCATTATCAGTTTTTCGTTTGCGGTAGTCGTCATCAGATTTGGGGATCATTTTTCTTCTTTTCTTATTTGTTTTCATTGAAATGGGTTTTTACGGGTGGGCTTCAAACCCGACGCACAACCTATTTTAAGTCTAGGGAGGCCCGCCGCTCAGATTAGCCGCCAAACTAACGGTTGTCAGTTTTGACGTTGCCTAGGAAACACCTTGTGGAGGTTTGAGTCGACTTGAGGCGATTTCACAAAGATTATGCTGGCCTCGCCAGGTTGAGACAGTCAGACATGTTATATTGTTACATCGCCCCCAGTTTCCCAGTTGATTTTTATCTTACGCTTCTTAAAATTAACCTTTTTTTCAATCTCTTATACTACAATAACTGACGAAGATAGAAAAATTTGTCCCCAAAGAAGAAATGTGCGCTTTTTTTTTAGCTTTCGAATGATGTGCACTTAAACTTAATTATATTATTTTTTTATTGCAAAATTTATTCAAAATCTAAGAAAGCACAATGTACCTCAAATTAGCCCTCCAAAACTGGGAAATACAAGTCTTATCTTCTCAGATCAAGCAAAATACCTGGGCCTTATACTAGATAGGAAACTAAACTGGAAGCCCAATCTGCTCGAAAGAGCCAAAAAAGCGAACATTGCCCTATACTCTTGCAAAAAGGCGGTGGGTAGCAAATGGGGTTTACAGCCAAGTGTTACTCACTGGCTTTATACAGCAGTTGTAAGGCCAATATTGCTATATGGTGCTATTGTCTGGTGGCATGCACTCGAAAAACAGACTCACCATAACCTTCTCCGTAAAGTTCAAAGATCAGCTGAACTGTGCATTAGCGGAGCCCTAAGAACCACTCCGACAGACGCATTAGACACAATGCTCCATCTTACACCACTTGATATCCTAGCTAAACAGATGGCCGCTAATACAGCCATCCGCCTAGTAGCCACCTCTCAGTGAAAAGAAGGTACACTAGGACATTCTTGTATCAGAAAATTTCTCCCTCCTTTACCTAGGTCCATTGACTACATCACACAAAAACTAATCTTTGAGAGGAAGTTCGATGTATACATTCCCTCTCGAGAAGAGTGGGAACAAGAAAACCGTTCACCTCACAATGTCATTGAGATCTTTACGGATGGATCAAAACTAGATGGCAAAGTAGGTGGAGGAGTCTACTCAGAAACATTAAGCATCAATATAGCCTTCAGGCTCCCTGACCATTGCAGTGTATTTCAAGCTGAAATCGTTGCTATACATGAAGCGTTAACTTGGCTTCAGAAAAATGATATATCTTCCATGGATATATGCATACTTTCTGACAGTCAAGCCGCTCTGAAAGCCCTAGGAACTGTTGAAATAACATCTGAAACAGTTTTCAACTGCCGCAGATCTCTAAACGAGATGGCAGAGCAGCTTAAAATTATCCTATGCTGGATTCCTGGACATAGGGATTTTCTAGGTAACTGCAGAGCAGATGAACTCGCTCGCACAGGTACTACCAAACAACTATCTTCAGACAAGACAAACCTTGGTATTCCTCTCACCACATGTAAACTCCTTACACATGAGTTATCCTGTATTAACACCAACAAAAGATGGTCAACAGGTAACACTTGTAATATAACACGGCAAATCTGGCCCAAACTCAATCTGAAGCGTTCAAAAGAACTCATATCTCTTAGTAGAGATCACATTGGCACCATGATAGGGATCCTGACAGGGCACTGCCTTATTGGCAGGCACGCTCAAAGATTAAACATACCCCACAACGACTTCTGCAGAAGCTGTAGAGATGAGGAGGAGGTGGAATCTACAGAACACCTTCTCTGCACCTGCCCAGCGCTGGCTCAAAAACGTTTTCTTCACCTAAACAACTGGTTTTTCAGAGACCTCGAAGAACTCTCGGAAATATCGATATACCGAATCCTAAGCTTTGTGAACAGCTCAAGCTGGTTTGAATAGAGAAGGGAGATCAACCCCTGTGGTACCACAATGGGCCTTATTGACCTAAGTGCGTCTCAATTTGAGGCAGCCACTTTAACCTAACCTAACCTAACCTAAGAAAGCTAAGAAAAAGGCGCACATTTCTTCTTTTGGGACAAATTTTTCTATCTTCGTATCTATTTATTTAAATTTTCTATCTTCTTATAAGCGATTGAAAAATGTCCTTTTTAAAAAACGTAAGATAAAAACTTTTTTCAAAAATTCTTTTTTATATTGAAATAAAAAAATACGTGTCAAATATTTTTGACTAATGAACCATACAAAAAACTTTTATGGGAAAAAAAACTGTTAGAAACTTTTCTATGGAATGCCACTAACAAATACTACGTTTTGTCATTGTTAGGGAGATGTGTGTAATGAATAAACTTACCCAATCTCATAAACATTACATTTATTTAATTCCTCGCGTTTTTCATGCAACCCATTCTTAACTTTAATTTTTTTAAGGCAATCATTAAAAAGTCAGGTTCGATAAAAAGGCTACTTATACTACAAACCCTGTTGAATGCGAATTTCAACAAGCTATTTGTTAACCATGCAAATTTATGCATTATTTTTTAATATAATTCACTTTCTGACCTTTCCATTTACAATTGGAAAAATAAATGTTTTCATAGAAGCTGTGTAAATATTGCTGTGTTTAAAAATAGTAAGTGTAAGTACAAAAATAGTTCTTTATACTTACGTATTTGTTATTGCATAAAAGGGTGAACCGTGAAGTGTGCATAATATGTAAAATTTTATATTTTCAAAAGTCATGCATGGATTTTTATGGTTAATCACTTGTTGAATAGGTAGAAGCCCTTTTTTAGAAGGCAAATTAAAAAAATCACAAGCTTTTCAAGCCCATTTTCCGAACTTTCGACTCCTTAACTTGAATTGTCGAATTGCCGGTTTACTTCAAATAAACTAACTTATAAACTAAATAGAATTTTCAAATTTTGGTTTCATTAGCAAATAGTTTGAGAAGCGTAGAACGGTTTGCAAAAAAAAATTTAAAATCGGTCAACTCATTTCAGAGATACGCTTAGTCAAACATTCATCAAACAAGCTATTCCATGGGAGCTTCGCTTGCTCGCTCCAATAAAATACCATTTTTTTCAATTGGTGATATATTAGAGAAAGTTTAAAGAAACCAAAAATAAGGACTGTAAGCATTGCAGACTAAGTCACACAGGAAAAAATATTATGGAGATCCAAAACACTGACTTTGTGACAGTTATAATGATCTTATAAGACCGTTTAATAACGTTGTTGCGATAAAAAAAATGCAAAAAAACAAAGATTTTTTTTAAGATAATCTTGACGATATAAGAAATATTTACTTGAAAAATAAGAAAATAAAAAGCATTTAAATATTAATTAAATAAGGTTTAAATTTCTTTAAGAATTAGTTTTCTAAATATTTTTGTTCTTAAATAAATTATATTTATTTAGCAGGAAGTATATTTTTTGCCTTATGATAATAGTCTTACACATTAACATTGCCTTATAGAATTTTTAATGTTACTGTCATAAAAAAATAATATAATTTTAAAAAATTTTAAATATCAAATATATTGTTATTGTTATTTGTTCCGTTAAAAATAAATTGTTAAAAGCTTCCACCACAAATCTATTGATACATATAAAAAAAAACATTGTATCAATAGATAAGGATAATATTCAATAGGTGTGTTATTATCTTACTTTTTTATATCTCGTATTAATATACAGTGGCTCACAGCTTATTTCGTGCAGTACCCAATCGTTATTTTAAAAGTTTCCAGCTGTTATAAAAGTAAACTTTTTGAAAAAATTGTATTGCAATGGACATATAATGAAAAAGACACTATATCTGAAAATTCTAAAGTAAAATTACTTCCAAGTGCCGATACTTGAATGATGTAAGACAGAAATTCCATTTCTACCAGGACACCGACCCGAAACATAAATTGAGAATCATCCAATCATGGTTGATTTGGAATTACACGCATCTTATGAATCTGCCTTCACAGTCAGCAGACTTAAACGTTATTGAAAATTTGTGAACAATTTTGGAGAGTGGCATTTACAAACGGAATATTTCCAATAAAAATAGTTTAAAAACTGCCCTGATAGAGGAAGGGCAAAAAGCTTCCCCAGCATCTGCAAAAATTATTGGAATCAATGACTAGCCGGCATCAATAAAGCAAATAGGGACACACAAAATATTAAAAAGTATATAAATATGACCTTTTTTTAAGATTCAGTGCAGTGCACGAAAAAAGCTGTGGTGTTGAGTATTGTTGCATTTTTATTTTTTTGTTAATTAATCTTTTTAATATACTTTTATGTTAAGAAATTAAAGAAATTTAATTGAAGTCTATAAATATATACAGCCCGATTCTGAATGATTTTTCAGGGGAATTTTCATTTTTAAGATGAAGTTGAAAAACCTTCTGGAAATTTTTAATGCCAATTTGTTCATCAACCGCCAATACTCATGAGTGTAAACAAAAAAAATGTGATATCTTTATCTGCTATCTTTAAAATGAAAACTCCCGTTTCTAAGTCCCCGTAAAAAATCATTCAGAATTGGGCTGATAACTACTATGGTGCTTTTCATAATTATAAAGTCACCGAATATTTGTTGATATTCACTTAAGGACTGGCTGTAGGGTATCATAATAATCGACTCAAATGAACTCTTTATTGAGAGAGAACTATTACCTTCAACTGGACTCCATATTTTACTAACGGTACTTTTGAGAGTAAAAAAAACAATATTTGCTCTGTTTCATAAGTTTAAAACTACTTCAAAGTTGTTCATATAACGCGTGAACTTCAGAGTAGAAAGTGATATTTTTGAGTTAAAAAGTGGAGAAAAGTATTTTTTCTTAAAATTTCACGTGGTCTCAGCCTTTCCGATGTATAAGAAGGATAAATTTTAGCCTTTACAGAAGAAATCTTAGGAATAATAGAAAGCGGCAAAAATAAAAATTGTGGATGAAAAAAAATTTAATGACCAAGCAGAGCTGCAAGCAATTCCCAAAAAAGCTTGCGTGACTGGGTTAACGTTGCTGGGGTTCCAATTTCCCGATGATCGGTCTGGCTTATCTTTTACACCACTCCCAACCCCAAATTATTCAAAACTTAGATCTGCTTTACGTTTGATGAAACGCCATAAGGATTCAAGGTTACTTTTTGCACAAAAACATATGACATCGAATGGGAGCAATGAGAGTGAAAATTACATGATCTTAATTGTGAGCTATTTAGATCAAGTATGTTTGAAGAAAACAACAACAACAACAACAACTTTGTATAGAGTCAATCACACAGCAGACTAGACAGAACTGTTTCGGAAGCGGCTAAACTTCCATCTTCTTGAATGATTAAGCTGTGACCAACTCACTGTTTTAGTCTAATATGATTTGACACTTGTTGGAATAAATTCCATTGTTAAGATTGCAAGAATTTATTTTCTCATTGGCCATTTTTATGGCCAAATTCCCTGAGAGAGTTTCAGGCTTGATCTAATAAAAAATGACTGCTTTACCGTCGTATGATAAAAATTGCCAATGAAAAAATATTCTTGAGATCTCAACAAAAGAATTTGTTCGGACCCTTAATAGCACAAATATGACATTTTAAAACCTTTTCATAAAAATCTTTCTAGTACTTTTGGAGTTAAGTGGTAACTTGCACTTTAGTTTTATATAATAGTATAGATATAGATAGAAATGTGAAATTATATACCTTCCGAAACAGTCTGCCTAGTGTGCTATGTGATTGACTCTATACAAAATTGTTGATGTTGTTTTTGCATCTTTAAACTTACTTGATCTTAATAGCTCACAATTAAAATCATGTAATAATTCAAAGAAGATAGTGGAAATTGTTATGCTCTTTATTTAAAAATATCTCTTTCTACTCTGAATATAGAACACTTTGAAGTGATTTTATTATTATTAAAAGCACCTTTGCAAAAGAATGCCGTTAGAATTTTTTCAATATTAGTATTATTCACCAAGTTATTGCATTTTAAATTTTGCGTCTACACAAAAAAAATGTGAGCCACTGTATGTTTCTATATATTTTTGCTTGAAGTTTTTCAACATTATTTTATTTTCAAAAAATCCACTCCATCCAACCCAATCCATTTAATCCACTTAAAAAACATCGATTAAAAAAAAACAATGTTCGTAGAACTATCAATTATGGCTCGTCTGCGAACGAGGAATATTTCGTTTTTGGAGTTTTGATACCTAATGAAGTGAAGTGACACAAAAATAAAATTTTTAACACTTTAACCCGGATACCTATTATTCATTTGCGAATTCCTATTACTTTATTTGACACATTTTTTTACCCGAAAAGGTTCATAAAATATGTATTTTTGGCTAACTCCCAAAATTGGTAGATTTTAAAGTTTTCTTTCTCAATCTTTTAGCAAATTTTTAAATTAATTTTTTTCGGTCACTTTCTTCACAGTTAAAAAAAATAAACTTTAGTAAACTTTGCAATAGTTTATGTACAGGCGAATCTGAATATAGTGAGCGAATTTTCACTTTTTTCGCATTTTCGATATTAAATTTTTTAAAAAAAATTAATTTTTTACTAAAAACTTTTTTATTTTTTATTTTTTTTATTTTTGTGAGTACTTTTTTGTTCACTATTTGTTCACTACCAGTTGTTCACTATTTAGAGTAGTCCGTGTAAAAAAAGTTCACTATTTCGAGCGTTCGTTATATCCAGATTTGACTGTAATTAGGGCGGGCCGATTTAAAAATCGCCCATTGCTCAGTGAAAATCGTATTTTTGGGATCAAAATAAGACACTTTACCCGAGGAACTATACTTCTAAAACGAATTCTAATGCCCCAACTTTTGACTTTTGTTCCGTAGGGTCAAATTTTAAAAAATCCCTCTTTGACCCATTTAGACCCAACTTTTGACTTATGTCCCGTAGGGTCAAATTTTGAAAATCCCTCTTTGACCCATTTAGAGTGCCCAATCGAGTCCAAATGTATGACCGACCCCCTCTAATTTTGGACAGCGACCCCATTTCGCTGATTTTTGATTTCAGCGACCCCCCAGTGTGGTTCCAGGAAGTGTGACACTAGCATGGGTGGATCGGCCTTCCAAAGTTAGTGGGGTCGGTCATACATTTGGACTCGATTGGGGCACTCCAAATGGGTCAAAGAGGGATTTTTCAAAATTGACCCTACGGGACAAAAGTCAAAAGTTGGGGCATTAGAATTCGTTTTAGAGGTATAGTTCCTCGGGCAAAGTTTCTTATTTTGATCCCTAGAATACGATTTTCACTGAGCAATGGGCGATTTTTTGCCTCCCTACAAATCGACCCGGCCTACTATATATATTTATTAGTCAACAAATTTAAAAGTTCTTCTTAATAATAACTAGTGCTTTCATTTCATTATATGCTTCATCTTTACCTTTTATTTCTCTTTTTAATATTTTCCTTAGTAAATTTGTAATAATTTTCTTTTTAATTATGTTAATTATATATATTATTTTTTTTAATGTTATATATATTTTTATTTTCTGTTAAGTTGCTCACATTTAAATATTTTTTAATATTTAATTTTATGAATTTTAACAATTTTTTATTTAACCTTTTCCTATTTATGTTTCTGTTTTTAGTATTATTTTTCATGTTTTAAATTTTATTTGAATTTTTTTAAATATAATTTATTTTAATTTCACTAATCTTTAACTTCATCTTTTAACCTATATATCTTTTATTTCTGTATGTTCTTTTATAGCAAGAGCAAGAAAAGAAAAACTGAATTCGTTGAAAGCTTAAAAATTGCGCTCGAAGATGCTTGCAAAAAACTATCAAAATTAAATAACTTTCATTAAAAGCTTTCGAAATCATACAGTTTTAAAATGCAAAAAAACCAACTAACCCAAATCCTTTAACAAATAACGTAAAGAACTTTAGAAGAATTATCAAGAGTCCTTCGATCAAGAATTAAAAACCAAGTCAAAAACTAAACTAAAAAAACTCTAATACAATATAAAAAATACTAACAAAAGATCACTCCAAGAATTGTCACTAATGAAAAGCTTTTTCTCTATTTATTCCTCAATGCTGCTTTCACAATTAAGCTATGCTCGCGAGTACGCCGATCCTTATCTGGGACATGGAATCGGACCAGTGCCCGGCTATGGGGTATGTTTATTAAAGACTTCGATAATTTAGGACAGTGGTGAGGGGCATTCTAACACTAGCAAGCAAACACATACGAAAAAGCTTTCGATTCTGCCATAAGCGAGGCATGGCGACAGATAAAGCTCTTTGCCCGCGAGCGCTGGAATGGCCCTCAATGATGTAGGACTACAATTTTTATCTAATAAAAACTTTTTTCATATTTTTCAGGCAACAATGTATCGAGGCGGCTACAATCGCTTTACGCCATACTAAAGCTCTCATCAAAAAACTAAACCCCGCCACACCTCACGCACGCATTCGCCGTCTGTTGCAGGATAAACAAAGAATAAACAAAACACAAAAATACTCATTACCGCGTAGATTTAAAGCAGAGCTTTTTTATGAAGAACAAACAGGAAAGCTTGAAGCTTGGGAAAAGAAGCTTAAGCAAGCAAGCACGTAAAAGATAATTCAGAAAGGAAGCGCTCTTGTCGCCGCCGCCGCCGCCAAAAGTCGTCCAAAAATTATAAAAAAGCAACAAAAATTTAACAAAAATAAAAAAAACAAGCTACTTTTAAGCTAGAACTACACAACAAACAAATACAAAAACAAAAAGTGCTTCAGTAGTTTACAAGAAAATTTGCAAATTAAAAGAAAACACAAATAAAACAAAAAGTTAGCAATTAATAAATCTCTTAAATAAAACATTGCATTACAACAACAACAGCAACAACAAGAACTACAGCAACAACAACACGCGCAAATATTTAAGCATATAAAAGAAGTTGACACCAACGTTTATTCTCAGCTAATTAAAAAAAATGTAGAAATACATAAAACTAGTTCTAAGTCAAAAGTATAAAAAGCTCACACACAAACACATAGACATCTAACACATTCAAACATTTACACACGCACACACCACACACACCACAATTTATTAGTTACACAATTATTTTATTTAACACTATATATTATGCAAAAAATATATATAAGCAAACAAACAAAACATACATACATACACGTTAATTGTTGTATTCATAGTAAATAGTTGTAAGCATAAAATTGTTGTTGTAAGTAAAAAACAAAACTATGCGATAACTTTTAAAGTAAAATAAAGTTTGATTTTAAAGCGTAGAAGAAGAAAAAGATAGTGACACAAAAAACATCACACGCTGCTGCTCATCATCTCAGAAGCAGTTGAAGCTAAAGCTTTTAAACTAATGCTAAACTGACTTACGACTAATGAAGCAGAACTTTAGGCGCATATAGTTTATAATTTTTTCAGCTTAATAAAATGTACATTTTAAATTAATTTTCTTGGAATTTGTTTAGATTTTTTATTTTTAAATTTATACTGCGAATTTATGCAGCCAAGAAAACTTCAAATGGCAGCTTTTTTTTGTTTAAAACTTTATTCGCTGTCCAAAAATATTGATTTGTTGTAAGAATATTTGACTATTTTTTTTAATTATTGGCTGCTAAAATAGATATAGATTTTTATAAATCAGGCAGCTATGTTTGATAATATATATCATTTATTATTGAATTTATACAATTTGTTCGTATTTACATACGGCACAAGTCAAGCAAATTTTTAGAGCAAACATCAGAGCTTTTAAAAAAAAAACTTATGAAAATGTGCAAAAGTACTGAGCGTAAAAGCTTTTTGAAAGAACGCAAATTTTATAAATATCTAATCAAGTTGAAAGGCATAACTTTTCAAACTTTTAAGCTCAATTGCAAGATAAGGAGTTCATTAATCGTCATTGCTGAAACAAATCAATCAAATTTCGAGATTATAAAGTCTTAAAAAAAAGCTTTGTGAAAAATTTGAAAGCTCTATCGAAATCTTGACAATTTTTTTTTTCTTTACAGAAAAGAGCGATGGACTCTACTCAAAGTTTTCAGACAGCTTGTTAGCATGAAGCTTTGCCAAAACTCACAAATTGTAAAAACTTCTTATAGAAAAATGCCGAATACAAACTTTTAAATTCATAAATGCTTGAAGAGCTTTAAAATTCAATTAGTTAAATTTCATGTTTAACCAAAGATAGCAAAAGCTTTGAGAAAAAATTTAGAGCCTCAAAGCTTGGTTGTTATATAGAATTTTGTCTTTTTATTACAGCAGCAAATAAATTAAATTTAATGCTAACGAAAGACAGTTTTTTTGTAAAAAGCTTTCACGATCTGTTAAATCTCTGTCGTAGAAGAAATAATCTCAGAAATGTTACTCTTTCGTTTTGGTTTAACTTTGAATCGCTTAAAGTTAAGTAAATCATTAAAATTGCGCTCATAGCTTTCAAGTTACATACATATATGCTATAAAGTCTACAATTTTTATATACAATTTTTTTATCCTTGTAAAACATTACATAGACTTCTTTCACTAAAGACATGCAAATTGGCAGCTTTTTAATTTTAAACAAATTCAACTAAATAATTGCACAAAAAAAAACTACCCACAAAAACATATCTTAAAATAAAACAATAATTTTATTGACATATTCAACAAGAAAAAATATGATATTTTTAAAAATTAGTATTTTTAAGCAAAATTGCGCGCTCCATTAGAAAAAGTAGAAAAGTTCTTTATATAAAAAGCTTTTTATTTGCTAGAGCTGAAAAAAAATAACATAAAACCTAAAGAATCACATTAATTAAAAAAGATAAGAAATTATTTTCAAACATTTGCAACTTTTGCACAAATTATTTAATTGCAAATACAAATTTGCAAATAAATGCAAAAAATCTGAAATAATGCTCAAACTTTAGCAAATAAATATTTTGTATAGTAAAACAGGCGTTACATGAAACGCTTTTAATATACACATTTTAAGACAATTCTCTGCGAATGTATGATAGAAATAAAAAAACAACATGAACTCAAATCAATATTGAAACAAATATTATCAAATATGATATTAAATTAAAGAAAATCTGAGAATTTTCGCACGGCCCGAAATTTTGAAAGAAACATTTTTATAACTTTTATGTTACTTTTCACACTTTATTAAATCTTTTGTTTTTTTTTTTTTCTTTTATAAACATTCAAACTTTTTTGTTTCTTACTTTGTGGCAACGCAATTATGAGCTGCCCTTAACTCAACTCAAAAAAAAATACTCAAACTGGAATTTTGCTCAATTATTACTTATATTTAAGCTGTTTCCGTAATTTTTGTTTTTACTTTTTTTCGATTTATTGCTTTCATTTTTGTACACATTAACTTTACACATATTTTATATATCATATGTAGGTATCACTCAAAAAGCAAAATAAAGCCAAAGTTTAATTTTTAATTAGCTTAGCATATAAGTTAGCGTTAAAATATCTTCAATATATTCTTTCTTTTTTTCTACTACACATAAAACTTGCGTTGTTTTTAATTTTCGTACAAATTAAAAATACATTTTTCTTTTCCTTAAAATTATAATTTAATACAAACAAAAACCCATCAATTGCCAAATAAAGTTTAGCTTTTAGTGTTAATATTAGAAATATAGATAAAAAAAACTAAAATAAAAATTTTAAAAACAAAACAAAACACAAAAATCAGCAAATGAAGTTTTTTTATAGAAAAAAACTTGATAAATTACTAAAGCAGAAAACTAAACATTAAATGTTTTAAGCAATACTCAAAAACTATTTTTGTTTTCTTTCCCTCTCTCTCTCTTTATTAAGCTCTTGATATTTTATATGTTGCAAAAAAAAATAAAAAAGTGAAAGTCATAAAAATATATAGAATTTAGTGTTAAATTTAGCCGTTTTTTTCTTTGCATTTACCTTGAAATTTCAGCTACAAATTCTACATCCAAGCAAAAAACACAAAAAAAAATTTTGCAATACAGAAACAGATGCACTGCAAAAAAATTTAACATCTTTAAAAATATCAAAAAACAATTTATTTAGATATTTGGAAAATATCGCTCTCCATGCTGTAGTTTTTAAATCAATTAGAACTTGAATTATGAGTATTCAAAACAACAACAACAAGCAAATAAAATAGTCTTTTTAACAAACATAAAAAAACATGCTAAATAATAAATACATGTTTTATGGTAGCCGTGATTATGTGGTAAAAATATTGAAAAAACAAAATAAAAACAATTTACTTTAATGTCGTTGAAAATCAAAACAGAACACAAAAATAATCTCTAAGCTTAAAATTAGCCATACTTTATTATGATAAAAACAATTAAATAAATTCAAAACAAAAACAAAAGTTATTAAATCTTAAACAAAAAAAAACTCAGAAAATATTTTGTAGTGAAAAGAAAAATAAATTTTTAATTATTATTAATAAAACTATTATCATTATTATTATTAAAATTATAAATATTATTATAAATAATCCTATGAATTATATATGTAAACAATTTTAATTATTACAACAACCAGAAAAATGTGCCAAATTGTACGTTAAAACATAATTCATTTATAAGAGCAAAGCAGAGAAAACAAATTATTAAAAAAAAAATCTTCAACTTTGTTTATTTTAATTTTAATTTTCTTAAGTTTAATTCAAAACCATATTATTTCAAAGCAGTTTATGGGGAGTATAATTTAAAACAAACAAAAAAAAAGAAGCAATCAATGAAAACTTTTATTTCAACATTAATTTAAAAAAAAATTTAATACTTCCTTGCAAAACCAACGTTTTGCAACCAACGTAAAAAAGTATTATTGATATAAATAAAAACAAATTATTAAAAAACATACGAAACCTTAAAATAAAAATACGCAAAGAAAAATGTATTTTAAATGTAGTTTGCTATGAAAAATAAACTTTGAAAAAATAAAAAAAAAGAAACATTTCAAAACTCTTATCCAATTAATTGTAAAATCACAGCCCAAGTATTTAATTTTTTGTTGTTCAAAACATTTATTTATTTGGACAAAATCTCTTAACTACGGAACAACAATTTTTTTATCACACAAAAACGTACATAGAGCTCAATAAGTCGCACAAACGGACGGACAGACAGCAATGCGCATAGCATTTTGTTTTAGTTTATTGCCCTTCTGTTTCAAAACCGATTTTCAATTCAATTTATAAGGTTGTGAACTGTGAACAAACAAGAAGAAAACAAACAAACCCGAACACACAAAAAATGGAAAATATTAAAAAATGTCTTTAAAAAATATATATATACAAAAAAAAAAATCATGCTGTTTTATTTGTGAGTAGTTTTAACAAATTTTGGGATGTAGATATTGGGGAATATTTTTTTCTCGGATTTTATAAAATTTTACCTACGAAGCTAAAGAAAAGTTTCACTCAACTACACCATTTCCTATTGCAATTAACCCTTTCACGCTTAAGGGACACATTTGTGCCCACATAATTTTCACAATTAACAGTAATATTGGCTAAGTAAAAAACACTACCTTTTCTAGTTTACGCAATGGCAACACTAAAATAAAACTATTATCTGTCCAATAATTATACGCGCGAAAAGAGGAAAAAATTTTTACAAGACGTAAAAAAATACCTAAATAAATAGATATAAATACAGAAAATAATTTTTACTCTCTTGAATTTGTTATTAATGTGAAAGGGTTAAGAATAAATCAATTGAATGTAAAAAATTCCATTTGATATTCTGAATAAGTGAGTTTGAATTCAGAAAAGATCAAATGAAATTCAAAATAGTTCTATTCAAGTACCGAATTCCATCTATAATTCAGAAAAGATGAATTTGTATTTAGATTAAACCAATTCTGATTCAAAGAGATCAATATAAAATAAAAAATTCCATTTCAAACTCATGATAGATCAATAATTCAAATTCAGAAAATATCAATTGAAATACAGAAATTGAATTTGATATTCATGAATTCCATTTTGAATTCAGAGAAGTTCAATTGAAATTCAGAAGTGATCAATTAAAATTCAAAAGTGATCAATTGAAATTCAGAATAGACCAATTGAAATCCAGAATAGTTCAATTAAAATTCGGAAAATATGAATGATAATATTCAGAATAAATCAAATGAAAATAAGAAAATCTATTTGAAGTTCAGAAAAGATCAATTAAACTTCAGAAACTACATATTAAATTCAGAAGAGATGATCTGAAATTCAAAACTAATCAATTGAAATTCAAAAAAGTTTAAGTTTCGAAAACGATTTCATGCTATCACTAGGGCTGTCCACAATCCTGGGCAAATGATCTTGCATCATAGCATTTTCAAAATGGAGAGTATATTTTTACTCTACACTAACAAAATATACAGGGATGCATTTACCACGCTATTGCAAATAAGCAACACAAAAAGCCCATAGTGTTAACTATGTTAACTATGTGTTAACTATAGCCCATAGTTTAGTTATGTGTGAAAAAAGAGATGATATGGAAAATAAATAAAGTCTTCAAGCTTTTTTTGACATTAAATTTGTTTAAGCACAAGTTCCAATGAATAATTTTGCTTTTCATAGATCAGCTGTGAATTTTATGTTTTGCACCAAGCGTTGCAAGTAAACCGAAAAAAACGTTCACAATAAGTGGCAAAATTTTTACAATTGCACAAATTTGCATTCTCAAATGCACAAGATTGTGAATTGCACTAATGTGTTTTATTTAACATTATAAAATAATATGTATCAGAAACATAAAAGGGGATTTCACGACATCTAGTAAGTGCAAAGTGTAAGAGCAAATTCGAAAAGTATTAACAAAATGCAAATCATTTGAATTTACTACAACAGCAGACCTAAATCATATAAAGGCTATTCACAGTTTAAGCGTACATTTAACAATTCGTATTTATAGCATTTGTTGTTGTTAAAACTTTACAAACTCTGTGTTTACATGCAAAACAACTACAAAGAAAAAACGCTTACGGAAATTAGCGTACAAATAACAGACCTGCGTATTTAAACTGTGAATGGCCTTATTGTTACTAGCCGAAGTTGAAAACTCTAAATGATAATACGTTATACAAATAATGGTATTCAATGAACGAAGTATATATACTGAAAGCATAAAGCTATAATTATTTTAAACTTTAAAGAAATTTTAAATGCTCAGTTTTTCAGTACGAGTTTGAAGTCAAATTAAACCTAGCTTAATTCACTAAAATTGAATGTTTAAACTCGGTTTAACTAGATATTTTAGCATTCGTTGAAGTTTTTTTGCCTAAACCGAGTGTTAACGTCAAATTTTGGTGAGTTAAGCTGGGTTTACTTTGACTAGACTTTAAACTCGTACTGAGAAACTGGCTCTAAGTGCATTTTTAAATTATTAAATTTAATTGAAATACTGCTTGCCAAAAACAATATTAATCCACGGTCACATATTACGCATTATACCTACTGTATACACCACGTTTTTGTGCCGTAAGCTGCGTATGTTTAATCCCTTACAATTTTGTTATTTCAAATTACGCTGCTGTAAACTTACCGAACATACACTTTTTACATCGCCAATACGGCTGTCATTGAATATCACTAATATAATGTTTTGTTAAGTCGTATCATGCTTTTCTTGTTTTATTTTTCAAAAGTATAATGCCCGATTTTCATGTGGTATTCTGTGGGAAAGAAATAGAATGCGAGTGCCTCTTTATGGGATTGATAAAGGAACGTGTGAAACAAACATACATTTTGCATTTGATAGCATGTGATATCCTCTAAGATCTCATGTGATGCTGGTAGATCGTAGAAGATCATGAGGGATAAACTTTTTTAACTTTTGCTATAAAAGTCTATCACTTGCTCTTATTTTGTTGCAAGAATAACATATATCCATCTCGCTCATTATAGCAGAAGATTGTCGGAGATCTTAGATCACATGGAAACCGGGCTTAAAGTACATGATTGTCTATTGCCCTGTTCACACTCATCAGATCGTTTGTCAAATCCAATAGAATAACTTGGGAATTCCATGGAAATTTCACGTTGTTCTATTGTATATGACAAACGATTTGATGAGCGGTTTGAAATGTGAACACCTCTTATCATTCGCCTTATGCCGTGGCTATGCTAGCCAAACATGTTCGGTGTTCATTTTTGTTAATTTATTCTCTTCGCTGAAATGTTTGCTTGGTGGTTATGCTCTGATTGGTGGCACAGTTGCATTATATGTAATAGTATGTCAAAACACAAAAAAGCACAACCCTAATTTGCATTTTTGTACTTAAAATTAACGAATTTAAATATACGAACTGATATTACTTACTCTGAATTTTTATTATAATATCTTAAACAAAATGGTTTGCATATATCTGATATGCTAGCTAGCTGTTTATGTTAAGGGTTACTTGAAGACACAATCAACTTCACTTTTTAATACTTTTACCTACTTTTTTGATGCTATTATACAAAATGACTACAGCCAACACTGGAAAGTTCGGCATGTCGGCCAATCAAAATGTTCGGTCCGAGAGCGAGAAAATGAATATGAGAAAAAGTTCATTTCTTCATTTTATACGTGAAACAATAACAACAAAAAATGTTCGGCAATCATGTTTGGCTAGCATAACCACGGCATTACAAATTATTTAAAGCTCATTATGAGCACCCTGTGTTCGAGTGTCATGAGCACAAACAGCTGTTCTTGTTTTCGGCGGTGCATTTTTTTGTCAGATTTCTTGATTTGTTGCTTCGTTTGCTTCGATTCTTTTGTGTTGTGTTAAGTTTTTTATTTAAGTTTAAGCTTTTAAATAATGCCAATTTTAATCAAGACGTAAGTAAATTTTGTTCATTTATATACAAAGAAAACAAATAACACTGTCGTTCGTATATTAAGATATATTTTTTGGTTTTCTGTCATCTTTGCGGCATTGAACATACAGTCAACCCTCGTTCAGTGCATTTATAAATTTTATCACATTTCGTCGTAACATAATGGGCTTGTTCGAGTCTCAATGACTGCAGCAATATTGCGCAACATCAAGTATCACGTTTGATACAAAAATCTTGCATATATTGCAAAAGTCAAACGTTCTAGCGAGTAGAAATTTGGCATTCGGCACGCGCAAAATGCAAGAACCTGGCAACATGAATGTTTATACTGCGCTAGAGTTATGGAAGAAGAAAGGTAGGCAAAATTGGATTTATTGCAATCTAATTTATATTAAATGATAATTATTTATTATATTCATTTACAGATATTTATTTAAATTCAATTTAGACATTAAAATTTTCGGCAGAAACTCGAAAAAAACTTTTTAGTTTTCGTTTTTTAAAATTTCAGTTAAAAACAACTTTCTTTTCCGCAAAAACTTTTGTTTTCTCGATTTTCCATATTTAAAAAAATTTTAATTTCGTTTTCTTCAAATTTATCAATAGCTAAACTTTTTAAAAATTCATTCTAAAAGTCTCACGTTCGATCACAAAAGCATCGCAAAATATTTGCAATATTTAGGTAAAGTATCGGCTTAGCATCTGCAACAGAGCTGCCAATAAGTAACAGTGTTGCAGTATTGCAGCAATTATTGGGTGTGGTGTAATGGCACAATTACTGACAAGGTAGTAGCGTAGACTGGCTTTTTTCTCACGAGCGGCGATGGGTAGTTGTCAAAATTAGCTGTTTATGCAATTAATCAAAGAAAAGACGAAAAATAAGCGACCACTTAAACATAGCTAGTCAACCGCAGCAAACTAAAAACATTTCAATAAACTTCGCGAATAAATTTAATGAATCAAAGAAAAGTTAAAAACAAGCACATAGCTAGTCAACACCAGTAAACTACAACTTCGTTAGCTGTTTTTGACAACTACCAATCGCCAAAAAACTGTCACGGCTACCTTGTAAAATAATTATACCATGTCTCGAACAAGCCCAATAGGTCTGTGTCCGTACTCGATTGTAGTAACTTGCAAGCTGCTGGAATCAGTGTCGCCAGATGAAATTACCACCTAAATTCTCTTTTTCACGCACTTAATTCTCACAAATTACCACACTCCCAAAATACATCAAATTACCACAAAATACCTAAAAATTCCCACAAAAAACCACAATACCTCAAAATACCGCAAATTACTACAAATTACCACAAAATACCACAAATTACCACAAAATATCACAATACCTAAAATTACCACAAAGTACCACAATACCTAAAATTACCACAAAATACCAAAATGCAGTGATAACCATATAACTAATTTAATTTTGACAGTGTCGTGACATAATTTCGGAATTTTAATACATAAAAATAATCTATAGAGGAACTTCGGGTGTTATAGTATAGGAGGATAATGTGGTATAGGCTAATATCTCCGGTTCCGCTAAACTTATTTTTACGCCATCTTGCTTAAATTCGTATAAACTTATAAAAAAGAGAATAGAGCTCAAGAATATCAATGAAACCAAACAGGTTTTCGATCACCTGAACGAAACATGTGAGTGCGTTTGGTTGATTTTTTTTTTTTTTTGTTCAAAGTCAGTGAATTTTTTTAAGGAAAACAAGTTATTTCTTATTGGGTAATTTTTGTCTTTAAGGTAAGTGTTAAGGTTTGATTAATTTGCGATATATTTTGTTAGTTCTCAACACTATTCAATTTAAAATTTTCATACCTGGGGTCAATTCCCGTTCTGCGTTATCGTCCTATGAAAAAGTTTTCAGCTTTACACGAAAAACGCGATTCCCGTTATGTGTTAAAAGGGCAACAGCTGTTTATTTTTGCTGAAATGAAAACAAAGTTAACGCCGGTTGCAAAAGCGCGTTATCGACTTGCTATAGCAGTTTCGGCTATTTTATGCTACCGAAAAACTTATCTTGGTTATATTTGTTTATGCAAAATTCATTATATTTTTGTTTTTTATAGTTTATTTTTACTATATAGTTTTACTTTCTCAATCAAGTTAATAGCTTTGAGAAAGCGATATAAGTCGAAGTGTTCCTCCGCAATTCTGGTGAAAGAGTTTTCTTCATCGCGAAGTCTCCTAAAAATCCTTGGGTTGTCTCTACATAAATCAATAAAAAGAATGATGAAGTCATAATAAAGTCATCATGTTCAATAAAGTCATTTTTGTAAATGTTTTCTACCATCTAATACGTTGTTTACATTTATTTTTCATAAAAGCTTTGTTTAATAGACATTCAGCAACTCTCAATTGCTATTCAGCAACTACTTTCCATTAGGCGAACAAGAATCGCGTTTTCGTGCGCAGTGAAGTGAAAAAGTGAAATCTTTAAATGAAAACTATTGTGAAAAGCTTTTTTCACTTCACTTTAACGCAAAACGGGAATTGACCCCCTGATCGTATCAAATCGGCTTTTGTGGTATACATCTTGGTGGCTAATGTGGTATTATGTTTATGTATGTGATGGCATAATTTAAAAATTTTTTAATGCTTTTTAACTTGCGCATAAGCAATACTTTTTATTTTAAGTTTCAACGATACCCAATGTAATGAGTTTATTAAGCAACCCTGTTGTCATTCTGTTTTCATTACGTTTTCTTATTTATTGAATTATTAACATTTTCTTTTAAATTTGAAATATTTAATTCTAATAAATTTATAAATTAAAAACCTCTCAAAATAGTCCATATATATAAAATAAATTTTTTTTAAATAATTTACCAGTGTACCACAATACCCTCCAAATTTCTGGGAAGGAGGTTTTTGGGTTTTCTCAAACTTTCCCTAATAACTCTTTTATGGGTTATCATAAGATTCTTATTCTATACTATTTTGTTACCAATACTTCAAGCATCAAAACTAATTACATTTGACTAAGAAAAGACTTATAAGTTTTTCACAAATCGCAGAATAAAAATACATATACCACAATACCCGAAGTTCCTCTATATATAAAAAACAAAACACTTTATGTCTGTCTGTTTGCCTGCTTGTTTGTATGCCTGTGTGATGGCTATAGACTCCAAAACTACTGGACCTATTTAGCTGAAATTTTGACAGACGATTGTTCATCCAAATACGACATGGTCTACGAAAAATTTTTGCAACAAACCCTTTCACCGCCCACAAATCAATGAAAATGATATATTTAAACGTTTTGGGTCGTATTAAACTAAAATTTTGTAATTTAGTTTGCATGGTTATTGTCGGAAACTACTAAAAATGGGAGAGGTCGTAATATTTTACGCCCCCTTTTTCAGGAGATAACCGTGAAGTGAATCAAAGTACGCCAGGTATAAGCTAAATTAAGCTGAAAGTCTCTTTGTTTTGAGTACTATATGGTTTAGTGGAAAAAAATGTTATGATACATTTGATATATTTGTGTTATGATACATTTGAATAAATGTATCATATTTGATATACGAGTACATATGAGAAATTTTTTAAATTAATATTAACAGAGTTTAATAAACTTAATTTTTATATATGGGCATTGGGCTCACTTTCCGAGCGCACTCATTTTTGATAAAATTCTTTTTAAACCAAATAAAACAATACTTTAATAGAGGTAATGAAAACAACAGTTTTCAGTCTTTATTTTTTTACAAAACTTTTTACTTATTATTTTTACATAATGACTGCATCTCAAAATTTTTGTCGAGCAAGCTGCATCGTTAGTTTTGCTGATAATCGTAATTTTTGGCTTAAAAATGAAAATCGTCACGTCAAGATAGTCAAAATGACGATAAATCGTCAATGTTCACAACACTGATTACTATCAAAAGTGAGCGCGCTCAATTTTTGGATAAAAGTGAGCGCGCTCAAAATATGCTACAAAAAGTGAGCTATTAACAGCCTTGGTAAAAACAATGACAACAATTAACCCTAAGGATCTAAAGATATAAGCAAAAATATGTGCTGGCGTTACGTTACAAAAAACGGAAGTGATTTCTGACTTGGATTACAAAATTCGCAAAACTCTGAATTGGGCAAGACTTTTTGCATAAAACATAAGTTTATTTTCCAAGTGATCAAATTTTAATATCTTTTCTGGTCTTATTTATTATTATTATTTTTGATCTGGCGTTACGTTACTAAAATTTCCATTGCAGTTTAATTGGGTATTTAAGTAATTAGGTATTTAAGTATTTATGTAATTAAGTAATTAAAAAACAAAATTAAAAAATTGTCCTTTCCTTGAATCAATAGTTTTTTATTATCTCTAGCCAATGCCTTCCATTTTTACTAAAGCAAAAAGCTTACGAAACATTTATGAAGCATTTACGAAAAAGAAAAAAATCATTTCTGAAACAGTGCAGTCGATTTTATCATGGTTAATGAATTTATGTAGAAATTGCTGAAACTAATACAGTTAAAATGTTTCTCTTAAATGATATAATAAAACAATAAGTTTTTAATAAGTTTTAATTTTTTGGACACTGTACCCTTTTTCTTGGAAATGCCCATATTGAGCTAGAATAAAGTTCAAAGTGGACTTTAATAAAGTCAAACTTTGTTGTGAAGTTCAATTTCGATAAACTTTTCGCATATAAAATGCTTGAAAGCATTTCCGTGGAAAGCCCGTTTGTTAATTTATTTTTAATAATATTTATTTGAGAAAATATTCGTTCCACATTAGCTGAAGAATGAGGAAGGGAAGCTATATAAGAAATTAATTTTCTCATTTCCGGATATACAGTGTTGCGCAAAATAACAGCACCAAAATAAGTGCGCTGCAACAAAATCGTGTATCTTTTTTAATATTGGGGACACACACAAATGATTAAAGGAATCAAAGCATATATTCATACATCATATATAAAACAAATCAAATTCAAATTTGGTTTTGTTTTTTAGTTAAATTTCAAATTAATGTGGCTACATTCAATTTATCTAAAAGCAAAACAAAAGCAACAAAACTTCAAAAATGTAAAAAGAGAACAGAAGTTCCAAGAATTACCGGTAAAAGTTCCGTTATTGTAAAGCACGTGTTGTTTGTAAGTCATAAACATTTAGGTTTAGTTTTGTTTTTGCGCTAGTTGTGACATTGACTGTTCCATTTATAATGGCACGTTTTAAATAGTGTGAAGCTCTTAAATTGCAAATTATTTCCGAATATAAAAACGGAAATTCACAGATATCTAACGTGAAACAGTTTCATAGTTTGCAGATTAATAAAGAAATATACTATCACAAAAGACGTAACAACGGTACATCAAAGAGGGCGGCTGCGAAGACATCGCTGCGTGATTACAGGAACATTTGTGGCGTGTTCAAACGAAATACATTTGCCACATCCAAAGAAGTTGTTCGGACACTTGATTTAGATATCCATCACAGCACTGTTTAATGACAAGCCGTTGAGAACGATTAAAGAAGTTACAGACCGGCAGAGAAACCTTTGCTTACAGCTAAGCATAAAAAACAAGGTGCGGTGTTACAATTTAAACAATCCTGTCTGAAATTGTGACAACAAGTTGCAATTTATTGTTTTTTAGACTCAGTCTTGCAAAAGAGCACCTAAATTGGACCATTCAAAATCGAAAACCGATTCTTTAGCGATGAATCAAAATTCAACTTGATTAATTCAAATGGGATGTGCACGGTACGGCGCCACCTAGGTACACGACTTGAGGCCCGAAACTGCAAAATAAATTTTAAGCACGGAGGCGGTGGCATTATAGTCTGCACTTGTTTTTCCTATAATAAAGTTGAACCATTTCAAAAAATCGATTGAATTATGGATCGATTTGTATATAATGGCATTTTAGAAAGCAAGATGCAACCACATTCAGAGTGGAATATGTCGCTTCAGTGAACGTTTCAGCCTGACAACGACCCGAAGCACACTTCCAAAGCTCATCAAAGATTACATTAGAGGCAATGGGATTCAAGTCCTTGATTGGCCGGCACAGTCATAAAAACTTGAATCCCATTGAAAATCTTTTTGGGATTTTGAAGGTAAAAGTTTCTGGTCAAAAGTTTTCCAATAAAACAGCACTGTATGAAGCCCTGAAACTTAATTGGGAACATATTATAACCTAATACCAGCATGTCTAATTTAATAGAGTCGATGTCGCTCAGATGTGCAGCGGTTATCAAGAATAATGAATCTTACACCAAATATTAATTATGTTGCTTTTGTTTTGCTCTCAGACAAACTGAATGAAGTCGCATTAATTTTTAATTTAATAAAGAAAACAAAACCAAATTTGAATATGATTTGTTTTTAATATGATTTATGAATATATGCTTTGGTTCCTATAATCATTTTTGTGTGTACCTAATATTTAAAAAGATACACGATTTTGTAGCAGCGTACTGATTTTGTTGCTATTATTTTGCGCAACACTGTATAAAAATATTTTCATCTTGTTTATTTAAATGCTTTTCCAAAATTCCGTAAAAGACAAATTAAATCAATGCTTGATTTACAATTTTTTTTTAATTCCCTATAAAAGCTGTTATAATATTCCTTAGCAATTACATTTAGTAAAAGCTGGAGTAAAGTCATTAAAGACTTCTTGTTAAAATTTGAGGGGCTTAAACTTGAAATTTGTTTCAATATATTAAAATTTTCTGAGGGGAATCTCTTAAGAACTTTTTTGGAGGCTGTTCTAAGGAAATTTCTGAATTTTTTCTAAATTTTTAGGATTTAACTCCAACAGAATTGGGGCTGCTTCTGTTCTTATTGAAGTTGACGGACAGACGCACATTTTCTTCAGCCTCACATTTCTTACATTGTGCGCCACATGTTTTCCTTTTATACATTTATAATATTAAAATTCGTATTAATATGTAAACTATGTTAACTTACAATGTTTTGCAAAAAGAAGTTTGCGGCAAAGATCTTTTTTTCCAGACATACTTTTTTGTAAAAACAAAGAGAAAATATATACATACTTACTGCAAACCACCACAAACAAGTGCATTAAGTCATTGAACAATTCAATAAACGCATCTTTCTCATAATTCTTATTTCTATCACGCGTGGTAAAAATGTCGTCATGGTATTTTGTGGTAATTTGAGGTATTTGGTAGGTATTGTGGTATTTTGTAGTAATTTGAGGTATTTTGTGGTATTTTGAGGTATTTTTAATTCCACGCAACGGATTTTTCCCACAAAATATCATGGGAATTACCACATCCCACAATCGTTTAAAAATACCATAAGCTCTTTTTATCGTGCTTTTCTGGCAACAGTGGCTGGAATATGTTTCCGTACTTTTTCTAGCTCAAATAAAAGGAGAACTATCGTAAAATCGATGGATTTTTTTCCCCATTTTTGATTATTTCAAATTCAATGCAGACAAAAACAGCATTTTAAAAGAGGTAGAAGTTACTGCCATTTAGTAATCTTAATTCATGTATGTATTTATGTAAATGGTGTGATTTTATTTTCGAATACAAATGCAGAGCCCTTACATTTCAGAACAATCAAATGTCAACATTTCTTCGAAGAATTTATCATTCGGAAACGGGGCAGTGGAAACAGTTTGGTGCAAACCAAGCTTCGGAACATTGGTTTTTTTCAAAATACTCGCGAACGCTATTCGTGCAGTGGAAACACTTTTTCAGCACGAACGAACGAAGATTTCGTCATTAGGGCTGTTCACATTTCAAATCGCTCATCAAATCGATCATCAACTGATTTGACAAATGATTTGACCAACAGTTGAGGAAAATCAACATTTTTTGATTTTTCTGCTAATTTGACGAACGATTTGTGAACACTCGTCAAATTGTGTAGTACGATTTTGTCAGTTCAAAAAAGTTTTAAACCTGAACACATCGCGGCAAAAGAGGTGGCGGAAGAAAATAATAACAAAATAATTATAAATAATAATAAAATAATAATAATAAATTGCAAACAATTTATAATAATTTATAAAATAATTTCTTTTTCTTCCAATACGATTTTAATAACAAGTGGTATCAAAAATTTTCCGTCATCGCGATGTGCTTACTTCGGTGTTCAAGATAAAATTAAATTTGACGAAAAATATGATGAGTCTGAACACTTTTGTAATCAAACGATTTGACAAATGATTTCATGAGCGGTTTGAAATGTGAACAACCCTATTCGCTCTGATCGGCCGGCGCTCGAACATTTTGCGCGAATCCGGTGTTTCCTTGTGAATAGAGTAGTAGATTTGTTGAAATGGTAGTTCATAACGTAGAAAAAAACAAAAAGGTAACAACATAAATTAAAAACTCAAGACTAAATAATACTGTTTAATTTTTGTCAAGTTTTCTTACTATTTATGTTTTCAATATCGCAAACAATAAATTTAAGTGTTTCCACTGCACGAACGAACAAGATGGTGACTTACCAATGTTCGCCACTTGTGTTCGTGCAGTGGAAACGGTTGGAGCAAACGAAGAATTCATTCTTCATTCTACGTTTTGTTCGCGATGAATTCTTCGTTCGTTCGGGCAGTGGAAACGCTCGGTTACACGATGTCCGTTTGCTCGGCGCTCGGTTTTTATTCAGTATTAGCAAATACCCGCTGCTTCGCCTGCAATAAAAATATTAAATACCATGTTAAAATTAAAAATCTTCGAATTTAAATATGTTTTTTTTTTTTTTTGTATCTTCATATGCAAAATATAAAAATAATTATGTTTGTTTAATAATAAAAAAAAATGGCATAGTTATTAAAAAATTACTTTATTTAACTATAATTACCTTCCTTAAACAGTAATTGTTTTGGTCACATAAAGTTGCTTGACTTTTTCTGTATTTTGATATTTTAGTAAGTCCTACATAATAGGATTATAAAAAATTTGGATAAAAATTTTTGAAATTTGTAATTAAAAAATTTAATTTTTTAACATATATTTTTAACATTAATATATTCTTCTTAAGTTATGAAAAATTTCCATTATTATGACATCAAACTTATGGCTATATCTCGAAAACTATAGATTTTCTCAGTACAACGCATTTTAAATGAAAAGTCATTAATTAATAAAAATAAAGGTAAACGAAAGATTTTTCGAAAATATTTTGTACGTATATATACCTAGGTATATCTAGTATATTCGAAAATGCCCTTTATTATGTCAATATTATTTACCGTTATTATTTCGATATCTTGAAAACTTCCGGTTTCATCAATATAACACATTTTTTTAGCCTAAGAATGAGAAAAAGCCGATTGAAATTTAAAGTTTTGAATTTGCAAGCAAACATTTCAGCTATGTTCAAATCGATTTTCATTAAATTTCCTTTGTCTGAAAGGTCAATCAAATGAATTTGGAAAAATGAGAAAATAATTACCGTTACTTCACCAATTCAATGCTTCATATTGTTTTCATAAAACCTCTAAAATAATACATTTGTGGTCAAAAAATAGGCCAAAAGTTATTTTAGTTGCACATTTTTTTTAATTTCCATTTTCCCCACGCTTTCATAGCACATATCATTTATCTGCAAAAATTGCTTAATTTTGACACAAAATTCAATAAACAGTTTGCATCATTAAAAATCATGGGCTACCGCCCCCTATTATTTTTGGATATTTTATTTTTTTAAAATGTTATTATATTTTTTACAATGCTTAAAAAATTATTTATGTGAAAAAATTGTTAACATATTTCAAACCATTCCAAAGTTATGTATTTACATAAATCTATGTTTTAAGTCATTTAATTATCTATTTAGCATTTTTATCGATTTAAAGTACTCTCCGGCAGACGCAGGAGCCACAGACCGCCTTACCGCCATATATAAATTTTTTTGCTATTTGGAAAAATAATGTTATACATATATGTACCATTTTTCGTATAGCTGCCGAAAGTAACCATATGAACTTAATTACCAAAATTTAGTCTAATAAGACCAAAATCGTCCGAAATATAGCATTTTTATGATTTGTTAGCAGTAATGGGGGTGAGGAAAATTTTTTCCCTAAAACCATCTCGTACTCGAAACATTTCGACTGCCAAAATTTTGGTTATACATTGTTCCAATCATTTTAGATTAAAGATTTTACTAATGAATTTCTTGACACCACTTTCTTCGCAATACCTATTAACTAATGCGCACAGACTTTATAATAAGTTCTACATCCATTCTCAACTTTATCGCAGCCGGGCAAAATAAAATTTGCAAAAAACAAATAGTTTTCGCTTAATCTTACTGTAAATTCATATGTCAGTTTTGTTCCAGCTTAAAATTATATATTTTTTAACTATTTTGCATTTTTACATGTCCGTCTATTTACCTGTATTCCACATTATCGGTCTGTCGGTATGTTTGCTTTTGACAGTCCGTCCACTACACATTTATTTAATTTTGCAGTATAAATCAGAGCACAAAAAATCACCTCAATGCTATTTGACAAGCTTTTTGACAACGTATTGTATTAAAAACTGTCAAAAATGCTTATACTAAATTTAGAGTCGACTTTTATGTTGACTATGATAATGGGCCATTAACTTTAGAAAATAGCTTACTTTGTCTGTATCGAAACTGTAATGATACCTTAACCAAAACTAATTAATATGTTGCTTTGTTAATGCGAAAATAATCAATTTATTTTTAATGAAAAATAAGAAACGTAAGTGTTTGACACATTTTGCACCATATTGGCTACAAATGAATTAATAACAATCTTGTACCTACTTGATATCTTCCAAATTGAAAATGTCTGCTTTGTCACTTTTCTCTCAAGCCTAAGAATTTGTGTTCTTTCGTCATCGCTTGAAATTTCGCTATAATCATGCACAAAAAACGTTTTTATGCATAAATCGAATAACAAAACAACGGATAAAATCTACGATGGTGTTTGTTTACTTGGAATTATCGATAACACGCCTACGTCAACTCAAAATGTTAAGGCGAATTTACACATTTCACTCAAAACGATGATAGTGAACGATAACAGTGAATCAATTTTTAATTTACATTATTCGAAGTGTAAACTTAAAATTTGGTTCAGATGGATGGTTCAGTGTTGAATGCCAAAATATATTAGTTGACTGATTTATTTTATTGACGTTTAAAAAATTAAAATAAATAAAAGCCGTACAAACAAATCCAGTATTCCAAATATAGAAAATATAGAGCAGCATGATTGATGTTCAGCAATTATATAAAAAAATGTAAACATTCTGCTTGAAGTTATGTTAACACCTTTCAATTGTGTTTCAGTACGAATGACACATCAGTTCGATTTGCTTTCACTTTCATCAAAAGTAGGAAGACCTTCTACTTCTTTCACTCTTCAATGTGGATGAAAATCATCTTCATTTTAAAGCTGAAACTCAATTTACATTTTTCAAATCATTCAAATTCGCCTGAAGACCTTCTACTTCTTTCACTTTTCAAGGTGGATGAAAATCTTCATTTTAAAGATGAAGCTCAATTTACAGTTTTAAATCAGATGATTCATCCAAAGTGAATAATGATAGTGAATCGTGTAAATTCGCCTTTAGCAATTACCTGTATTATGTTGCAGTGGTTTTGGTGTCGACACGAAGTAATGTCGACAAAGAATTGATGTTGACATTGACAACCATAATAGAATTGAATATCATCGTTTCGGAAAAAGAGCAAGTTATGGAAATATCTTTAAGCTGGATTCAGTGAAAACTCAGCAAGTTTTCTGCAAAAATTCAACTTCCGAGTGGTCACATGACAACCAATGATTTCTTAAATACAATGTAGCGGCGAGGCCTCCAACGCCTGTATAAAATTCTGAATTACATTTGTTCGGGGATGGCCGCTAAAACACTGATGACATTTGCCTTACACAGTAAGTGACGATGGGAGCAGGTATGCACATGATAGGAGAGAACAAAACAAAGACGCACAAGATTGGAGCGAACAAAAAAAAAATAGAATGAAAATTCTCTCTACGCTAAAAGCAACAAAAACTAAAGAGAACACAATCAGTTTTGCAATTTAATGAACGAATTTATTGCCTTTTATAGAGTGTTTCAGAATTAATATTTCATAACACTTAGTTGTTTTATACATAAGACTTTGTTTTGGCTTAAACGTATATTTATCATATTCACAAACACACTTCAATGCAAAACTTCCTATTTTTGAAAACACGATGTTGCTAAACAGACGAATAAAGTCAAACTGTTGTAGAAACAATGAAAAGACAATAATGTAAGCACAATTTAGAAGTGACAAACAAGGCTTTGTTTTCGCTAACAATTGTGCATTACAATGTCATCAACGACAAATTTTTACAAGCGGGTTATTTTAATCAAGTCAAAGAGCGTGCAGCAAGTTTTTGTTACTCTCTCATTGAGTGTGTAGAGAGATCAAGCTTAAAAACTTCATAAAAAAATTGCTTAACTTGCTAGAGGTGGTCAGTAAATCCGCCTTAACTGATTCCTACAAACGCGAAGAATTTGATAAAGTGAGCAGTTAAATTTTTTAGTATTAGAAAATGCAACGCTGACTATTACAATAATCCTCAGTTGGCAACGTGAAAATATTTTAATTCAGTCAGCTGTTAAATATTTACCGAATTTGATGCTGTAGACTTGATTGTGAAATTAAATAAAATATATAAAAGGAAATTTACAGAAATGGGGCCTCCTAAAAAGTCAAAAAAAGACAAATTCACTGGTGATAAATTTGGTAAGTAGTTCAAAATCAAAATTTGTCAAAAACATGGCATAATTGCAAGCTTAACGCAGGTAAGAAAAGACGCGCTGAAGATGAAGCATTCACACAGTTGGTGGAGGATAACGACTCTCTGGATATTGTCAACGAAGCTGATGGTGTGCCTGGAGCAGCATCAAAAAATGCTGAAACCAATGATGATGGCATCATGACTGATGAATATGGTGCCAAAGATTATCGCTCACAAATGGAACTAAAACAAGATCACGGCAATAGACCACTTTGGGTAGCACCAAATGGACATGTTTTTCTGGAATCATTTTCGCCA
The DNA here is from genome assembly GCA_963920525.1 of Dichetophora obliterata. Taxonomy (NCBI): domain Eukaryota; kingdom Metazoa; phylum Arthropoda; class Insecta; order Diptera; family Sciomyzidae; genus Dichetophora; species Dichetophora obliterata. Next base: position 116,873,331 of record OY986438.1, on the reverse strand, counting down.
GTCTATAAACATGCTCATGATTTCTTAATTGCTATATCTGAGCCAGTGTGTCGTCCGGAACATGTGCACGAATATAAATTGACTGCATATAGTTTGTATGCTGCTGTGTCAGTGGGTCTACAAACAAACGACATCGTAGAGTATTTGAAGCGACTAAGCAAGACTACCGTACCTGAGGGTATCATTGAGTTTATCAAGCTATGCACGCTGTCTTACGGCAAGGTTAAGCTGGTGCTGAAGCACAATAAGTGGGTGTTGTTTAGAGATGAAGATATTATTATTTTATGTCTTGTTTCTGTGTTCTAGATATTTCATAGAATCGCCACATCCGGAAATTCTACAAAAGCTACTCAAAGACCCGGTCATTCAACAGTGTCGCTTGAAACGTGAAGAAGGCGACGCTTTCATACAAGGCACAATTGAGAGCAAAGCCATAACCCAATTTGGCACAAAGCTCCCACCGGTAGGTGCCATCGATAAGCCAGCCACTATTTCTACTGATTCCAATGATGCCACCAATGCAACTACAACCACCACTTCCGATGGTTCGGTTGTTGTGCCTGAGGATATCACTAACTTCTATGATAAAATCGACAACGAAGAAGAAGATGAGGATGAAGCCAATCTGAAGACTGTTTCTTTTGAGGTTAATCAAGAGAAAATCGAAGTGATACAAAAGCGTTGCATTGAAATTGAGCATCCTTTGTTGGCGGAGTATGATTTTCGCAATGACACACACAACCCGGACATAAACATTGATCTGAAGCCTGCTGCTGTGTTGCGTCCATATCAGGAAAAGAGTTTGCGCAAAATGTTTGGTAATGGTCGGGCACGATCAGGGGTTATTGTGTTGCCCTGTGGTGCAGGTGATTATGAACTATTTTTATTTTACTAAAGAGAAGTTTTTAATTTTTTGATTCGCTTGTTTCAGGAAAATCTCTCGTTGGGGTTACTGCCTGTTGTACAGTGCGCAAGCGTGCCTTGGTGCTTTGTAACAGCGGTGTTTCTGTTGAACAATGGAAACAACAATTTAAAATGTGGTCCACTGCCGATGATAGTATGATTTGCCGTTTCACCTCAGAGGCTAAAGACAAGCCTATGGGCTGCGGTATCTTGGTCACAACATATTCCATGATAACACATACACAAAAACGTTCCTGGGAGGCTGAACAAACAATGCGTTGGCTGCAGGAGCAGGAATGGGGTATAATGGTGCTTGACGAAGTGCACACTATACCAGCAAAAATGTTCCGACGCGTGCTAACCATTGTACAGTCGCATTGCAAATTGGGTCTAACAGCTACGCTGCTTCGTGAGGACGACAAGATTGCTGATTTAAATTTCCTCATTGGTCCAAAGCTTTACGAAGCCAACTGGTTGGAACTGCAAAAGAAGGGCTTCATTGCGCGCGTGCAGTGTGCTGAAGTGTGGTGTCCCATGTCGCCCGAATTCTATCGTGAATATCTGACAACAAAGACTTCCAAGAAAATGTTGCTCTATGTTATGAATCCGTCAAAGTTTCGCAGCTGTCAGTTCCTCATCAAGTACCATGAGAAGCGTGGCGATAAAACTATTGTTTTCTCTGACAATGTTTTTGCTCTCAAGCACTACGCCATTAAGATGAATAAACCCTTCATTTATGGGCCCACCTCCCAAAATGAGCGTATTCAAATTTTGCAGAACTTTAAATTTAATCAAAAGGTTAGATGACTTGGTTTTTTACGATGATGTATTTTAGTTCAAAAATTTTCTTTTATTTCAGGTCAACACAATATTTGTGTCTAAAGTGGCCGATACCAGTTTCGATTTGCCAGAGGCAAATGTGCTCATTCAAATCTCCTCGCATGGTGGTTCGCGACGTCAAGAGGCACAGCGGTTGGGTCGTATTTTGCGTGCCAAGAAAGGTGCCATTGCCGAGGAATATAACGCATTCTTCTATACACTCGTCTCACAAGATACCCTAGAAATGAGCTATTCGCGCAAACGTCAGCGTTTCTTAGTTAATCAGGGCTACAGCTACAAAGTGATTACACATCTAAGTGGAATGGATACGGATCCAGATTTGTTCTACAAGACACGCGAAGAACAGTCACAGCTGTTGCAGCAAGTTTTATCAGCTTCTGATTTGGATTGTGAAGATGAGAAGGTACCTGGTGAACCGGGTTATCGCCCAGGTGGCGCTAGCGGCTCCAGACGTCCTGGTGGTTTGAGTTCCATGTCCGGTGGTGATGACGCCATTTACTATGAGCAACGGCGTCGCAATATTGGCAATGTGCATCCACTATTTAAGAAATTTAGGGGCTAGGTTATCATTTTTGTTTTTCTCTTATTAACGCATGAAATGCTTTTTGTTTTCAATTATTTAAATAAAAGATAATGTATCAAATAAATTTATTTTTATTGTTCTTTAAAAGTTTACAATAAACTGGAAATGTTAATGCTAACTTGTATTCTCACAATACAACTATACACATAATAAATATACTAGACTAGGAATGCACAATGAGTGCCCTCGGCGTCAACGTCGCGAGTGACTGCGAGCATTCAGCAACTGATGATTTAAAACTCAAACAAAATAGTATCTAAGTGTGTGAATATTCAAAGCACTGGACGCCCAGTGGTCTTCTAACGAAGAATGATTCGTTAGCGAGCTTGTTTACAAGTCCGAGATCTCGTATTCGTTTTTTCATTCCCTTGTAAAAATTATTTTTAAAAATACATAATTTATTTGTAGTTCTGGCAAATATCTTATGTTTTAGGCAGTTCAAGAAGGATTCGATATTTTTAATTAAGGAATCGGTCTCGAATCGTATTCTCGGACTCGTTAACGAATCGTATTCTCCGTTCGCGTATTCGAAAACGATAATCGTTAACGATTAAAATGTCCGAGAATGCGGATTCGTTTGGCTTATTGGGCAATAGCTAAAAGCACTAAAATAAGTTGAAATTATTTAACATGTGTGTTTTGAGGACAAATTAATACAAAATTTTGCGTTAAAACAAAAATACGTACATATTTTTAACCACAATGAAGGAGATGAGGTTTAAGTTTATAAGAATTAAATATTTATAAAAACTATTTTATCAACTAAAGAACACATGACTGAACAATAAGAGTTTAAAATGGATGTTGAAAGCAACTTAAATATTGTTGCACATTAAGAATGTAACGAGCAATAAGCAATAACTATAATAATATTTTATTAACTATACTAGTAATATTGTTATAATTTTCGATTGGGTTTGCTTGGTCACAGAATTCCATAGAATTTCTTTCTTTCATTTCGACACAGTACACCAGAGACTTAGTTTAAAAATTCTAAATGGAAGTTAGGGTTGCCACCTTAATTTTTACCACAGTATTGCCATCTAGTAAAATGTATTTATAAGAGTTTCAAACATCATTTAACAGAACTTGATTTCGAATTTAAAGTCAGAATTAAAATATGGCGGATAGGGTTTTTATTTTTAGGTGGCAACCCTGTTATACAAAAATGGATTCAGCGACCCATTTTTACCTAGTGTTCGCGCCAGCACCGATTTCGTAAATATAAAATAAATAGGTGGCGACCCTATCCACCATATTAAATTTTAAAATTCTGAATTCACACTCGAAATCAACGACCCCTAACACTAACAGTGTTTAACACTCTTAAAAATACATTTTGCTAGGTGGCAATACTGTGGTAAAAATTTAGGTGGCAACCCTAACCTCCATCTTAAATGTGAAAACTGTGACATTAGATTCGAAATCAAATCCGTTGTTCGAATTTCAAAATGACAAGAATTTGCCAAAATACAAAAAATCTAGGTGGCAACTCTATCCGCCATCTTAAATTTTGACATCAATCCCGAAATCAGCTACCCCCTAAAACTGCCAACCACGGAGTCCACAGAACCCTTAAAAGTTGTATTACGCTTAAGCTTTCTCTACAAAAGCTCATTGAATTTTTTGGATACTTGCTTTAAATTCAATTAATTGGATACTTGCGAGCTTACAAGCTTTTGCCGATCGTTTCAAGCTTTTCAACTTTCTACCCGATAAAGTAAGTCTCAACAAGCCAAGCCAACAAGCAAGCATGGATATGACTTGTATCGCCATGATACTCGCGTAGTCCCCAAAAATACTCGCCGCAGTCCTCATCACTCCTTTTAGCCGAGTTGTACATCTCTAGTATAGATTACATTTTAATTTGGTTGTAAATATTAAGAACACAAAATACTTACGTAAAATAATTATAATTGGTTTCGATTATAATCGAAGTAATGGAAAAAAGACACACAAAAACACAAATAGCTTTATTAATTATATATACAGAAATGCCAAATTTTGGGAGAGTTATTTATACTAGTGGTGGGTAAGGGTCTGTTCGGAAATGCATCATGATGCGCAAACTGCTTTTTAGCACAAGCAAAATGTTCGAAAAAGGCCAATTTTGTAGCACTGCAAACATCACACATTGTAGCACTGCAAACATTCGAAAAAGGCCAATTTTGTAGCACTGCAAACATCAAGCATTCTTAAATGTAATTTTTCTATCAAGTGTCACGCATCATTTGGATTAAAAAAAATTCAATCTGCAATTTGGACGCTTACAAAATGCCAGTTGTGCGCATACTGAAAATCGTGATGCATTTTCGAACAGACCCTAAGTTCTTACTAATTAACAGTTCTGCCCGACGGCTGCGAATGTGCCCCAAAGACGGATGTACCGTCTCCTCTGAGGTTATAAACGTAGGAAATGATTTCTTCCAACCATATTCTGAATAGAAGCTCGTGAAAATATTCGCTCTATAACTAAACTGTATGTTTGTCACTAGATTTTCGTTTTTATTCCGGAATAAAGAGGCTTCGGTTGTAAAACCATTGGCAGGTCTTCTTATCTTTTCGAAAAAGTTTCGAGCCTTATTTCGGTCGTTTGCAAATTCAGAGATGATGGAGTAATAGTGGTAATGGTTGATTTACTTTTTCATAATCGTCCTTAATATTTGTCATAGTATAAATATTTTGTTGATCCAAACTTTTACAAAAAACGTTAGACAAAATTAGACCAGATATTAATAATTTTTATTCCGCGGGAGTTGACTCAAATGATAAAATTGCCTTTTTTGTGTGCAACGTCAATTGTTATCGATGCGTTTGTCGAGGCTTCCATGTGTTTCTAGATTCAGCATTTCCGCTCTGTTTAAAGACTTTTAAATTAACTTATTTCCTATTTAATTACTATCGTTTTTAATTTTCTTCTAGCACATCTTCTGCCTCGATTGGTTCTTCGTTGCAGGAATGGGCAATCATTGAGCTGCAAGGTGATCTTGAGGTTCGCAGCAATGAGTACATGCATGATCAATTTATTGGCGATCTTTATTACAATAAATATGGACAACCTGTAAGTTCTCACGCTACACATCCAAACAGACTTTCTTAATTCATTCATACGCACAAATATCTCTTCAGGTGCTTGTAATTGGGCATCATATTCTGCAAGGGCGTGAGCAAAAACTTGACAAACCATTCGCTTTGCTTGAAAAGTCAAAAACTGCCGAAGGCCAACAGCTGCTAAACACAACCAATGCAAACTTGGATGCCAGCGTTCTGAGTCAAACAGTGGATCGGACTGTATTGGATACCACGGTGGCGCTAGAGAATAAATCTCGTCAACGCACCGAATACACTGTGCGAGCTATTTGCACTAAGAAGTTGATATTTAAATCGCGGCCCAAGCCTATCATAGCCAATGTGGCCAAGACGGTTTAATCGTTCGTTGTTAAAATATAATCTGTTTATTTGTATTTAAGCATAAGTTTTATAAAGACAAAACAAAATTAAAATGAACTTGTAAGTGATGACGTTAAACTATTTCCATTTCGCGCTCGATACCGACAAATTTAAGCTGTTCGGTGGGTCCATATCTGTAGTCAAAGAACAGCTCCTCACCCGGCTGTATGGCACGCTTAGCAAAGATGCCAATGCGATGATCGCCTGTGACCATCATAACCTTGGCATAACAATTGGGATTAATTGAGTGATTGGCAAAGCGTATTTTATTGCCTTTACGCGTTGCGTCCACAACAAAATCATTGTTAAGATTGAACAAAAATGAGCACATGTATTTGTCATACACCTTGCCACGACGATCAGCTTCATCCTGCGAGATGATCTCACCGCAATATTCTGAAATGAATTCATTCTTTTGTGCGCCTTCTTTGAGGAAAATTCCCCAGCCAGCTATATCAGAGGGTGCCATCAGCAAGTGCTTGTCTGCTAAGAAGTTTTAATTAATTTACATTAAGCCTTTCTAATAAATTGTGGTACTCACGTAAACCACGCTGCACGCATACATTTTTGCATGTGATCTTGGTGAGCTTAAATTGATCGGCACCACAAGCTTGACATAGATCTGGATCGCATTCACGCACAGCCAAATAGCAAGGACATTGCTTGGTATTGCACTGAGCCTTGCAGCGACACCCGGGAAAACGATTTTGACAATCACTACTGCAGTTGCAGAATTTCTCGCAAAAGTTTTGCGTCTGTATGCAGGAGCAATTCATGTCACAAGGACCAGCATGATCGCAGGGCGTATAATTGTACACGTGATTCGATGACGAATCCTTTTTGAGTTGAATTTTGCGACAGTGCAATGACCAAAGGCGTTGTTTCTTCTTCTTCTTGCGCGGCGGCGTATAATCCTGTCGCAATTCCTCAATGCAAAATTCGGCATCCTCTTTTTGGGCGAATTCATAGACCTGCGTTGGAAAGCAAAATTTTTTATAGATCATAGACAAATATGAGGATGTGAAGCACCTGTTGACACGTCTTCGTTAGCATGGTCTGTGCAATGGCGCAATAGTTCTTTAGGAAAACCTTATGTAGCGTGCGAAACAATGATTGATCTGCACCCGTCCAATCGCATTTAGTGTTAGTGATGTTCATCATACCAGCTGTTGCATGAAATGAAAATGTTTAATGCTATTTAGGTAGATTTTTTAGGAGCAAAGGTGAAGTTTACCCATAATTGAATTAATTTCCGCTGAAGCAGCAATGTTTACAGTGATGCCATTGTCCTTGCCATTTTCAACATTGAATTCCTTATTGCTAAACTGACTGTTGCTGTCATTGCTATCTTCAGAGCTACCCTCATTGCCAGAATCCATGGGTGGAGTTTTGCTATCAGCAGCTAGTTTCTCCTTCATGCCATCCTGCAGTTATTAAAAAATGCAATATTTCAGATAAACACATATTAATTGTAGAAGGATACCCACCAGCAGCATGTAGCAGGCATTGCTGCAGGGTTCTGTAAAAGGTTTCAACTCGGGAAACCGACGTTTTTGTAAATTCGGACCAGCGTGCCCAACTTGTAGACCTAATATCAAAGCGTCAAAGGATGAAAAAGTTTTCAGCATTATTTTAGCAAACATTTCTCAAGGGAAAAAATATATATAATAAAACATTCATATATGAAATATGTTTTGTCTGCTTTTTTTTAATTGAAATAGAAACTTATTTGCTAAAAGAATTTTAGGCGCTGCTGAATGAAGGTTATTAGAAAAGATCGTGTGTGTGTATGTGTTTGTGTGTGTGGTGAAAACATACTCCCAGCAAACCAGATAACGATTGTTAAATTTAGCTATATAATTTCGAAATCGAAACAATATCTGAATTGAAAAAATATCGATATTATTTTCGAAAATTCATATATTTTGGTTACAGATACATGTTATGAAAGGGCTACATAAAAAGAGCAATCCGCTTTGCATTCTACTTCTAATTTAAAAAGTTAATAGCAAGTATAACAAATAATATGTACAAAATAGTTTTGTATGGCACATACAATATTTCGCCTACAAGAAAAAAATCGTTTGGTAACATACGATAAAATATACAGTCAATTTTTGGCGTCTTTATATTGATTTCAGCTACAATATTTGAGATCAAGTAGGTTTTGAAGGAGGTAACAACAACAAACTCTGTATAGAGTCAATCACATAGCAGACTAGACAGAGTGTAGTACTATGTTCCAACAAATAAAATGTGTTTTTCATTACTGAGAACTTTGCAGAAAATTTAAAACTTTAATTTTTCACTGTATGTATTGAATTGAATTTTTTTATAATATTAAAGTTTCTCTGTTTTGCACTTCCGTAAGAAACTTTTGGGCACCCCTGGTCTATAATATTATTTTGCATAGCTGAAGGCCTCTTTGGATAGAATACTAAAGCGGGATTCACTGATCACCTTCAGCAAGTTTTCTGCAAAAATTTAAATTATTTTAATTAAGTCAAAAAGAGTGCAGCATGTCTTTGTTACTCTCTCATTGAGTGTGGAGAGAGATAAAGCACAAAAACTTCATATAAAAAACTTGCAAAACTTGCTGAAGGTGGTCAGTGAATCCGCCTTAAAGAAGAAAAATAAAAGCTAAAAAATGTGACATTACAGGAATCGAGCTCGCGCACTCCGTTGTAGATTTATACAGTAGCCATTGCGCTATTGACAAATTAATAATCATATTGCGCTGGCAAGTCAACTTTGTTGGTTTGTGCATGAAAACGACTACAAATGTCAATCCCGGATAAAAATTTTCCTTACGTCCTAATAAGGGATGCCAGCAGGATCGCTCTTTTCTAGTCCCGGGATTTTCGGGATTGAACTTCGGATGTGAACACTCTTTGGGATGCACATAGAGGGGTAGGGTATTTGAGCAATTTAGGTTTCCAAAAGTAAATTTTATAAAACACAGATTTGATAGAAAAAAAAACAATTTTTTGCAAGGTTAAAAAGTATTGAATATGCCAAATTGGTCGTACAGGGTTTTAATAAAAAAGCAGACTTGAATTGAAATTATTTACCGAATAACATAATTTTTACCGTCGTAATCTGTTAAATACCCTATAGTGCGCTGCTAATTTTTTCGCTCTACTACATTAAAATACACGAAAAAAATGTGTGCATGAAAACACGGAGAAAATGCATTTTCTAAGATATTAGACCTAGTTATATCGATTTTTCGCCCCTGCAAACCCCTGCATAGAATTTTTCATCGAAATCGCTTGGGGTTTTTTCGAGAACTCATTTACAAATAAATATATATGGGCATTTCCATGGTCGCGCACCTAACGTTCGTACGCCTTTTTTATTGTTAAAAATTAAAAAAGCAAAGAAAAACTTCAACTTTTTTTACCTGTTTTGCGTTTTGGATAGCACTCTAGTTATTAAGTGTAAAAGGTGGACACGATCAAAAGTATTATCCAAAGATTTAAGCAAACAAAAAGGACGCGTTAACGAAAAATAGAAGTGATTTTTATCTGCATCAATATAAACGGAAAAATATTCGAAGTGTGCAAGAGTTTTTATCAATCAATTTTAATACAATCTGGAATAATGTTGATATATATTTATAATTGTTTCGTTGAAAAATCTTTTTTAGTTATTTTTTTTTGCCATATGACACGTCACAAATTACAAATGGTTTTTAGCTACAGACAAGGTATATTCAACATGGTAGTGTCGTCACAGAGAGGTGGGTACCGAGCTGTCAAACATAAGAAGAACGTAAAAGACAATAAATAAAAGCTGAGAGAAAACTGTCAAACTGTTAGAAATGATTAATTTTAATGCTCCTAATAGGATTCTCAGAAATCAGGATCCTTTTTATTTAGCAATGTGTCGCACTAACTACGCTGCTAAATCTCCTATTTTTAAAGCTCTTCATATGTTTAATATTATTAACGCAAATCATAATCTAGATTTTTCTGTATCTAAAAATCAAATGCGATCTCTGTTAAATAACATTTTGTAATATATATTTTTTGTTAATAAATATTGCCTAGTCTGTAAGAATTATTGTTCATAGACTGAAGAAACTAAATAAATAAAAAAATAAAAAAATAAATAAATAAAAAAATAAATAAAAAAATAATTAAATAAAAAAATAAATAAATAAAAAATAAATAAATAAATAAATAATAAAAAAAGATGTATTCTAAAATTTATATAGTTTTCATTTTTGTGCGTGCTGAAAGTTTTTTTTTATTTTTCGTGAAGCTCTCATTAAATAACTGTTGCGAAATATTTTTAACTGTTCGCAAGTATTTTAATGGCTTTTCTTTTCGAATGTATTTGCTCCATTTGCCGTGTCATAAATTTTTTAAATTTCTAGAAATAATCTATAAACATGAAAACTGATGCCAGATAATCTGTTGATTTGTACTGCCCCAGAAAGTGTTCTGCATCCAACAGAATCATTCTTGCCAAGGACCATGCTTCTGTGCAGTTGAGCATCGTCAATGTTGATGCAGAAACCGGCCGCATGACCATTGATTCCAAGACATGCCATCTGCGGCGAAATCAGACGTATGGGTGAATCCTATAATTGCCTTGTGCCTTAGGCCAAGAAGGACGGATTAGCAAGAACTTCTAAGTTGTTAACAATAAAGTTGCTAAAAAAATTTAAATAAATCAATTTAAAACACAACATAATTATACGTCAAACGTTTTAATATTTATTAAAAAGTTATTGACAACTTTTGTTATTTGATTTGTCAGAGTTCGCAAACAACTGATTTTGACAGCTCAGGTACCCACAAAAAGAGATAATTGTATCTACTAACACTACCTTCTTATATATTCTTCTTCTTACCTTGGCTGCAGATAGTATGGAACATATGGAACTGTGGTTTTGAAATGTCGTTTGTATTTGCGTCAGTAAATTTTTGAATCTGTACAAAATGTCAGTTTGATAAATTTTCAAAAAAATTTTTTTGTGAAAATGGAAGAAAAGGTAAATTGAAAGGTAAATTGAAAGGTAAAGAAAAGGTAAAAGGCTTGTTGGAGTCTCAATAAATGCAGCAATACTGCGCAACATATCAAAGTATTACGTTCGATACAAAAATGTTGCAACTTTTGCAAAGGTCAAACGTTCTAGCGAGTAGAAATTTGGCATTTGGCGAGCGCAAAATGCAAGAACCCGGCAACATGAATATACTGCGCGAAAGTTATGGAAGAAGAAAGTAAGCAAAATTTGTATTTATTGCAATATTTTTTACATTAAATGGTAATTATTTTTCATATTCATACACAAATATTTATTAATATTCCATTAATTAAAATTTTTCAGAGAATAATTTCAACAACTTTGAAATTTTCGTCACTGTTCTCTTCTTTAAAATGTTGGTAAAAAACAATTTTCTTTTCCGCAAAAACCTTTGTTTTCTTGATTTTTCATATTTCAGTAACAAGTTGCTTCCGTTGTCTGCAAAGTTAGCAATCGCGAAACTTATTAAAAAAATCATTCTAAAAGTTTCACGTTCGATCTAAAAAGCAGCGCAAAATATATGCAATATTTAGGTAAAGTATCAGCTGAGCATCTGCAACAGAGTTATCAATGAGTAGCAGTGTTGCAGCATTGCTGCAATTTTTGAGTGTCTCGAACAAGCCCATTTATTCAATAAATTGATTTATAATTAATTTATTTTTAGTTTAAATGGCCAAAGGAGGACACTTTAGAGCTTTACGGTTTACAAAAATTTCAAAAGCTGTTTGTTATTATCAAATGACGTATCATATTGAGTATAGAGACAAAAGAAAAAAGCTATCTTACTTAATTTTGGCACACAGGATAAATTCGGTATGTAATTTTTTTGACATGTTATCTGTATGAAACATACAGTCTGCGGGCACCTTAATATGATGCGTTACGATACAGATTTCTACCTTAAAAGAAGTAAAATTTGTTTTTAGTTTTATTTTTTAATTGAACTAGATGAACATATACACTCTGCTGCAATTGTATAAATCCACTCCAAATGTTAATAATTTTGATATTGCTAACGGCAAATTGCGGGCTGCCTAAGAACGAGCAATTTCAAATAATTTCACGAACACCAATGCCTTCCGAATTTAAAGCAATTATCTTTTCCCCTTCAATGTCTGTTAATCTTATTGCACGTGGCATATTAAAAAAATACACACACCCACACACATACACACATGATTCTTAATATTTCAAAATAGAAATAAGCTTTGAAACACTTCAATTATATTCAAAGAACTACTGGATTTATACAAATGCAATTGCAAAAAATGCTAATTTTGATAAAAGAGTAAACAAAAGTACCGTTCTTCTATAATAATTTATAAATTTTTCTCTCAAATTCACTCAGAATTAAGACTTTTCGTGGAAAAAACTAAATCAAAATTGCAGTTAGCAATATCAAAACTATTAACATTTGGAATGGATTTATACAATTGCAGCAGAGTGTAAAATGTAGTTCATGACTATAAAAATCAAAAACTTAAAAAATTTAATTAAACTTGTATTATACGAGTCTTTATTATACTTTTCAAATTACAACTTTTGTTCAAATTTTTCAACTTTTCTCACCATTTTTCAACTGTTGTTGCCATTCATCATGTTTCTTGCCAATTTTTAAAAAACTCAAATTGAGATCAGCTCTCACAATATAAATTTAAACAATTTTTTCTATTATGGAGGTTTAAAAAAATGTTCAGTATCATTTAATTTTCCAGTCGCGGTAGACCTTTTGGTGGAAATGCCCATATGCATAAAAATAAGTTGCATTGTCTTAGTAATTTATGTTCTCTGTAATGCGTGAACCTATTTTGTTTCTGGAAAAAGCCCATGAAAGGTGAATATTTTAGTGAACATACACGCATTTGTGCGTATATGGATTATGAGTTTAAAAGGTTGAGTTGCAAAGGTTACACTATAGGTATCTGCGACCAGTTTTCAGAAATCATTTTAATTCTGGAGATGTTTACGTTTTGATGGGGACACTTGGTATGTATGTGCTAGGGGTCCAAGTGGTGGTTACTATATATATAAATGTTGCCACGCCTACTTTTTTAGCCCATCTATCTATATAAAAAAAAATCCGCTTAGCAAATTTTTATTAAATTTTTAGGGAAACTGTAACAAAGGCTTGATAGTGTTCCTGTGAAGTCTAGTGCAGATTATAAAAAGGGGCGTGGCACATCCGGTATACCCAAATTATCGTTATCGAATAGTTTTGGAAGTATAGGTCGCACAGCCTTAGAATTCGGTTTCATGAAACTTTAGGAAGTTATTTAAGCACATACCAAGGATGGTTTTTGCATTGGAAAAAGAGGCATGACTCCTCGTATACAACCCAAATTTGGGATATCGAATAGGTTTGAAGTTATAGGTCAGTATTCGACTCAATTTATACATGCAGTTTCACTGATAACATTTTATCAGCGTGGAAAAATAGGTCGTGGCTCCTTATACACAGACCAAGTAAGGTATATCGAATAGCTTTGGCGTTATAGGTCGCACAGCCTCGGAATTCAGTATTCGACCCCAATTTCTGCATGCAGTTTCACTGATAACATTTTATGGGCGTTGAGGTGTGGCAGCAACGCGCCGGATTTCAGCTAGTTTACATATTAGGGTGTCCCAAAAAAAATCGTGTTTGATGTCCGCGGCTTTTCCACTTCCATTTGACCTTAGAAACACCCTCTGTAAAGCGCATCTCAATTGGTTAAGGTTTAGAGGTCGCGAATTAATTTTCTAATTTTCCCCATACGATTTGTATTTTTGCTGATAAAATTAATTTAGAGCCACTATCTTTTAAGCAAAATGGTTAAAAAACACACGTGTTCCCTCAAATTTTGTCTGTTAAGACATATCCAAATTTAATTTTGATCTGATTTTTATTTGATGGTCTTTGAGCTACCTATATAAATGAATACTTTTACTTAGAATTATTTCATTAAAAAGCAATATCTCTTAAAGTACTATATTTTTGTTGACTTTATATGATTTAAATACAAAGTTAAATTAGTACTATATTTTTATTATTGGTATTGGTCTTTAATTTAAGATAATGATAGTTGAAATGCACAATGAAGAAAAAATTCATAGGGTTGTTGTATGTTTTTAGATTATAAGTAATATAAAACAAGTAGTTTTTTTGTATATATATTTTTATTACTTAATCGTTTTGGGCAACCACCAAATAATAATCCAATGAAAATGAAAATTGGATATGTCATATCAGACAACATTTGAGGGAACATGTGTTTTTTGTAACCATTTTGCTTAAAAGATAGTAGCTCTAAATTCATTTTAGGGGTCGTCCATAAACTACGTTACCAATTTAGGGGGGTTTTGAAATGCACTACGATAAGTAACGGTAGGGGGGGAGGTGTTTAGATATTGTAACGTTACCAAAAATTTTAAAAATCGACGAAAAACCTCTAATTAATAACACAATCATTCCAAAAATGTTTAACCTTACATGTTTATGTTTGATCGTCTAAATTGATGGTTAACTTTTGTTTCAACGATTTCTTCCACCGCCTTTTCCCTCGACACAGGAACCTTTTGGTATTCCTTCACCATCTCAGCACACGTCTGAAAAATTTGGGTCTTTGCTTTTGCGACAGGCTTTGACGTTAAGGCCTGAATGTTCTTGATCAAAGGAGATACCGTATGACATGTACTGTCCTTCTCAAAAAGAAGAAATCGGTTCAAGGTCGTGTCCTACCTGCGGCTTGTATTTCGGATTTTCCCCCCTACAAATCGTATGGGAAAATTAGATTTTCATTGATATTTTTCATGACAAATATTTTAAAAAAGCTAAAGCGAAAAAGCAGAAGTATGTTCTAACAATTTTTGGTGGGACCAATAAATGTATTTTATTTTTTTATATTGAGATAGTTATCAGTCGTAATTATATTGTATGTAGATAGTCGTGTAACTAAAACATCTTGCAAATTGCAGCTATCTGTGATGAAGACCAACAGTTGCGGAATCGTTGTTTTTGTTGCGCGTCTTCGAAAGCCTGTCAAAAAAGTTTTCCTGCCAGCCTAAGAAATTATACAAAATTGATATCCGGGCCAACTTCTGCTCTTCTTATATCCAAAAGCAATTGTAGTATCGATCGTTGCGATACTGAAATTTTATTAAGCCTCGATCGAAGTAAATTATGTTCACTCTCGATATCGTGACAATATCAAAATAATTTGTAATCCCGAGTTCGTAATAATGTCAAAATTTGAATTATTCTAGATATCGTTATGATATCGAAATTTCATTCAAACTCGGTATAATTACGATTTCGATATCATAACGATAGGTAATTTTCTATTGAAAACAGTTATTTCTCCATATCGAAAAGATATGTTTCGAAAAAGGTTAACAATACAAGCTATCTCCTTTACAATATCATTTGGTTTGCTGGGCTTCTGCGTTCAAATGTAAGCGGGACTGGTCACCTTAAACTACGCGTGCTTTATAGATACGACTAAACTTTTAAAATTGGCATTACTCCTTGACATTAGTTTAGTTTAATCTCTATTAATAGCATTTGCAGGGATCGTAACTGTTATAAGGAATATCAAAAAGTCAATTTGGCATAGTTATTTTGAGAAACTATGATTTTTTTAATACAAAATTTTTGATAACAGTTATTTACGGTCCCTGAGTATTTGAAATTCTTTGCAAATCATGATTTGGTTTTCTTACAATGTATCTGTTACAATTTTATCTACTATTATTTTTATTGAATGCTAACCACTTAAGGTTTTATGGTATTAAATAGAATACAAAATTATTACAATTTATTTATGCAAAGTTAATTAAAGAAAAATTATATAACAGACTCTTCACATTCATACATAGCTCGATTCCTTGCAGCATGAGTGTTTTATAAATTGGAATTTTTGTGCATGTTAAAACAATGAATGCATTCTAAAATCCTTTAGAAGTTAGGTAACCAAATTTCAAACATAAATCGAGGTATCTAATGCCCACATATCTGCAAGCCAAAGAATGAAAAATAACATAACTTACATCGATTCTTTGAAGCATGAAAGTTTTATAAATTGGAATTTTAGTGCATACCAAAACAATGAATGTGTTTTAAAATCCGTTTGGAGGGAGGTAGGCCAGCCAAATTTTGAACTATTGTTATGGCACTAGATACTTACCATTCGGTAAATGAAAATTTTAAAAATTTTACTTCCCTAATTTTCAGAATCATTCAAACCTTTAAACTTATTTTCCCAAAAACTATAAAAAACCACATTCATGATTTTGTCATGCATATGACGATATCATTTCCAAACCAACGTATGAGTTAGCTCTGTGTAATTTCTATATATTCAACAAACATGAAAGACCGCTCAGGGGATACCCTTTGAATCGATCGAGAAGATAAAAGCTGAATCAAAAAAGTTATCTTATAACCGAAAACAAGCACTAAATGGAAAACCACTAAACTTAATGTCATGAAATTTAACACCGTAATCAAAGTCAGTGGTACTAATTTAAAAAAAAAAATAACATTAGCCGAAAATGGGCATTTCCAGAAGAAAGCCTACCGTGACCAAAAAATTAAAACTTATTAAAAACTTATTATTTTATTATATCATTTAAAAAAAAATTTTAATTTTATTGGTTTCAGCAATTTCTATATAAATTCATTAACCATGATGATCAAATCGTCTGCACTGTTTCACAAATGTTGTTTTTTTTCATAAATGTTTCGTAAATGTTTCGTAAGCGTTTTTGTTTTAGTAAAAATGGATGGCATTGGCTAGAGATAATGAAAAAATGGTTGAGGCAAGGAAGGGACAATATATTAAATTTATTTTTAATTACATAATTACTTAACTACCTAATTACTTAAATACCCAATTAAGGCCTGTTTCCAGCTCTCAAGTAAAGCTTATTTTCATACATAAATCTGAAAAGTAATCGAAAAGTAATTTTTCCTTGTCAAAATTACTTGAAAGAGAATCCAGCTCGTAAGAAAAATTTTCTGTTCTTACTACTTTTTTTTCATTGAAAAGTGACAACGGTAACACTGTGAATGTCAAGAAATATATGCAAGTTATATTATTACTTCAAGTAAAATTTTGGCAACCAACATTCAAAGGTAAATAATTTTATTGATATCATTGATTAATTGATTTAAAATTAATAAAAGAATATTTTAGACATGCACATGAACATTTCTACGGAGGGAGAAGAAGAGGCAGTCAATTTTGAGGAGCAGATGTCTTCCGAGAAGCGGTCGAATGCTGTCCGGAAGAAGCGGTCTGCCAACATGTAAACAAAATGTAATAAAATGTAAACAAACGCTTTTCTCTATTACTTACCTTTGCAATTCAGCCATTACTCATTTAATGAATTATTTCAATATTTATTGCAACAAATTTATTTCAATGTTTGATGAAAACAAATCAGCCTAAATTTTCAATACAAAGTGATACAATGCTGGAACTGTCAAAACTCTCGCCGTCAAAATTACTTGTCTACTACTTTTTTACACTCAAGAAACTTAAGTAACTTTTTTCTTGAGTAATTACTTGAGAGCTGGATAGAGACCTTTAAACTGAAATGGAAATTTTAGTAACGTAACGCCAGATCAAAAATCCTAATAAAAAAAAACAAGAAAAGATTTTTTAATTCGATCACTTGTAAAATGAACTTGATGTTATTTTAAGACCTTCTAAAAATAGTTTTATACAAAAAGTCTTGACCAATTCAAAGAGTTTTGCAATTTTTTTAATCCAAGTCAGAAATCACTTTCGTTTTTTGTAACGTTACGCCAGCACATATTTTTGCTAATATCTTTAGATTCTTAGGGTTAATTGTTGTCACTGTTTTTACTTAATATAGTGCTTATAGTACTTAATTACTACGCAAACATAAAAAACTTTTTAAAAATTTTACTTTTTTCATTCTATTTATTTAATATGTATTCGTAAAATCGTCCGTAACGCCAGTTTGGAAATGCCCATATATAAAGCACCCTCAGTTTGTGACTGACCATAGCGAGCCATTAACATTTGAACATAGAATTCGCTGCTTCGATTTGTATGAAATATAGGTGGTGTTCAAGAAAATTGTTGCTGACTTGCAGCAAAAACAGAGTCCCGAGTAGTTTTTCGGCAAAAGAATAAACAATACCTACATGCAAGCTATTTACAAAGTTAATGCTAACCAATTGATGTTGCCTTCAACAACGACCAATGTTTAATATTTTTCTAAACATTAACCGTGATGCGCTCTAAAACCAATTACAAAAAACTTTTTCTAGATTCTGTCTTTTATTTAAGAACAATGAAATAAGCAAATGTTTGTGTTGCTTTTGAGAGTTTATGAACTTTAAAGCCTGGTGTTAGTTGTTTTAAAAGAAAATTAAATAACAGCAAAATAAGATCAAATTTTAAAAAACATCATTCCAATGATAATAAAGAGAGCATTAAACAAAAAACATTTAGTTGAACGCGATGAATATTGATGATTGAATTATTTGCAATGATTTTTTTATTTTGTGACTTTGGATGAAACTCGAACATACACACATAAAATGCGCACTTAAACAAGTATTAAAACTACCAACTCACCGTTCACCGCTTGGTGACCTATATTGCAAGTTTTCAACCAATCAATTTTTAAACAGTTTTAAAGTTTAAATTAACGAATTTTTGTTTTTGTTTTGTTTGTTTTTTGTTTAGGAACAAGTCGTAAAAAAGAAAAAGGAAAAATAAATAAGGTTGTTTTTAAATATTCCATAGCATATTGTTTACAACTTATGCTAAAATAGGAAGTTTGCAATTTGAATATATTAAACAAAATACTTACGATGCAGAAAACAATCATATTTGAAGCAACGACGACAGAAGAGCGTGTGGAAGGAATGCATAGTACGCTCACGTGAAACGCTCTCAGCTTTCTCGCCATCAATGTTGGGTGTACACTCTTGCGGACGTTCGGGATCTTGGCGTTCAGTCAGTTCAATGTATCTAGAATTAAGCACATAAATAAATTGATATTTCAATAAATATATATCTCCTACTTCTCTTTCAACTCCTGTGGCGTGCCCTTGTCCGGAAAATTTGAACTAATAGCTTGAAATATAATAGGTGCCGGAAAGGGCAGCTTGTCATTGGGCACCACCTTCTTTTCCTCCACTTTAACTTCACCAACTGTAGTTTCAGTCACTGTGTTCTGCACTGATGCTTTCTCCTTATCTTTTTCTGTGTCCGTTTCTTTCTCCTTGTGAGTTTCAGCTTGAGCTGGCACTTCAGTTTCCTTTGGTTTTTCCTTCTCTTCCTTTAATGCTGTTGCTGTGCTGATGTTGCTAGAGTTGTTGACTGCTGCAGCTTCTTCGCCTGTTTCCTTAGTATAATTTTGCATCAATGCATGCACCAGCTCAACGAATATGGTATCATCCATAAATGAGGGATCCTTGTCGCCGTGCACTTTTCCATCATAGTTCTTGATGAGTTCTTCTATGAACTTGCCATCCTTATCGAGCACCTCGTCGCCCATGTATGGAATGTTGTGCAACACAGTCTCATCTTCCACCATAAAATTTTGTTGCGTTGGCGCCCAGGTGTACATCGTGGGTATGGGCGTAACGGCGTTGATAATGCAAATTGGTACGCGTTGAGGCCCGGAACCTGTAAATATTTAACATTTGGCCAATGAACACAAAATAGGTCTCATTTCTTCCAAAATACCATCATATGTCGTGATCTCGGCACGCTTCACGCAGTCAACATGTGGTGGGTCATATGGCTCAGACTTCCACAGTTTCGCCTCGCAATACAGATCCTGTTCATCGTAATTATGCTCATCCCTAGCATCAATTGATGTTCTATTACTAACTACTTTCACCATATTCTTTGTTATAATTACCAATTCTTAATCCAGGCCTCCTTGATTTCATCAGCCCGCTTGAAGCGTTTTTGCTGTCTTATTTTGAGGTACTCTGTCTTGACGCGTCGCTTCCATTCTGGTGACACCTTCGCCGCACTCATTTCAATCTTTACTTAAGGAACTCACTTTTATATATTTATCATAATTTAAGTAAATACAAATAGTTTGTTTTGCGTTTTATTTACTGTCTGCAAAACAATTCTGTAGCCAGAAAGAACGAATTTGCAACGTTTGTAGAGTGGAGACTTACCTAATGGCGCAAATGCTTTTTTTACATGATATTTTACAAATGACAAGCCAGGGCTACCGTCCATTCATTTAATCCATTATTCCATGTCAACGCAGAGTTAACTTAGGATTTGAGCATAGTAGAATAAAAAGGTAGAGTTAAGAGATTAAAAACACCGACAGGTATTTGGATCCATTCAGCGATAACTGTACTTCTGTTACGCATTTTCTGTTATCAATCATTAACGATGCCGTTCATAAAAGACCTGTTAAAATTGGTATTCTGCCTTTCGAGCTTTTATGGCACCCTCTTATCAATCTTCGACAGCAAAAATCTATTACAATTCCGTTAACATCTGTTATGGAACAGCTGGAGCCGAATTACAGCATCCGTGATCTACCAAAATTAATAGACACTTGACCGTCGTGCCCTTCTTAATTTTTCTCGATCACGGATGCTGTAACTCGGCCCCTGTTTGCTGTCAATAAAATTAAATTATTGGACATGCACATAAAATGCAAGTGCACATTCACTTTATCCAACCTAAAGAGCTGCACGAAATGTGCATTAGGAAGATTTGAACGGTTTGCTATTTAGGCGTAACTCGAGCAAAGTGGCCCGATGGTTCCCTCTATTTCAAACTTGTCTTTACAATGAACACACATTTGTTAGTTATATAATCTTCAATTTGCCTCCTTTTATAAGCCATTTCTTAATAAAATTCGTAAAAAAATATAAATTTTTCAGAGCAAAATGCTCACTATCTAAAAATCTGTTACGATAAATACAGAAAAATGTATCTGTTATTCTGTTATCTTTCATGACAGATTTCATAGCAGATTTTGGCATGCAGAATACCAAATAAAAAATTTTGTAAAAGATGTTTTGACAGTTCAAAAAATTTGCTATGATTTATAAGAGATTTCATAAAAGATTTTCGTGCAAAATAAGACTTTTGGTCTCGTAACAGATTTTTTGACAACTCAAAAATTTGTAAGTAAATCATGACAGAATAACTGAACTTTTTCATAAAAGATTGTGCAGAATAGGCCCAAATGTAAAAATTAATTTTAGCAATGCCACTTTTCAGTATTGTTAATTATTGTGGGACAAATTATTTGAGGGCAAATTATACTAGGGTAAACAAGATATAGTGAGAACATATGTCTATAATTAAATAAATAAACTTTTATGTGATTTCGAAGAGTTATTTTCACTAATTTTTTCTTTGCAGAGTTTTTTTTTCTTTGCTTAATTTATAAATTTTTGAACTAAGAATTTAATTCTTGTATGCATTCTTACAGTTCATTCTGGTAAAATAATAAAAGTTACCCAGTATTTTTAATATTTATATGTGTTTGTTGTAATTTTTTTGATTTCAAAGCAAAATTTGAAGCTCAAATATAATACAAGCTTGAAAAATTGTTAGCTGCTATTCAGATAGTTTCATTAAAAAATTTTGTTTTTGGATTTAAAATTTTATTTTGAAAACAAAAACTACAACAAACATAAAGAAATATTAAAAATATTGGGTAAATATTGTTATTTTGCCAGAAAAGGGACGTTAAACTTATAACCGAGCGTTTCCACTGCCCGAACGAATGAAGAATTCATCGTTCTTTCAGGCATTGGAAGCAGTTTGGTGCGAACCAAGGTTCGAAAAATTGGTTTTTTCAAAATGCTCGCGAGTGCTATTCGTGCAGTGGTAACACTTTTTCACCACGAACGAACGAAGATTTCGTCGTTCGCTCTGATCGGCCGGCGCTCGATCATTTTGGGCAAATCCGGTGTTTCTTTGTGAATAGAGTAGTAGATTTGCTGAAATGGCAGTTAATAACGTAGGAAATAACAAAAAAAGGAACAAAATAAATTAAAAACTTAAGACAAAACTGTTAAGACTGTTTTATTTGTGTCAAGTTTCTTACTATTTAAGTTTTCAATATCGCAAACATTAGGGGTATTCACGATTCAGTGCACTTGCCTGTGCAGTTGAGGACTTGAGGACTTGTGCACTTTACAAAAACAAAATGTACGTGCGTCAAAAATCTGCACAAGTGCTTTTCTACTATTACCTTCAACTTGAGGACTTGAGCAGTTGTGCACTTGTGTGCATTTAAAAATGTTGACAGCTTTGAAATGGTGATGGTGGTGTGTTCACGAAAACCTAACTGCACAATTGCACAAGTGCTCAAGTCCTCAACTGCACAGGCAAGTGCACTGAATCGTGAATACCCCTATTGAATTTAAGTGTTGCCACTGCACGAACTAACAATATGGCGACTTACCAATGTTCGCCACTTGTATTCGTGCAGTGGAAACGGTTGGAGCGAACAAAACGTAGCGATGAATTCTTCTTTCGTTCAGGTAGTAGAAACGCTCGGTAAGTAGTTTTTTATTTTTAGGGTTTTCAGGCAAATGGGCAATACCCTTATAAATGGTATAAACCAGAGATAAAGAGATAGGAAACTTACAGTCAAACCTAAATCAGCGCGTTAGCGTTTTTTATCTGTCAAAAATTTCTCATGCCCATACGATTTATATGTAGCAAACCATAATAACGCGGCGGCAACGCTGAGCGGTTGGAAAATCCAATTTTGACAGAGCGTTAAGAAGTGAAGTTGCACACATCAAAAGCAAAAGTGAAAGCAAAGTAATTTTAAAGTGACAACAATTGTTTATTTTTTACTCTTTTTCGAACGTTTATTGAATTTGCAATATGGAGGTAAGAATTTTGTTGATAATTATAGTTTGAGTATAGTTTTAATGCTTGTGAAAATTATAGCACCTAATAGAATTAGTGCAAAGAAACCCATGTCTTTATATTAAGAAGGAACCTAAATACAAAGATGTTAAATTTAAAGAAAAAATTTGGGAAGAAATTGGCAAAGAATTAAATCTGCCGGGTAGCATAACAATTCGCTTAATATACTATAAAATTTCTAATTGCAAAATATTTCTTTTATCTAAAGATTGACATTTGCTTGCCGCCTACCGCTTTTATTTAGGTATGGTACTTACGCGTTAACGTAAAGCGGCTATCAACGCTCCGCTCAACGCGCTGATTTAGGTTTGACTGTTAAATTTTGTGACGTCAAAACATATGTTTTTTCCATTTTTATGTACTTTGGTGAAACTCATTTATTGTGTACGTGAGTTCACCTCAGATCAGTGTTGCCACGATTCTAAAAAAAGTATCCACGAAAAGGTCACAAATATATCCACTTCAGAAAAAAGTATCCACATACTACAGTACTGAAACCCAATTTTTTAAGCTTTAATAACAATTCTATTTATCTAATTTGAAGCCTAACAAATAGTTTTGTTAAAATGTAATAGTGAGAAACAAAGCATATACATATATAAAATAAAAAATAATAATATTAAGACTTAGTGCATGAATATTTTAAATATTTTTAGGATTTATTTTTTTAAAAGTTAAAATAATCAACAACGATATTTAAACTTTAAAGGTATATTGAAACACTCATAAAATTTTTTTAATTATGTTCAAAAAGGTGCTCAATTAGAGCCTTTCAAATAAAGATATTCGTCACTGTTGTTTATATTTACTCTTCTAGTAATAGAGTTCAGCTATGGCCGGGACTAGAAAAAAACACTGAAAATTGACAGTATGACGCGCTTTTAATATTTAAGTTCTAAAAACAGGGTTTCTTACTGGTTATTCAGTGTAAAATATACGATTTTTTAAATTTTGATAGCGAAAGCCACTGATGTGAATAACATATTAAAATTTCACATGATTCGGCTGTATAGCTTTTGTTTTCGATACAACACATTGCCGAAAAAAGTAGTTTTGAAATAAATGAGTGTAAAGAGTATGTATATTTCTGCTGTGCACTCGACACCTACTAAAACGGATGTAGTAGCGGAGATAACGTCAGTATTCTTACACAACTTTTACGGTGAATTCTCAAAAACTATACTTTTGAAAGATGAAGAAGAAAAAGAAGATAACAATTTTAGACTACCGGTGTTATTTTTATATTTTTTATAAATTATGTTTATTACATGAATTTTAAAGGTTTGATATTTATACAAAAAACTATATACAAAACATAGCTGTTAAATTGCGATTACGATTAATAAACAATTAGATTATATTATTATACTTTAAAAATAATTATAATCATATAATCCTTAAGGGAGATGTGTTTGATAAGCAATTGATTTAGATTAAAAGCAATCAAAACATAATTACGACTACTTAGAATAAGGAAAATAATCAAAAAGAATAAAAAGTAATCAAGAAAAAATAATCCAACTACTTATAGATATTATTTTTGATTCTGTTTGAGGTCGACTCGCATCGTTTCAACGGTGAGGTTGTGAAGTGCAACCAGTAATTTTTAACTGAAATCGCCCATACGCTGATACGGCTTTTTCAGTTAGCACAGTTAAACGAATAACAGTTATACAAAAACTTAATAAGTTTTATTAACAAATATGTTGGGAGCTACAGTATGAATTTTGGGTTCATGGTTCCTTCTCTGTTACCGCTGCTAATGCTATACATGGCTTGTATAGTACTGTTTTATAAAAAGAGGAATACTTGACGACATCCTAAACGAGTTGAAGCGAACTGTACCTAGCCGCTGCAATTGAATTCAACTGAACGGCTGAATTTTATTAGTGATTATCGTGACCATAACATTAATGATTTAATATATTATATTTTTAGTGATTGCGTATTTTTATAATTCTATATGTGAACGTAAAATCTGCATTTGATGTAATTTATCAAATGTTTAGTATTTTTAGTGCTTGTATATGTCTCGCCGTATACAAGCTGTCGCTGTCTCTTTCACACATATGCTTTTAGGATAATCGCCAAAAGCAAATGTTAAAATACTCCTTGAGCAGGAGTAAATTATTCTGTAATAATATTATAGCCAAGTGGCTTTTGATTATTAATTTAGTTAATAGTGTAACAGACCAGGCAGGCCATACATTACAGCATTAGCGGCTGTAACAAATAAGAAATTGTTTATATATATATATTTTGTAATATCGATTAATTAAAAACTCAATAAAGTACTACTACTACTTTGATTCTGTTTGATTATTTAAGAATTTTATTTTAAAGTACGGAATATTTTGTAAAATTTAATTTATAAAGAAATAGATATGTAAATAATCATTAAAAAAGTTTTTAAAAAACAAGAAAGAAGAAAAAAGTGATTGACAAAACTAACGGAGCAAATTTTGTAATGCATTTTTTCGTTCTTGTTTTTTGACAATCTTTGTTTAAGAATTTCTATGTTAATTTATCAAAAAATACAACAACAATTTTAGTATTTTAGACTGAAATTTTGATTATTTTTCTTGATTACTTTTAATTATTTTTAATTATTTCCGTCATCTAAAAAAATTGTAATTATTTTATGAATATTTTACAAACAGAAAATAATTGTACTGAATCAATTATTTCACATTTCTAAAAAAATAATCGAATTGCTAATGAATACGATTAATAATAATTATTTAACAGCTATGATACAAAATAATATATAAATACATAAAAAAGTAATTTAATAGCTTATTCAGTTAAGTGTAATATAAATAAAATGGGTTGCTATTGCCCTATATTTAAATTAAATTTAAAAGTTAAAAATTATTCGTTATTAAGTATTTTGCAAAACAATATACCTTTACCTATTCCCAAAAAAAATCGACTAGTCTTATCGTTTATAGTAAGTTTTAAATTAGAAAAAAATCATTCAGCAGCAGCTGAGCTATGAGCAGACTTATTATATTTATCACAAAATTTTAAAGTTCTTTGTTAAGAGGTTGCGTTAATGCATTTTTTGATAAAAAATGTAATATTCAAAAATGTCTCAATGTCATAATTTTTCTTAAAGTTTTTTTCTTAAAGTCGTTTAAATGGAACGCATCGCTGGCAGATCGCACAGCTGACTTATATGCTGCAAATGCACAATCGACTTTAAGGGCTGTTCATACAACCTGTCTGATAAAAATAACTAATTGCCCAAATTAGAAGCCTGCCACTTTGCATGAAAACCCTTATTGTCTGATAGAGAAATTGTCGAACATTCTTTTTAAAAATTAGGACAGTACTGTATTGTTTGTCCATTAAGCTTTTGGGCTTTGTGATAATAAACTGTCAAAGGAATCAACAAATGCATCGGAAGCAGTTACATTTTGAGCAATAGTAAAAGAAATATTGTAATTGGTGTTTACCCAGCTGATGTCATTTGACACAACATTTTTAGTGTTGCAACAATTTAGTGTTTCT
Organism: Dichetophora obliterata; assembly: GCA_963920525.1. NCBI lineage: Eukaryota > Metazoa > Arthropoda > Insecta > Diptera > Sciomyzidae > Dichetophora > Dichetophora obliterata. The sequence continues at coordinate 116,847,113 of OY986438.1, read as the reverse complement.
GGCTTTATACAAAACGTGAGAATAATGTTATTCAAACTTTTTTCATATGCTTAATTATAAAATTATTATAAAATTGCAAAATAGGCCCATTTTTGTACAGTTGTCAACAGTAACCATACGAACTTAATTACCATATTTTAGTCTAATACGACACAATTTTTCCGAAATATAGAATTTTATTGATTTTTGGGCGGTAAAATGGGGTGTGACAAACAATTTTTTTTAAATTTTAAAACAATTTGCTTTTCCCACAGCAAATAAAAAGTACCACAAAAAGTGTTTTTTCCACAAAGTTGGCAAGGCTTAAGTCCTCAAGCTTAAGGCAATGGTAGAAAAGTACTTGTGCATTTTTGGCATACGTGTATTTTGTATTTGTAAAGTGCACAAGTCCACTGAATCGTGAATACCCGTCATGAACTTGAACCGCATGGAACATACCGTTTTATTTCATCAGCAAATTCTAGGACACTGCTTTAAAATTTGCTTAAAATTACAAACTTGTACTTCCCTGTTTTCCAGTTTAGTACTGAATCAGAAACGCTAGGAAAAAACATGGATTTTTTTATGATGTAATAATGGATTTTGGTTTTAAAATACGGCAGCACTGTATTTTGTGATTTTGACATGATTTGGTATTAAATGCTTGACTACCCAAGCGTAACGTAAGGTGGCGCAACGGGATGGAGCGTAGTGCGACGTTGCCTCGAGGGTAAACGATTACCGAAATCGTAGTCCAACGTAGTGCAGGCGCCGATTTGTAGCCCACAGAAAATTTTTTTATAAGGGTACTCATTTTATTCTAGTATGCTTATTAACTTCTCCTCTCCAATAAAAGACTGCATCCTTTCTTATATAATAGCTGCGTTGTTTCCAACATCCAAATCCGATTTCCATACAAACAAATTTTTGCTATGGATGTAGATTTTGTGAACTTGTTGTTTGAACCATCACAGCCAGGTGGCTTATGATAGATAAGTGTTCAGAAAAAGTACAAAGAAAAAAGAAAAAATACGTAATCAAATGTAAACAATCGACAACTGACTGTCAATATGGACGGAAGTGGAAAGTTACTTGGAATCGCTTTGCGTTTGGAACCGATACCCATGTTGCTGCTGCAGCACTATCCGCTGTGTGTCACCTTCTGTGCATTCGATGATGTTAAAATTGCAATAACCGATCCCACAGTTATGAAAGAGCGCTGTGCTATTCACAAATTATATTTGGCTTAACTCCTTTCACGAACTATGCTGCCTTAATCTTGGAAGCAGAACATTAACCTTATCGCTATTTCTATTGCAATGCGCCAAAACCGCGGCTAAGCAAGCTAAACTTGTGGTCGATCACGTCAAGGAGTCGCTGGAGACAGAATCAGCAGCACGCGAGGTGGGTCAGTGCGTTAGTTACACCGAATGCATGCGCCTTCATAAAATCACAGCTATGGCGGAGGATCGCATGTCTCTAAAACTGAGATTTTTAGCTTTCAAAATTAACACTAACAGCTGCACTAAGATTATGAATTTAAGCAAAGGATGCTCCTTCAAGTTTCTTTGAAGACAAAAAAGAGGGAGAAGCTGCTTAGACAAAGAAATTTACAACAAGCAGTAGAATCTTCTGCACGTTGCACGTCAAGCGATAGCGAGAAGGATGAATAAAATCCTTCATAAAATCACAGCTATGGCGGAAGATCGCATGTCTCTAAAACTGAGATTTTTAACTCCCAAAATTAACACTAACAGCTGCACCAAGATTATGAATTTAAGCAAAGGATGCTGCTTCAAGTTTCTCTGAAGACGAAAAAGAGGTAGAAGCTGCTTAGACAAAGAAATTTACAACAATCAGTAGAATCTGCTGTAGTTGCAACGTCAAGCAATAGGGAGAAGGATGAAGAAATGGTTTTGCAGTCTTACTTTCACCAATGAATTTTAATTTTTCTTTACAAACTGCAAGTTTGTGTTTTTGAATTTAATTTATTTGTGTTTGAATGAAGGAATTATCTTTGAAGGACATTCTTATGAAGGAAATTCATCGAGAACAAAAACAACTAATTTATTTCGATTATTCAGTTTTAATACTGCATGGATTTTGTTAATTAAAATTCTTTACATAATTCCAATAAAATTGCTTTAAAATTACAAACTCACAAAACTTTAACTTTTCTTGACTTGAGAAGCGCTCACCAACGCATAGCAGAACAACAAAAAAAAAAACTTGGTCAACTGTGCGGTCTTGTTCTTGTATTCGAATTTCAGCAACATTGAGCTTTGAGCCTCAGGTTTACCCCCGTTGATTGCAATGATTTGTGTCTAATTAGTGCACTGACCATCATAGTAGGTAGCATTAGTGGGGATGTTTTATAATGCTGTAGATGTTTTATTGTCTTTGGAAGCAGCCATTTTCACCAAAATGCAATTGCAGTTCCATACTGCTTGTGAACTCAATTTGGAAAAACATAGATGTATGTTAGCTTTCAGGTAGTTTTTTGTAATAATTAAATGCTTACATACTTTTTTATTTTTGTGTTCGTTTTGTGTTAGCTTTTTTTAAATAATTTAAAAATTTACAGCAATTTCAAACAAAATTTGAATTTTTCTAATTAGACATAATTTATAAGAACATATGTTTTTTGTTGACATTCTCATGTTTCCGTTCAACGCCATCTATTTGTCAAATTCTTTTTATGAGCAGTAAATCAAAATCCAAATCCAGATTTAGATGTTGGAAAAAACGCAGCCAATATTAAAATTTACAATTTTGTGAAGTTAAACAAAATTTTTCGCTAGTCCCACAGCTGTCAAAAATCGTAACGTTGCGTAAAAATATATTTTCTACAGACTTCTACGCTGCGCCACGCCACGTTACGATTTCGGTAACGACTTGTACACATTTATCACTAAACTGATTTTAGTTTGACAGTTGACAACGTCACGCTACTTTACCTTACGGTTGGGTAATCAAGCCTTAACTGTATGTGTGGTGAATCTCTTTACCCTACCTTATTCTTCTGCTATGAGGCAGGGTAAAAAGATTCACTACACCGACAGCCAATGGCCGCATTCTAGCCGAAAAAGTGCTCAAGTAGCGAAGTAGCATAAAATATTTTCGCTATATAAATTGTGACATCTCAAGGAACATGTTCTGTGAGAGCATACCATTCAGCCCGAAAGTTGTGGAACAGTTCTTTCCGCTGAATGCAGGCAATGTCAAAATTAATTTTAGCGATGCCACTTTTCAGTATTGTTGATTATTGTGGGACAAACTCTTTGGGGAAAATTAACCAGGGTAAATAGGTTAAAGTAAGAACAAATGTATCTATTACCACGTCTATCCGATGCTTCAAGTCGATTTGAACGAAGTCGATCTGATTTAAACCGTTGCGTAAAGTGAACTTCAAACCGTCTTGAAAATTTCAATGCGATTTAATAAAATCAGATTTCAAAGTGCTTCTTAAAATTTAAAGTCGCTTAAGCCCGTATGATACTTCATTGTTTTGTCTAACTTTTATTCATTGACAATGAAACTAGAACAGTTGAAATAGTGCTAAGGCTAAAATTCAAGAAGTGCGAGTGTATACGCATATAGTACGACTTGGACAAAAAATGTGCGACGGACAGCATTTTCAATGCATTGTTTTTGACGTTTTTATTAATTCGTACGTCGTTAAGTTTCGATCAAATATTAAGTGCCAAAAACAAGCTTGAGCTCTTTCTTCCGCAGCCAAGAAGAACAGAGAGATAAAATAGTAACGTTGCGGAGATGTAAGAATTGACATGATGCATGTTTTCATCCTTTTCCAACAATATATATCTGTCTAGCCCACGCGCCACTTGTTTTTATATTTTGAAATTGGAGAAAACAATGAAGTATCATACGGGCTTTAGAAAATGTGCATCGACAAGAGTTTCTTTTTAAACGTTCCGAAAATCAGCTGCTTTGCTTTCATTGCCTTAAATTTTTCAAAACGCTTCAGTACAAATGAAATTTTCAAATTGTAAAAAAATTTAAACAAGGCAATCCAAAAACTAGTTTGCATTTTTAATATAATTTTATTTCAATAAAAGCGTTACCTTTTACTAATTAACGCTAAGAGACGTTGGCAGAGTAGGAACATATCCGAATTCTGTCGGATTCTCATTGCAGCTATCTGCTATGTACACAAACCCATTGTGCAGTTTAGTACAGGTTTGTTCAGTACTAAGCGTACTGTTTAACTGCTCTCCCTCTTTTCGGAACTTTCGTTGGACAAAAACGAAGGCATGCGCCTTATATAAACAAGGTTTGGTTTTTGACCTAAAAGGAAAGGGATAGATTTATTTAGAAGAATTGATTGGAACAATACGTGAATTATTGATTAGGTGAAACAACCGTGAAAAACAATTCGAATTGCCTTTAACCGAGGCTAGTGTTATGCTTTTACCTCGGCAAGAATTTTCAGCCCTTAAGTTGTTAAATTCCTTTAATTCCACACTTTCTACAATTAGTTGTGAATGTTTAGTTTTTCCATAATTCTTAAATGTAGGAAAGAACCATGCTCGAACCAGGATTCGAACCAGAGGTCCCTGGGTTGAAAGTCTAGTGCACTCTCCACTAAATTACAAAGGCCGACAAATGTAAATGGGCATTATTTTGAAAACTAAAACGTTTTAAAACAAATAATAATACTGTAATAAGTAAAAAATGTAACTTAAGCAAAAGTACCCGTTTTTGTATATAAATTGCGAGTACTTGTTATTTTTTTATCTGCACAACATTACTGTCATTTATACAAATCTGTAGAACTTTCACTTGCCGCAGAGTGAGTGAGAAAATCCTGTATTTTTATCGATGTGAAATTAGTAACATGGATCGGTAACTGCGATCGTTACAAGTAACACGAACAACCGACAGATAGGGACACGAATATCGTATCGATACTTCAGAATATCGATACTTTTTCTTCCGATACGAGTATTTGTTCGATGTCGGGTCTATTCAATATTTGATGGTATCGATTCTTTTTACCTAGTATTGAAAAAATATGTGCATCATTATACAAATTAAATGGCGCAAAAAACAGATGCATGGCAAATTTTTCAATGTTATGCAAAGTGCAATTTTGCATTTCTTTGTTTTAAACAAGTAAAAACAAGTGGAATCACCACCAATATGGTTAAGCACCTAAAGATCATCGAGAACAGTAAGTTTGGTGTTTTTTATAACTATAAAGTTGTAAATTTTTTTTAGTTTTAAGCAATATTCCCTGAACAACGAAAGCGAGCAAGAAAGTGCAGAAGAAAATTAACCAGGTGAAGAACAGCATGAGTGGGGAGAGTAACAATCAATTTTTATTTTGTATTAAAATTTTTTGTTAAGCTGGTGTTACAAATACATATTACAGTTTTCAGAATTATTCCAAGTAATTTTTTAATCCTAATGTTTAAAGGCATTTGTCCATAACTTATAATAACTAAATTGTTTTTGTTTTTATCACAACATATTATTATAGTAATAATAGGATAAAAAAATAAGATAAAAAATTGGCCATTTCAGCCCTATAAAGGAGTTTGACCGAGGTTCTATTGATCAATTGTGTTGTGAGTGTTATTAAATGTTTGAACACAAGTGATCGAGAACTGAACCTACGAGTTTATGCCGACTTCAAGCGGCTTATGCTATCAAGAAGCTTTACAAGGCAATTTTTAATCTCTGAGGTTTGCCATTGTCTGCAGAGAGGTGACGACCGAACAGAAAAATTAATTCAATTGTAATAACATTCTGCCTGAGTAGCGAATTGAACCCGGGCTATCGCTCTACCCACTAGGCTACGACCGCCACTAAAAAAAAGAATAAGCTTTTTTTAACATGATCTCAAAAATAAGTATTTAATTTTATTAATTTTTTCATTTTCATATACTTAAATCGTTATTTTCATTTAATATAAGGAAATATGTGATTATTTCATTCATCACTGTTTTTTAGGTTTTACAAGAATGTTTAAAATACTTTATTTTTATCACTGTAACAACCCTGTAACTCCAAAACTTTTTGCAAATAAATCAAAGATATTTTTAAAGAATTATTTAATTCATTTCGAGTGTTCGATAGTCTAGAAAAGAGCATTTTGAAAATTTTTGAAAAAAATGTCAAATTTTAACAGCTATAACTTTGGTGTCCAAATTTTGGTTTTTGCACACAATGGCTCATAGTCATAGTCAAAATAAAAGTTGACTCTAAGGCCTTTTCCACACTTGGTCAAAGCAATTCCAACACAACTTCAACGCAACAGCGAAAAACTTGAAAAGCAATGCAACTATAAACCGAATGCTTTCAGACTTGCTTCAAAAGTCATGCAACATATAATAATTGTTATTATATAATAACTTATGTTTTCAACTTCTTACTACTTACTTACTTACTTAGTTGGCGCTACAACCGTATGTCGGTCTTGGCCTCATCTAAGAATTTGCGCCAGCCATTTCTGTCTTTCGCTTGCTGGCGCCAGTTGCAAATTCCAAGCTTCGTCAGGTTGTCCTCTACTTGGTCTTTCCAACGAAGATGCGGTCGTCCTCTTCTGCGTTGACCGCCGCTGGGTACCGAATCGAATGTTTTCTTCACTGGAGCATCGTCTTTCATGCGCTGAACATGACCAAGCCAGCGAAGCCGCTCGATTTTAATGCGCTTGACTTTGTCGATGTCAGCATATAGCTCATACAGTTCATCATTCCACCGTATTCGGTACTCGCCATTGACGCAGATTGGTCCGTAGATCTTACGAAGAACCTTTCTCTCGAATTCTCCTAAAGTCTTTTCATCTAAACTGCTCAGCGTTCAGGTTTGTGATGCGTAAAGTAGGACGGGCATGATGAGCGATTTATAGAGCGTGATTTTCGTTCGTCGAGAGAGGGCTCTGCTTCTCAATTGCCTACTGAGCCCAAAGTAACACCTGTTGGCAAGAGTTATTCTTCGTTTGATCTCAATGCTGATGTCGTTGGTTGAATTAATGCTGGATCCCAGATAAACGAAGTTCTTCACAACCTCGAATGAGGTATTGTCAACGGTAACGTGGGTTCCAAGACGCTGGGACTGTTTGTTTGTTGACACCAAGTATTTCGTCTTATCTTCATTCACTGACAGACCCATTCGACTTGACTCTCTTTCTAATCTGGAAAATGCTGCACTGACTTCGCGCGTATCATGGCCAATGATATCGATGTCATCAGCATACGCAAGCAGCATAACACTTTTGTAGAATATTGTGCCACCACGTCTCTCAACTTCTCAACTTCTTGCACTAATGTAATATTTAACACTTGCTCATTCATCTTGCAAACTATTTCTTCTTCTTTTAGATTCTATTAGGAACTAATAAATTAGCTTATTCACCTTGATTAATATAAAGCCTACTGCACTACAAATACTTCAATTCACAAAACAAACAAACTGATTCAACACGCGCCGATGAAAATTGCGGAAAGCCGCGTTGCGTTGAACAGGTTGAGAACGTGTTTAGAACTTGTTACGTGCAAGTTGCTTAATCTGAAGGTTCCGGTATAAATACACAGGCTAGCAACTTGAGTTGGAGTTGCGTTGACCAAGTGTAAAAAAGGTCTAAATTTAGTGAAAGCTTTTTGACAGCATATTTCATTGAAAAACTGTAAGAAATACTTCTACTAAATTTAGAGTAGAATTTTAATTTGACTATGATTATGGGCCAATAACTCAAGACTATGCTTAAATTTTATACTAAAATTTTTTTAAAATTTTGCATATTTTTGAGTTTTGGTGGTTTTTTTTATTAAAATACCTAAACTCAACATTTCTGAAATGGTGCTCTTCTAACAAAAACTTTCATAGCGGCCAGTTTTTTAACGTAATCGTATGACAAATTATGCAGACTGAGCACAACAGTTGGGCAATTCACAGTTCATGCTAATTAAGGTTTAATGTGCTAATTCTGAAATGTGCTATTTTGCCTGTTAATTTTTTGTTTTTGTTTTGCATATAAACACAAATTAAACCGGTGTGTTAAATGTTGCCACTTTTGTACATGCCCTAAGGCATGCTTTTGTAGAGTGTTAATGTGTCTGGTGAATAATTTTGATGAAGTTTTAAATAAAACTTAATATTAAATTGAGTTATTTAACTTTTAATAGAATCTAAAATATCTGAGCTGCATATTAAAGATTCCAGCGTTGTTTTGAAACTGCAAATCAGCACTTTTCACTTTAGTTGTGCTCACAGTTGTAAAGAATTAGTACATTAAAATATTAATATATTAAAACATTATAATGAACTGTGAATTGCCCAAGTGTATTTTGGGCCATTGATACTTTTCTTTCGATCGATCTTTTTTCTTCCGATATCGTGTCCCATGAAAAAACGCAGCTATTACAAAATTCCCTATTCAAATTTCTGTATGTCGCTCTTTATTGCTTACCATGTCAAGAAAATGTCAACCGCAAAGAGAACTTTTGCATCCCTGCGACGAATGTCTACATGCTGTCAAAAAATCAACCAAAACGACGAAAGTTCCAAAGAAATAATTTTAGGTCTTATCGGGGAAAATTCCATGTAAAATTGTTATAAAACACATATTTCAATTAATTTTCTGCAATTAATATGCACACTTTGTAAAATTACTAAAAAGAAACTGAAAAAGTATAGAAATAAGAAAAACAAATCAAAATATAGACAAACCAAAATAGCACAAATGGAACCGTCGGCTTGCGAAGGTAATGAGCGCTTCTTTGGTATGCCAAAACATGTACTTGTTCCCTTGCAATCGGATTAAACTAAACTAATGTGTAAATTTCAGATCTCAAGGCGTTTGAAAGACGCCTCACAGAAGTGGTTTCCTCGTACAAGCCATCTACGTTACGCTGGCGAAGTAAGTACTACATGGAAATCTTGGAAGTGGGTGTGTAGAGCAAGCTAACAAATACAAGCTATATAGCATTTAGGGTCTCGCAATGACTGAATGCCTTATTAACATAATTCTTTTCTTTCCACTGTGTTTAAAATTAGTAGTTCTTGCCGTTATCTCACTGTGCACAGCGATTGGAGCTTGGTATTGGCTGCGTGACCAACGGACTGCTGCCATGCCACTTATAGATTCACTGCTTATACATCCAATATTCACATTTGCCACAATGACTTTAAGTAAGTTGATGCTTACTAATATCTAAGGTTATGAGGTTTAACTGTAGCAAAAATTCTTAGTTATACTCTTCATCTTTGGCATACACAAGTTGGTTATAGCGCCACAGATTATAACATCGCGTATGCGTGCGGTACTGTGTGATTTCAATATGAGCTGCGACGATACGGGGAAGCTGATACTGAAACCACGACCGAATAATAATTGAAATTTATTTATTTGCCAACTGCTCAACGGAGGCCAGCCAGCAACTAGTTTCATTAGTTTAAATAAAAGTTTCCTATAATTTTGTAAACCTAAAGATTTGTTAAAATAAGCCTTTAAATTGTATATTGAAATAGTTTTTCTGCACTTCATAAATCGTAAGCAATATTTTTAAATTTTCGTAGTCTTATGTAATGCCGCTAATAGTCAAATGCCAATCGATAAATGCTAGAAAATTTCAACTCAATTCGGTAAATTTTAGAGAGATTGTGCAAAGCATAAAAACGTGTATAAAAAAATAGCTAAAGCTTAAAAAGATTTATGTAATATTTTAGTGTTTAGTAAGATGTTTTAAGTTGAGAAATTATGGTTTTTAGTTTATATTAAAAAAAAACAACAAAATTGACTAGCGAAAAATATATATAATTTTGTTAAATCCTCAAAAATCTTTCATGAACTTTGAACTCAATCAACAGTAGACTGGAATGAATATATGGCCAATGAGCGTAATTTTACAATTAACTCTAAAATCTTGGGAAAACACTCGAACGCGGGAGTGTTCTTTACGGAAGGCTTGATAAAATTAGGTAGCTGACAATGAGTCTGCATAAGATTAGCTCTGCTATTTTTGATTATTATTGGAAAATCGTACTGCGATACATTCTAAAGCTTTAGAAAGGATACATCCTAAACTAAGTCTAGGTTTACTGAATTCGAAAATTCAGAAGTTTAAAAAATTGTACTGCTATATGCTCGATTTGTGCTGATCCATTTGTGAATTTTTACCAGTAGTTTAAAAATAAGAGCATTGTTTTTTCCTTCTTAAATACTGGAGGTGTTTGGCAACCTGTTAAGGCTTCGAGTAGTGGAATTCCAATGAAAAATTTCAAATTTAGCTGGTGCAAACAGAAAATCAAGTTTTATGCTTGACTATTTACTTTGATTGACTATGACTATTTTACGTCTATTAAAGAAGTTAATCTTATAAAAAAATTTTTAATATTTTAGTGCTTAGTAAGATGTTTTAATATAAAAAAATTATCGTATTTAAATATCGACTATACTTTAGTTTTTAATGCTTTTAGGAGCAATATATAAAAATTTTTTAAAAAAAAATTAGAGCCACTATTAATTTAGTCCATAACTTTGTAAAACTGTCGAAATTTTTATTCAAATGTTATAGAATGTCACGTTTCACACTTTTTTAGTTGAAACTTAATCCCATCATTCGATTTAGGTTTCTGAAATTCGTATTTAAGTCATAACTCATCAAATTGAACAATCTATCTACGAGACATTGCAGCACATTTTGAGAACATTACAGCACAACTTTTAAATTTTTGAAAAAAATAAATGGCAGAGTCAACTTTACATTTAAATAAAAATAAAAATTCATAAATTTCAAACCATCAGAATATAGATTTTACTTTAATGTAGATATCGCTTTGGTGAGTTTCTGAAACTTCCTTACATGCAATTATTTTCGATTCCATGTTGAGCGAATGTTAATATTGTAATCAGATTCACCTATTTTCACTTAGAGCCGCTTTCTCAATGTCCCGTTAGGCACCAATCAGAACTTTAATCAGCAATTAGCAAAAAAGCTCTTTCTCAATGTTCGATTAATTCTTAACTGTCAGTAAAGTGCTGATTAAGTTAACGACAAGATGTGGTTTCGGTTAGCTGCTAATCGAAGGAACAGCTGACAAGATTACAAAAAACCGACGGTTGCTTAACCAGCACTTGGTGAAATCAAAATTCTTTTTTTAGCTATCATTTGGTTAGCTTACTCCTGGTTAAAAGCTTGACTAACCGGACATTGAGAAAGCAGCCCTTAGTATCAAGAATTAACCATAAGAATTTCTGACAATAATTCAATAAATAAAAGATTCAAACTTTGATATTGTCTTAAAATTTATATTTTTTTTAATGTATATACGTTTTTGTTTCAATATTTTGGTTTTTTGGTACAAATTTCATATTAACCGTTAGCATTAGTTTATTAAAAAAAATGTACATAGATTTTGCGCAAATTTCATTATTTAGATTTTAGTTTTAATTTTTTGTATAAATTTTATGTTCATTTTAGATCGTGAATTATTTATAATATAAATGCATTATGTTAATTTGATATTTGTTTGTTCTTTTATAATAATAAAATAATTTCAATCTATTTAAATTGTACAGAAAAATTATGCTAGTAAAGTTTTTAGTTTTTTTTTTTAATTTGTTATTTGTTGGTTTGTTTGCTACACTAAATTATGCTTGAAATACAAAATAAAAAATAATTTTTAAGTATTTATTATAATCTCTTAACATTTTAATTAAACTTTTTTCATATTCTCACTTATTGGCGCTAAATTTTATAATTTTAATTAAATTTAATTAATTATTTAATTACATAGAATTACTTGTGTTGTTGCTGCGTTCATTTAACTAACTTTTGTTTATTGACTTTTGTGATAATATTTGTTATTGGTAGTTGATGTATGCGCTCAGCTATAATTATATTTAAGAAACCAAAAAAAAGTTTAAAGCTTAAATTGGTGCTTGCCAAAGCTCAGCAGTTGATTTTACAAAATTCAAGTTGTAGAAAAAAATGTATAGCAAAATTAAACAAATTTTTAAGCTACTGCAAAACAAAACTAAATAAGTTGAGAGTCTTCTAGAAATTTTTCTAGAGATCTTTTAGAAAACTTAAGAAAACTGCTCTTTCTTTTCTTTTACAAATACGAAAAATAATACATAATTATAGTTAACATAATAGAAATAAAAGTAGTTCGTAGTTTGTTTGTTGTTCGTTTGGTTTTTTCGCGCCTCATCAATAGCTATTATGCTGCCAGCAGATTTCGTATATTTTTCGGCGTATTCTCCTCGTTTAGGTGTTTTGTCGTGTAGCGCAGCGCATTTAGCAGCGGTTCTGCCTTAATCGCTGGCTGCGCCTGCAGCAGCCTCACACAGCCCTTGACATCGACGTGAGCGCCGCGCGCAAACGCACCAATTGGATGCACGTGATCATAGAGAATGACCAGGCCGACCATCACGCGCAGAACAAGCAGGTGGGTTTCTTCGCTTTCGATTTGTTGCAGCAGTTTTCTGAATGGAAGAGAAAGAATTTTGCTTCAATAAGTGAAAACATTGGAACAAGTACATTAGAGCTAGCATGTTTTAAGGCGTACGCACACTTTTTAAAAAATTAAGCTTTAAAGTATCGTGTTTTTTCACTCAGTAACATCCCAAATGAGTTATGGTAATAGTAATATAACTATGAAAATAAAATATTTTAAAAAGTTTTTTAAATATTTTTTAATACTTTTTTGTTAAAACAAAAATCGATTTTTGAAAAGGTGCACGTACATTCTTAATCACAAATCGAGAACAGATCATACGATGTAGTATCGACTATTTAAAAAAAATTTTAAATTTAATAACTAACAATTAAAAAATTTATTTTTTTAACAAAATTTTGTGAAAATTTTTTAGAATTTCATTAAAAAATTATTGATGAAAAAAAATTCAGTTCAGCAACTTAATTAAAAAAAAACACTCATTTCTAAATAAAACGAGTCATTGCTCAAATCAAAATGATAAATAAATTTACATGAGAAATTAATGATGGTATTTTTTAATTACAATTTTGTGTTCTATGATTCTAAAAAATATATAATTTTTTTAAAACTACATCTGAGCTTTATGCCAAATAAGTACACGAAGCAAAAGGTTGCAAGTTAACAAGTCTTTACAGAACAAACCACAAAGATGACGAGACAGCTGTTTCTTTGATCAATACATCAACTTCAATAGTTTTCTGTGGCCACTGTTGGTGGTTTTTCCCACCAGATTTGGTGCATTTTGGAAATTTTGGCGGAAGAAAAATTACGTTTGGTGGCTAGTGCATTTTTGGTGTTTTTTTAATTTCGGATGCACCAAATGTGCCTTTATTTTTAATAGGAACTGATCTCAAGATGTGATAGAATATATAAAAACATTGGTAATTTTTATGCGTTAAATAAGTTTAATTTAAGTATTTTAAATTTGTATAAACTTGCGAAGTAAACTGTTTAAAAAAAGATTAAATGACAGTTCAGAATATAATTTAATTTTTGAATTTAGTTTGGTGCCTTATAATTTTGAAAATTTAATAAATCTGTTGTATTTTTTCGCCTTTTAGAATTGAAAAGTTGGCAACACTGTCTGTGGCTTCTGCAGTCCGCTCATTTTGACAAACTTATACGTACAACTTGTGTTTAGTCAAGGTAGAATTATATGTGATTTTTTCCTTTAAGCAAAAACACTGCTTTGAGTTTTTTTACTATTTTGCAAAAAAGCTGCTTAAATTTGTTCTCTGCTTTAATACAGAGAGTGGAAAAAACTGTACCTTATACAGCTGCGGTCAAAATAATAGTAGCGCCCTTATATTCATACATGTTTGGATAAATAATACTAGTATACGAATTTCGGATCCGGTAAGTCCATTTTCATTCCTATATGTACTTTCAACACTCGTTCCAACTCCGTACTCAGTTTCTCCGCTACAGCACATGACACGAAAGCGATTGATATACTTATGAAAAATCTGATATTTTTTCTAGAATACAAAATATTATTTTTTATTTTATGGTGAGTAGTTTAGATTCTAGATCAATAAATCTAAACACGTACCAAAACCGTAAAACACCCTGTATCTTGAAAGTTTTACAATATAGGAGAAAACTGAGTACGGAGTTGGAACGAGTGTTAAAAGTACATATAGGAATGAAAATGGACTTACCGGATCCGAAATTCGTATACTAGTATTATTTATCCAAACATGTATGAATATAAGGGCGCTACTATTATTTTGACCGCAACTGTATGTAGCGCTACAACAGCGTACAAAAAACTCTTCCTGTCTCCATTCCGTGTGAGGGTCGTCGATTTCAACACTAGCATTACCATCAGCGCGCAAAAGAAAGAAATCGGAAAAGAATGGTAACGTTGTGTTTTACGAGCACAATCATTATTTGCTTTGTTGTGGTTTTTTCTCGGGATCTTAAACCAAAACCAAAACAGTAAGGGCTATGTATTATAGTCTTTTTACAATAAAATGTTTCAAATTGAGTAATTTTTTTTTCAAAAGTGCAATGTCACCTTAAGGGAGGTTTTTTTAGGCAACAATTTTTGAAAATTGACTTTTTTTAATGGATAATTGTGGTACTATTCAAGAATATATATAAAAAAAAAAACAAATCAATCCTGCTTATAATACAGATTCTACAGCGCTGAAAACCCGGTGCGCCAGAGTAACTTTAAAAGCGTTTTTCTCGAAACATACTTTTTCAAAACGGGCCACACTCTTGCCAACAAACTAATTGACCTATTTGAATATTTTTTTTGAAATATTTATAATGTAATTCTAAACTTCAATTACTGAAATTAGCGTTTTTTGAAAATTTATCTAGTTTTTACACGCTCTACAGTATGGTTAAAAATAATTAAAATTTTTTGATTTTCTTTTTCACGCTTCATAATTTTCTTATTTTTCCATATTTCCATTCCATTTTGGTAAATGAAATACATTCAAGGGTCTACTTCCGAATGCATTTGGTTTTTTTATTTTCAGACGATCTGGAGCCGAGCTATGATGAGGCCCGATTTTCACTTTTTTTAAGCACACCAACTTCAGCGCCATTTTTATATATAAAAACTATGTAAAAAAAAAAATTAATTTCAACTGATTTAAAATAAACATGGAAATTACGTTTTTTGTCTATAAAACATACTTTTTTAGAAAAAATCTTCTAAAATATGCCTTAATTTCAATGGCTTCTGCCTAAAACATCTCTTAAGCTTCAATATCTCGACAAATACACGGAGAGAAAAAAATCAAGAATCAAGCAAACAGACGATCAGTTTACAATCAAGCGATAATTTTTCAATTCACGTACTATTTTGCTAGAATTGAGCAAATTTAAAACACATGATATTAAGAAAACTAATAAGAATAGAAGAAAACTGATCCCCAAATCTGATGACGACTACCGCAAACGAAAAACTGATAATGATTTACGGATATGCACCTGGAATGTCCGAACCCTTAATTGGGAAGGTGCCTCTATCCAACTGACTAATGTCTTGGAAAGATACAAAGCTGATATCACTGCTATCCAAGAAATGCAATGGAAGGGACAGGGTTGCATTCGGCATGCACCCTGTGATATCTACTACAGCAGAACGAACGACTTGCCATAGTCCGCATTAAGGTTAAATTTTTTAATATAAGCCTAATATGTGCGCACGCTCAGACAGAAGACAAGGACGATGAGATCAAGGAAATTTTCTACGAGCGCCTTGAAAATGCTAACGAGCGCTGCCCCCGTCACTACGTAAAAATCGTGCTTGGTGACTTCGACGCTAAGGTGGGCAAGGAAAATATTTTTGGTCCAACAGTCGGAAAGTTCAGCCTCCACGACAACTCCTCCAATAACGGAATGAGGCTGATTGACTTCGCCGCAGCACGAAACATGGTCGTAAGAAGCACTTGATTCAAGCGTCTCAATGTTCATAAAGCCACCTGGATGTCCCCTGATCAAAAAACCAAGAATCAAATTGATCACGTTTTGATCGAAGGAAGGCACTCTTCCAGTGTATTGGATGTACGCACGATCCGTGGTGCAAACATTGACTCGGATCACTATTTTGTTGCAGCCAAGATCCGTACACGTCTGTGCGCAGCTAAGAATACACGCAACCCTACACAGAGAAAGCTAGACGTCGACAAGTTGCAATCGAAACAGACAGCCGATGCTTTCGCCACTCGACTCTCACTCCTGCTTCAAAGCACTCCTCCAATCGATGATATATGCGCGCAGTGGACACACATTCCCAACTCCATGCGTGCGGCTGCTGAAGAGGTGATTGGCTACCACCGCCCTCGCCGAAACCAGTGGTACGACCAGGAGTGTCGCTACGCCACTGCGGAGAAAGACGCCGCCTACAAAGCCACCCTGCAGTGGGTTGTAAAGCGCGCTGCTAAGGAGCGATAACTAGAAAAGAGGAGGGAAGAGAGAGAGAATAGAGATGATATTCCGGAAACCCCAATTTCGGATGACAGCGCCGAGGTTCCGCTGCCCGACTATGATGAAGCTCTGACAGCTATAGCTTGGCTTAAAAATAACAAAGCCGCGGGAGCTGATGAGCTGTTTAAGAACGGAGGCGAAGCTCTACTTAAATGCATTCACGAGCTTCTATGCAGAATACGGTAGGAAGAATGCATTCCGAACGATTGGAATCTCAGTGTGCTCTGCCCTATCCATAGGAAAGGCGATCCCACTATCTGTGCCAATTACCGTGGGATAAGCCTTCTTAATATCGCATATAATGTCCTGTCGAGCGTTTTATGTGAAAGATTGAAACCCATTGTAAACGAACTGATCGGACCTTATCAGTGTGGCTTCAGACCTGGAAAGTCCACCATCGACCAGATTTTAACGATACGACAAATCTTGGAGAAGACTCAAGAAAAACCAGTCGACACCCACCATCTTTTTGTCGACTACAAAGCCGCCTTCGACAGCCCAATAAGGAAGCACCTCTACTTCACAATGTCTGAATTTGGTATTCCTGCAAAACTAATACGAATTTGCAGGATGACACTGAGCAACACCAGCAGCGCAGTTAAAATCGGGAAGGACCTCTCCCCACCATTTATTACCAAACGAGGTTTCAGACAAGGTGCGACTTTTTCAACCTAATGATGGAAAAGATCATCCGAGCTGCTGATCTCAGACGTAGTGGCACAATATTCTACAAGAGTGTTATGCTGCTTGCGTATGCTGATGACATCGATATCATTGGCCATAATACGCGCGAAGTCAGTGCAGCATTTTCCAGATTAGAAAGAGAGTCAAGTCGAATGGGTCTGGCAGTGATTGCAGATAAGACGAAATACTTGGTGTCAACAAACAAACAGTCCCAGCGTCTTGGAACCCACGTTACAGTTGACAATACCTCCTTCGATGTTGTAAAGGACTTCGTTTATCTGGAATCCAGCATAAATTCAACCAACGACATCAGCATTGAGATCAAACGAAGAATAATTCTTGCCAACAGGTGTTACTTTGGGCTCAGTAGGCAATTGAGAAGCAGAGCCCTCTCTCGACGAATGAAAATCACGCTCTATAAATCGCTCATCATGCCCGTCCTACTTTATGCATCACAAACCTGGACGCTGAGCAGTTTAGATGAAAAGACTTTAGGAGCATTCGAGAGAAAGATTCTTCGTAAGATCTACGGACCAATTTGCGTCAATGGCAAGTGCCGAATACGGTGGAATGATGAGCTGTACGCTGACATCGACATAGTCAAGCGCATTAAAATCGAGCGGCTTCGCTGGTTTGGTCATGTTCAGCGCATGAAAGACGATGCTCCATTTATATTTGCATTTGAAAATGAAAATATTTTGCTTGATTTGCGAAAATTTATTTTACTTTATATATAGTTTAGTTAGTTTGTAGGCTTTTAATAAATTTCAGCACACTCTCTGTCTTGGTGTTCCAAATTGTTGATGGGGCACTACTGCCCCTCCAAAGTAGAGACGTCTTAGACTACAGATTGCCGGACATTCACATAGAATGTGTTCTGGAGTCTCTTCCTCCTCCTCGCTTAGTCTGCAGACAACTGATTCAGATAGACTCATCTTTTTAAGAGTGCATAGTGATATGTGAAATAGCTAGTTCCAATTCTAAGGTCTGCTTTGGATAGCTTGAGTAAATCTTTAGGTTTAGCTTTACTGAGAGTTAAACATTGCTTAGCTTGCCTCTGTCTGTTAGTGTCGTTCCAGTGACACCGAAATTTTTTATTTTCCCATATTCTAATTTTTTGAGAATGTAGCTTTTAGCCAGGCTACAGAATGGTTCGGGTCTTGTAAGAGTTTGAGACGCTCTTCTTTTGGCAAGGCAATCCGCCCTTTCGTTGCCCTCGAATCCTTCGTAACCTGGAACTCACCATAGTTCTATTTTACTGTTTTGTCCCGGCGAATTTAATAGTTCGACGCAATTGGAGGCTAGTCTTGATTTAAGCTCGTAGGCTTGCAAAACTTTTAAGGCCGCTTGACTTTCTGTAAGTTTGTAGATGTGAGCCTCCTTGGATTTCCTGTGGAGACATTCCCTGACACATACTTCGATGGCATATACTGGAATATTATCGGCGTGTATCCCTTTGAAAGAGATTTTTGGAAATTGGGACCATATATCCCCGCTCTCGTTACTCCATTCTCAAGTTTTGACCCATCAGTGTACCATATCTGTGAGCCAGGATCGACTGTGAAGCTATAACTGGTCCATAGTTACCTGTTGGGTATAACGAACCTGTAGCGTTTTGAGTATCTTCATGTGACCCGTAAAATTCGCTGCCTTGTAATCACTTATTTCCTCCATTCTTAGTGCACTTAGACATGCCTCTTTTTCGAAAATAAGCGTTAAAGGGGGGTAACCCGATTATTGCACTCAGCGCTTCAGATAAGCACGTTCTCATTCCCGCAGTGGTACTAATGCACGCCATTCTTTGCAGCTTTGTGGTTAGCTGCTGTGCGCTGTTGGACCTTGGGTCACCATGCAAGTGCTGCATACGTAACCATAGGTTTAACAATGGCTGTAAACGTCCAATAAATCATTTTCGGTTGAGGCCCCACATTTTGCCATGGAGGCGTTACAAATAGGGCATGTGTTGCCCTGCCTGTGATTGAACGGACGTGTTGTCCACTCTCCCGTTTGCTTAGTTTTATTGTAAAGTTTTCTAGCGTTTTTCCTGAGCTAACCCAGGTCTTTATTCCACCATGGTCTACGTGACTTGATGGTCCTCAGCGAGCAGCTTTCGTGGAATGCTAGCGTTATGCTGGTTTTGAGTTGTTTGGCTTCAAATTCAAGCTCTTCCCTAGTGACAATCAGTGTTGCCGTTTTCACTTCGATTGAAGCGTTTCACTTCTTTTTCGAGGATCACACTTCGACACTTCCTCCTTGACATGACCATTTTGTTCGAAGTGCAATTTCTTTTTAAAAATGGCAATGATGATTACTAGTTGTTCGCATATCTCTTAAACTAAAATTAGAAATGACAGACTTTAAATTTGCAGCATTTGTTTTTCATTTCCAAAAAAGAGCTTCACATGTAAAATCTTGTATTAACAATCCTAATTTTTTGCAGGAAAATTGTCTAGAACATCAAAAAAGGTTCTTAATAAGTGAGGATTTATTTCCACGCGCCAAGAAAGCTGCTCTTGAACCATGTAAGCAGACTGTGGATTAAACTCAAATTGAAACGATTGCCATTGATGAACATGTTTCTGATTTTCCAAGTAAAAGTGAGGCCTTTGTTGACAACACTTCCTAAATTTGTTCATAGTATTATCTAAACAAATTCTTAAGAGAATCAATTCGAAGACCCTGTTGTAAGAGAGGTAGACATTTTAGATTTTTTAAAAATTAGGTAGATTACTATAAGGAAGATTTTTTATAAACCAAAATGTTCGTAATTACTCTAAGCACACAACTGCATTCTTAGAGATAATGGGGACGTTCAAACTATATAGAGAATTTTAACACAAAACTAAGTTTTATTAATAGTCTGGTATGAAAAAATAGATTTTTAGCATTAACTTTTGATTGGAAAGATATATTAGGGTAACTTTTTCACATAAATTATTTTTGAGACTTAACTTTTTGTAAAAAATATAAAAACAACATTTGGGAAAAAATAAATTTCGCGAAAAAAATCAGAGGGGGTACCCTTGTTGTTTTGATGACAAAAAAGGTAAAATAATTTTTGCGCTTAGCTGGAAGAATTTTTGCAAATAAATGCTATGTCAAATGAAAGGTAGCCAGATGTGCAATTTTTAATTGATTTAATTTTTACAACAAAAACAATTTTTGAGTCATTTTTTGAGTAAAAAGTCAATCTTTTGGACCTTTTTTGACATAATTATAAAACATAGTTACACTGACTTAACGGTACAGTTCAACTTATTTTTGTGAAGTGATTTTATTGAAATTTTGAAGAAAAAATATTGAATGAAATATATTAATGGACAGCGGAGATATTTGCATCGAAAGACCAAACTTTGATTTTCATGTCGTTTCTTTTCTCATTCTGAGGTAACGATGTTTTATGAAAAAGTCGTTGTACTGAAAATTTCTACAATTTTGAATATTGTGAGTATTTTTTATGTCAAATAACAGAAATTTTTTAAAATTAAATACAGAAAAACTTTGCCTTTGCTTAACCCTTTTCCGGCGGCCCTTAACTGACGGGTCAAAATCGATGAAACTTCGTCCAGAGTCTATATATGGCCCTAAACTTTATCTGGAAAAACTTAAAATTTTTACCTCCACAGGTAAGGGCTGGGCGGACTGATGCATTTTTGAACTAGCTGTCCATTTTAAGACAGCAAACAGACTCTAAATTTATTTTAACATAAAATATAAAACTTATAATAGTAGTTACTTTTAAAAAGCAATTTTCGATATTGCGATTTAAAATTTTTCCGGAATTTTCAAAAATCAAAAAAAAAAAAACAACCCAAATATAGCGACGCGCCGTGGACGTAAAATCCAAGTAAACGACCGCATCGACTTAAACCAAATATAACGGATATTGTCAAAGATCCATACTAACATAATCTCTACAGTGCCAGGTAATACCACTTTCGCGTTCATCTGGAGAAAATTCTAAAGTGACTGGTGCAAAAATGCACCAATAGCTGGAAATGGGTTAAATTAAGAAAATATTTTCTTGACTTAAGTCTTGTTCCAGGTTCGAGAATCCAGTACTTTATTCTTGTTTCAAGCAATCATTTCTTTTACTCAATTTTAACTTAACTTTAGGTTTTACCCTGCAAACACTTTCAAAAATGAAAGGAAGATGAGACAATCGCCGGCGAGCTCATTTGGAAGTCATCCGGCTATCGCAGACTGTAAGCACCTGAGGCCATAAAAGCGATTCACCGGGTAGATTCGCAAACGAATCGCCTAAAGGGTTCGTTAGCGATTCGCTGGGAAGAGTCTCAAACGAATCGTCAAAAGAAATCCTTAGCGATTTTTAGGCCGGGTCGATTTGTGGGGAGGCAAAAAATCGTATTCTGGGGATCAAAATAAGAAACTTTGCCCGAGGAACTATACCTCTAAAACGAATTCTAATGCCCCAACTTTTGACTTTTGTCCCGTAGGGTCAAATTTTGAAAAATCCCTCTTTGACCCATTTAGAGTGCCCCAATCGAGTCAAAATGTATGACCGACCTCCACTAACTTTGGAGGGCCGATCCACCCATGCCAGTGGGTCACCCCTGGGGTCACCCCTGGGGGTTCCCCATACAAACATTTGAAAAAAATCACAATTTTTGGCATTTTACATGAAAAAATCAGCGAAATGGGGTCGCCACTGACATGGGTGGATCGGCCTTCCAAAGTTAGTGGGGGTCGGTCATACATTTAGACTCGATTAGGGCACTCTAAATGGGTCAAAGAGGGATTTTTCAAAATTTGATCCTATGGGACAAAAGTCAAAAGTTGGGGCATTAGAATTCGTTTTAGAGGTATAGTGCCTCGGTCAAAGTTTCTTATTTTGATACTTAGAATACGATTTTCACTAAGCAATGAACGATTTTTAAATCGACCCGCCGTAATGTATATAGAATATTCAACTTCATATTACAATGATGAATTTTGAAAATTTAAATTTTTTAAAAAGCCATCTTCCAACGATCGCTGGAATAAGCGAAGAAGATTTTGAAGATTTTCACAAAAAAAAAAAAAAAAAATCTGATGGATTCCCTTCATTATTTAAAACCTCTGACGGATTTACCGACGATCCCATCGTAATTTGTGTTCTATTTGCCAATCTCTTTTAAGAGTCATTTTGTTCAGACTCTTTTAATCCTGATGAAGAGTACTTTGAATTTATGAACTCTACACCCAGGGTTTCGTTGTAGATATCTTTTACTTCAGAGGATATTTTAAAGTATATTGGATTGATCGATGAGGATTTTAATGCTGGACCTGACGGAATTCCTGCCGCAGTGTTAACAGGATGTGGTTCCGTTTCAAGTCAACCACTGTCCATGTTATTCAATAAATCAATTAGCGAAAGTATTTTTCCACTTTTTTGGAAATTTTTTTTTTAAAGTCTTATTTATAAAAAAGGCTGTAAGAACAATATAAAAAACTACAGGCCTATCGCGAAACTCTCGTCGATTCCAAAACTTTTTGAGCGGCTCGTGTATGGTCATGTGAAAATTCTCTGTGGGAAGGTCATGACAACTCGTCAGCATGGATTTGTTACTGGCAGATCCACTGTGTCTAATCTCCTCGATTTTACAACGTTTTGCTTAAATTATTTTATTCAGGTAACCAGGTCGACTGTATTTACACTGATTTTCGTAAAGCATTTGATAAACTGCCACACAACTTAATTCTATTTAAACTAGAGTTAATGGGTTTTCCACAATTTTTTGTAAGCTGGATTCAATCGTATCTGATAGAGCGATCTTATCAAATACGATTTCAAGGCGTATTGTCAGCTGAATTTATTGCTGAATCAGGTGTTCCTCAAGGTAGCCACCTTGGTCCACTTCTGTTTATTTAAGCAATTAATGATGTAACCCACATCATCAAACACTCTCATCTACTTATCTATGCAGATGACATGAAAATATACAGAACAATAGATGCTAAAGAAAATTCAGATCTGCTCCAGTCTGATTTGAAATCCTTTGAAATTTGGTGTTCTAAAAATTCTAAATCCAGATCTGGTTTCTAAATCCAGATAAATGCCAAACTATGACCTTTTCGAGAAAAAGGAATAATTTAATTTTTGATTATAAGATAAAAGATACTGCTTTAAGTCGTGTAGATGCTATCAAAGATCTTGGTATATGCATGGATTCTAAGCTAACGTTTAACGTTCATATTGATTACATTTGTAAAAAAGCATCTTCTATGCTCGGGTTTATGAAACGCTGGGCCAAATAATTAAATAGTATGATCACAACTACAACGCTGTATTATGCAATTGTGCGACCTCACTTAGAGTATGCAAGTCAAGTTTGGTCCCCAAGTTACAATGTACATGTTGAACGTATAGAGAGAATCCAAAAACGTTTTGTTCGGTTTGCTCTAAGGGGCTTAAGCGCAACTGACACTTTAAACCTTTCTCCTTATGAGGATCGTTTAAAACTCTTAAAAATGCAATCTTTGAATGAGAGACGGAAGTCTGCAGATATCGTCTATTTACACCAACTCATAACTGGTGTATTCGATTCACCAGAACTCCTATTATGGTGGGTAAATTTTTCTCACTTTAGATTGTTTTGGACCACTCTTATCAATATCGTTGTGATAATTTAAATGTTATTTGGGCTGGTTCTTAAGATGATCTAATGCGGAGAAAGTGTAGTAGCTGAACTCTATTGTTATTGCATGTTTGATTCAGAAAAAAAATGTTTTTTTTTCTTGAATGGCGCATTTATTACTTGGGCGATCGAAAAGCGATTCATCTTGCAACGATAGCCAGAATGAGCGAAGGAAGATTTTGAAGATTTTTCTTGAATCGCGCATTCATCGCTTGGGCTGTCGATAAGCGATCCATTTTCCAACGATCGCCGGAGTGAGCGGAGGTAGATTTTGAAGAGTTTTCTAGAGTCACGCATTCATCGCTTGGGCGATTGAAAAGCGGTCGATCTTCTAACGATCACCGGAGTGAATTGAGATTTTGAAAATTTTTCTTGAATCGCGCAATCATAGCTTGGGTGATCAAAAATCGATCCATCTTCCAAAGAAGCCTTGGGCGAAAATAAACTCAACTTCTCTTCCAAATGTTTGCAGGGTAATGCTTGGTTTGAGAAAATGAGGCATAATTTTAATTTTCTTAAATCAAGCAAAATATATGCTTAATTTAAGAATATTATTTCTCTCCGTGAACTGAGCCAAATGTCATACAACTTTTACACGTATCTTTCGAAGGTTGGTACTACTGAAAACAAAAGCGGCATGGCATTGGCGGCGCCATCTATGTGTTATTCCCGGGAATTAATGGCATATGTTAAGACTTTGTCGTCTATGTCAAAAATGAAAACCTTCTGTCGTACTTATAATACATTTGGAATATGGGCATTTCCAAACTACGGCGTAAATAGAATGAAAATGTCTAATTTTTAAAAAGTTTTTCTTATATTTGCGTAGTAATTAAGTAGCACTATATTAAATAAAAACAATGACAACAATAAGCAAAAAATATGTGCTGGCGTTACGTTACAAAAAAAGGAAGTAATTTTTGACTTGGACTACAAAATTTGTAAAACTTTCTGAATTGTTCAAGACTTTTTGCCTACAACTTTTTTTAGAATTTGAAATAATATAAGTTTATTTTTCAAGTGATCAAATTTAAAAATCTTCTCTTGTTTTTTTCTTATAAGTCCTTTTTATCTGGCGTTACGTTACTAAAATTTCCACTGCAGGTGAATTGAGTAATTAAGAAGTTAGATAGTTAAGTATTTATGTTATTTAGTAATTAAAAAACAAATTTAATATATTGTCCTTTCCTTGCCTCAACCATTTTTTTTATATCTTTAGAGAATGCCTACCATTTTTACTAAAACAAAAAAGCTTACAAAACATTTACTAAACATTCACGAAAAAGAAAAACTACATTTGTGAAACAGTGCGGATGATTTGACCTTCAACCTATCATGTATAAATTGCTTAAATTAAAAAATTAAAATGTTTGTTTTAGATAAAATCAGAAGATAATAAGTTTTTAATAAGTTGTAATTTTTTGGTCACGGTAGACTTTTCTGTGGAAATGCCCATATGTACTTATGTCTTTAATCAATAATGTAGGGCTCTACACAATAAACAGTTAAACTTACGGATTTTCCAACATGCGAAGACACACTTTGGCCATCGTTCCCAGCGTCTCCGTTGTGTTCTCGACATCGTCCGAATTGTCGTGGACAAACTTTGAGGTGGCTTCGCTGAGGACCTTTAACATTGGCGTCGCATGAGCATAAAATAAGGACATTCTGTTGGCCAATTCAGTGCTGACCAACATATTGTTTGTGGCATCGATACGCTGCCGACTAACAATGCGTCTGTAGTAGCTGAAGTCATTTTGTATCGCAGGTGTTTTCATCTGAAAGTGTAAGGAAAGAAAAGAAAAGAAGAGAATAGAAAAAACGTCAGAAAGAACAAGTTTTGAAATTTATTGGTATAAAAAGAAAACCTGCATCAGTGTGGATTGCGTGTAGTGTGTATGTGGGTTAAAACGTAGTAGCAGCTGCGAACTTGTAATATAAACATTGACGTGGTTGACTTAACTTTGTGGCCAAAAATATATAACAAAAACCATTTAAAAATTTAAAACCAAACTTTAAAATTTTTGTAAAACGTAGGAAAAACGTGCTAACGATTATCTAAGGCGATAGGATGCAGACGTGAGCTTAAATGAGTTGGCGGGCATACAATTTATGGTTTAAGGAAAAATAAGTAATAGTTAAAAAGTTGACACGACTGGCAGAAAACGACGCACAGTGGTTAATGGGCGGCAAAAAAGTCTGCTTTTAAAGTTTATGTGCATCAAAATATAAACATGCTTGTCTTGCGAAAAATGTCCAGATATGAATTCTTAATTTTAATGATTTTTGATTTTAATTTAAAAGTTTTGTCTGTTAAATTAGCGAAAGGCAGGTCATTTTTAATTGAAAAAAAACGTAATTTTTTATTTAAAATTTATCAAAGACTTCTTAATAATTTGACCTTTTAAAATTTGATACGTTCACTTAATTTTTATTTTTGTTATTCATTTAAAAAAAAAAATTCTTTTGATATGTGTTTTAATGCATTTTTCAATTTAAGTAAATTTTAAAGCCAACTCTAATATCAAAGACAAATATCTTTGCACAGCCAAGTTTATTCAAGGACTAAATGGTATCGTCGCAAATGGCAGAATGTCTACTCTACATATAAAATGGATATGCGACCACTTGCGACCCCGATATATATACACATATGCAATTTTGTTTACGAACCCTGAAAAAAGCATTTGTGATGCCTATAACTATGCAGCGAATAATTGTAATTTGTCATTAATGCAATTTACTGCATTATTCTGTATCACGAAAAAGCACACCAACGATGAGGAAGACACGAGAAGCAATACAATTTTGTATGGAATAAAGTATTGCTTCTCGTGTCTTTCTCATCGTTGGTGTGCTTCTAAATAAATTTAAAATAAAATTAAAATTTAATTTAAAATAAATTTTCTGGCATTCATATTCCAAATTGACATTCTATTGGTTGAGAATAAATAGAACCGAAAAATATTGTGACAGTGCAGTAACTTCTCAATATAACTGCATTATTTTGTATCACGAAGAAGCACACCAACGATGAGGAAGACACGAGAAGCAATACAATTTTGTATGGAATAAAGTATTGCTTCTCGTGTCTTTTTCATCGTTGGTGTGCTTCTTCGTGATACAAAATAATGCAGTTATATTGAGAAGTTACTGCACTGTCACAATATTTTTCGGTTCTATTTATTCTCAACCAATAGAATGTCAATTTGGAATATGAATGCCAGAAAATTTCTTTTTTACATCTTAAAAGAGAATCATCAGCGTATCATTTCAAACTTCATATTTTTGTTAGCCAATTTTTTAAAATGAAAGAATATAGAATATCTTACCAAATGCTCAGTGAAGAGTTAATATAGTTAAAATATAGTTACGACTTAATAAAAGCGGCTAGTTTTATAAAAGAAAATTAGGAGTTGTTGGTTGATAATGAAATTGAAATAATCATAAACGATGATAAATTAAGATTTATAAGTAAACTGCGACAGAGATTAAATGATTCAAGCAGAAACGTAAAACGTTTTTTGATAAAAAACGAAGAATGGCTTAAAGGTAAATATAAAAATAGAAATAATAAATTTTTGCCTAAATATATGTGTTTTATTTTTGTAAAAAAAAGTGTTAAATAATCAAAATAATATATTTACGTCTTTTTTAGTCTACTTGCTGTCAAATTCGCCTAGATGGAGCTGGGGCTGTAAGCTTACATTTTATTTGTTTATAATTATAACTTTACCAATGGCTATGGCTCAGTAATGGAATGCTTGACTAGTTACAGGCAGGTAGTGGGTTCGAGCCCACTTTCGCTCAGAGTTTTTCTAATTTTTTTCTTATTGCTGCAGAATAAAATTATTTTATAAAATTTTATTTATTTCATATTTAGTTTTGAATTTACGCAGAAAGAAATCTTGTGCTAACATGTAAACTTTTCTGTACTTATATGTAGTCCACAGCAGTTTTGATTTCCTGGTTTTAAATTTAGTACAGGCTTGAATAAAAAAAATAACAAACACCGTGTGACTCGAACGCACAACATTCAGTTTTTAAGTTCGCTACTCTAACCACTGGGCTATTGCGCCATACAAAACCAAAGCGATAAACGATCATATGAAGCGAACGCTGCATTCTTAAAGTTTTAAACTCCAAACTGAATTTTAGTATCCAAATTGTAATAAAAAATAAAAACAATTAAAAATTTTTCTTAAATGTAAACCAAAAAGTCAAAAGGTAAGCATAAATATTTCTATTGTATTACATTAATATGCAGTAATTCTTAACTATGTGATATTATTTGTAAACTTTTTAAATTGAGTATTGGAAGAACGACACACCATCATTCTCAAAGTACTGTCGACCGATTTCCCTTGAATTTGAAAAGGAAACCAAGGATATGCAGAGAAAAATATTAGATCTAAATAATACCAAAGTCACAATTTATAGTAAGCAATAAACATAGCCTTAAACATAGGCTTAACATATTTAAACATAGCCTTATTCTGAATATGATATATGGAAAAACAGCACAAGTGGTCACTTACACACCTTCAACATCAGTTTGTTTTATCTGTAAGTCAAAACCAACTGAAAAGAATAATTAAGATAAACTGACACAAAAAAAGCTGGAAAACGATACCCTGGAAATTAAGCTTCATGTAACTAAATTAAACTTTTAAAAAATGATCAGTTAAGTCGGAAGATCGCGTGATTAAAAATGCAAAAAAAGCAAGGATTCAAAAACATCGATAATTTTGGTGATTATGTTTTGAAAACCGCTGAGTTTTATGTAAATGAATTCAACTGGTACTAAATTCTAGTAACAGTTCACAAAGTTATATTGCACGTCAAACAAATAATAGAAACTGTAGTGTTTCTTATTGGACTTCTTTCCGAAGAGGCGGAAAAAAACGAGAAATAAGGATTACAAAAAAAAAAATTTAGATTAATGTATTCAAGAAAATGTAGTACGAGGGCAATTTGAGAAGTTAGTGAATTTTTTTATTTACCGCGTAGTAATATTAAATACAACACTGATCCTGTCAACTACTATCAGTGTTCCCAACTTAGGGGTTTTCCCCCCTTAATTTAGGGGGAAAAAAGTGGAATGGTATTTTTTGAGGGTTTTATATTATTAGAGGTTTTATATTTTCAGGGGTTTTTTAGGGTCTTTTTGATATTCTTAAACATTGGTTAAGCCAATTTACTACACCCAAAGAAATATTGCTGTACTATTTAAAAGTGTAGCATTGTTAAATTTCTTTTAAAAATTTTTGTTAACGAAGGGTGTTTTTTATAGAGTGATACAATTTTAAATCATAATAAAACATAGTAATATATCTTTAATATCAATGAAACGGGCTTTATTGGATAGACGAAGGGTGTTTTTTATAGAGTGATACAATTTTAAATCATAATAAAACATAGTAATATATCTTTAATATCAATGAAACGGGCTTTATTGGATAGAAAATTTTATGACATTAATGTTTAAATATGATTTCGGCCATGTGGCCGCCATGGCTGGCGCGTACAAGGCGCAATCTGGAACACCAATTTTCACAAACTTTTCGCAGCATTTGCGGCCGTATCTCGCCGATAACTCTTCGAATGTTGATTTCCAGGTGTTCAATTGTTTGTGGTTTATCGACGAAGACAAGTGACTTTACATATCCCCAAAGAAAATAGTCCAATGGGGTTAAATCACACGATCTTGGTGCTGTTGGAACCACATATCAGCAAGATTAATGCCAGCTAATTGAGGTACGAAAAAACTTCGAATCATGTTCCTTTACCGTTCACCATTTACAGTAACATTCTGACCATCATAGTTTTCGAAGACATATGGGCCAATGACTCCGCCAGCCCATAAGTGCACCAAACAGTAATATCCTGTGGATGTAATGGTGTTTCGACAAAAGCTTGTTGATTCTCCTCACTCCAAATATGACAATTCTGTTTATTTACGTACCCATTCAACAAAAAATGGGCTTCATTGGAAAATAAAATTTTCCATGGAAATTCAAAATCAATATCAATTTGTGCTTCAGGCCATTCGCCGAATTGGAGGCTCATACGATGGTCATTTGGCTTTAATTCCTGCACTAGTTGAATCTTGAAAGGTTTTAAGCCAAGATCTTTTCGTAAAATCTTCCATTAAGTCGAAGGACACAACCCCAGTTGCTGAGAACGTCGAAGAATTGATTGATTAGGATCATCTTCAATGCTTTCCTGTACAGCGGCTACAGATTCTTCAGTGCGCACTATTCGGCGTCTCACGGGATGCACATTATCAGTAACAATAAATGAGGTCCGAAAACGATATATTGTTCTTCGAATTAGTAGCTCTGAAGGACGATTATGTACGGCATAAAATGGACGAAGTGCACAATAAGTTTAACGAACAGAACCATTATTTTGATTAAAAACTTCCATAATTTGCACGCGTTGCTCTGGTGTAAGTCGATCCATAATGAAATGTCAAAGCAAACTAAACAAAAAGCAACTATCAGCTGTTAAGTGGGTGGTCAAATAAAGCAGTGATGCCAACTCAAAGTTGTATCACTCTTTAAAAACACCCTTTATTACCTGACTCTTGTTAATTAAAAAAAAATGTCTTTAATATAAAGATTTGCCTTTTCTCTGAGTTATTATAAAGATATGCTTCTCGTTAAATTCTTTGTATAATTATTTTGTTTTAATAAAGAAAGCATCTTTCAAATAAAAACAATACTACTTTTTTAATTGTGATTTTTTCCCCTATAGCCTAGTACTCTGTTCGTTTGCGTAAAATTTCGCTGGCAACATATATTTATTTGTTGCGTGAAATTTTTGACTTAAAGTTTGTTGTGAGGAAATCCTATGGCAACGTTTCTCAGAGAGACTCAGAGAATAAGTTGGGAGATTTCATATATCTCTCTTTTCACTTCAAAATAAATAGGCAGTAAAATTAAATTGTCGTGAAAAAATGTTGCTCAGAAACATGTTGCGATAATTTCACGCCGCGGAACAGAGTAATGCTCTGACAAACATGTTGTGAAAATTTCCACGCTTGTTTCGCAGATGTCACTTTTTGTATGGAGATTTGAGTGGAATTTCACATGAAACTGAACAAAAAAATATTTATGTTTTGTTTTACTATTTACAAAACTATCTTTAATAAGAACGGTTTTTCTTTGTTTGACAATGCTTGCTCTTTTTCTCTTTTTGTATTTAACAATACCTTTCTTGTTGCATTAAAAAGTTATCTTTTTGGAGTCAAAATAAAAGATTTTTTTAAATAGGCACACAAATTTTTTTAATGTTACAACACTTTTTTTTTGGGTGTACGAAATTTTTGATTTTCTTCCGATTTTGTTATGCATTTCCTCCTCAATTTCACCTTTTTTCATTCCCTGCTCGTTGCCATGGTGTAAAAAAACAAGGTGAACGTGACGTCTAAATATTTTGCTAAAGCCGCAAAACTTGTGAATGAGTGAAAGAGACAGAAAAAGTGATTTTGTGTGGTTTGACAACTCAAGTGTTTGATTTTTACAACAAACATTTAAAATCGCGTTCATCTTGTTTTGAATAAAAACCGAAATAACTGAATTTTTTTTGTAAATATTAAATCATTTATAACTAAAGATTTTAACAAAATGTTAATTGATTTTTTTTGGGGATTCCTAAGTAATTGTAGCGATTTTAGGTGTTTTTGACTAAAGCTTTAGGTATAAATATTTTTGAGAGTTGGTAACACTGACTATCATCTGTTAATAGACTACTGTCAAAATTTCAGCTCGCTGCGACGCTTAGTTTGAGTTTGGCATCCATTGAAGCATTATTTATTGCGCAAAAAAACCATCAGCCAAACCAAGGGAAGGCTTGATAAATACTGTGGGGACTCTGCACCATCAATTGGAGTGATTCACAACTGGTTTACTGAATTCCGATGCGGTCGTACAAGCACAAGTGACGCCGAACGTTCAGGACGCCGAAATGAGGTCACCACACCCATGGTATAATTATTTGACAAGGTAGCCGTGACAGTTTTTTGGCGATTGGTAATTGTCAAAAGATTGTCAAATTGTCAAATGCGTTTTTCGCATTTTCGTCTCTGCAATTGTTGGTTTGAGGAAAGCAAAATGAATGAACGAAATCATATGGCTTTTTTGATGCTTCGGTTGCAAAAATAAACAAACAAAAAAACTAATATATACAAACAAACCCAAAATATTCAAAAACCACCTGAAACAAGTCACCAGCGACAAGCGCGCACTATACGCACTTCCAGCTGCTTTTGGCAGGACGCGTTTCCAGCTCGGTCCGGCCCAGCAACCAGCTGTCACTATAAACGCGCCCTTAGAGTATAAAAAAACTGTAAATCGATTTTCTCGCAAATCGTTCCAGAACATTATAACTCAAAATCTACTGGACCCATCCTTTTGAAATTTTAAACACTATTTCTATACATAAATCAACAGGTAGTCACGGAGAGGTTTTTTACCATTTTTTTCCATTTTGTAATAACTAATTCACCGAAATTTTTAGCGAATTTCGCGTTTTTCACTTCCAAATGCTGCCAAAAATAAAAAAAATAGAGGAAAAAATCTCCATGACAACCTAGGAAAATATATCAACTTTTAAGCGCATTGCGATTTTTTTTGCTTCAGATGATCTGGTAACGAGTTATGGTGTACAATGTATAACAACTTTTGTTCGGGGCGCCTCCAGAGATTCGCTGTCACGGACTTATATATATTATTAATTGATATTTTTAATTGAAAATATAGATAAAGGTACTTCAGATGTTTATATGTATATGAAACAAATGAACTAACGTTATTAATATCTTCAATGTACGTAGAAATATGCCTTTTTCGCATTTAAAACTGTACCCGCCCTTAATCCTGAATCCTATGTTATGAAAACCTATACATATTTTTTTAATCATAAGAATAACTAGAAATCAAAATAAATATTTTGCTTCAATAATCCTCGGTTTTGTGAATTTATTGGGATGAAGAGATTTAATTAAATTATTATTTAATTTATGAATTAGCAATTAATTCGCAAAAAATTCTGGACATGTGAAATTGTCTTGTGTTTACTAATTATGCGTAGCAAAGCAAACATTGCGCTTCATTAAAAGCAATCTATATAAAAAAATACTTTACTTGATAATTATCAGAAATTAGTTTGATTAAAATTACCTTCACGAAAAATCTATTTATTGTTCTAATTAAGAACATTTTTTAGTTTATGCATAAATTTTTTTTGCGTACATTTAAGGAACTAAGTAACGCAGTTCTCTCCATCGCTTGAAATGTCAGAGCGAACTGGAGTGATGTTTTGTATGCGTAAGCTTTATATACATACGAGTAAAAGCACAAAAGCTTATTTGCACATTTGTGCGCATTTGAGCATCAATGGTTTAATTCAGTGATCCTCACAGCACAGTTGCCATTTTGGTAAAATATTACCATTTTTGGTAGAACATTTTTGACTTGGTAAAATGGTAAATTCTTTATCGTTTTGGTAAATTTTTTATACAAGCAAATTTATTTTAAAAAAGTTAAAAAATTTGAATAAATAATTATATGTATGGGACATTCTACATATACAATATTTGCCACAGAAATTTTTTTTCTTTAATAGTATTTTTATGGCATAATTTAATAGTCATAAATGTTTGAAAATTTGTCCCAAACAAGAAATGTGCGTTATTTTCTTAGCTTTCGAATGATGTTCACTAAAATTTAATCATATTATTTGTTTGTTGTGAGAATCAGAGATTTCCAACCAAATGGATTTTTTTTAAATAAAAGCTAAAAATTTGTCTTATTACTGGTATAATTTGAAAGAGGAGAAATTAATACTTACGGAGCAATGGGTTTCCAATCGCAATTTAAAGTGCAGCAAAGAGTACCGCAGCGTGCTTTTTTAAACTTGTTTACTTGTCAGTTCATTTTCTATTTCCAAAAACGTTCCGATGACGTTGCTAAAAATGTCGTGTTCTAAATTCAAAGACCGCTTTTGCAATCTATGTGATGTGAAAAATTCATTGCTCCGTAAGTATTTAACTCTCCACTCTTCAATTATACCAGTATTAAGAAAAATGTTTTGGCTTTTAAATAAATAAAAAACAAATTAATCCATTGAAAATCTCTATTTTTCGCAATAAAAAATAATATGATTAAATTTTTGTGAGCATCATTCGAAAGCTAAGTAATCGGTGCACATTTCTTGCAAAAAAGTGATTCCAAAAGAAGTCGATTCCTTCCACTTTCATACCCAGAAGGCAATCTTTTAACATATGCATGTCATTGGAATATATAAATGCTTGCCTTAGTCTTCTCTAGACGTCCTTACAGAATTTTCAATGAAAGGATTTTAGCAGGTGTTTTTCAGGAAAACTTTAAGAAGGCATTCCATGTAATCTCACGTAAAATATCTCTTTTTCTGGTTTTCTCGGCATCTTGGTGTTGGAGGTAGGAAGTGGTTGGGTTTTGTTGACGGTTTCTTAAATCTCACGGAAAATAGCTAAAATATATATATGATTCTTATAATTTTTTTTTACCTTAACTGAATTTAAATGCTATTAAAATGTCTTCCAGAAATAGTTTATGAGAATACCTCTTGAAAGCTCTTCTCAATAAGACTAAAAGAAGCACAATTGGATCTATAGAATGTATTCTAGAAGCAGTGTCCTTTAGAATACATGTCACATTTGTATCAAAAATTTTACTGAATATAAACGATTAAAAAATCCTTTACAAACGTTATATAAAAAATTTTTTTCGAAAATTCCTTTTTGAAAAATAAAAAAAATTTTATAAAAAAACGCGCCAAGTCCAAAATTAAATTAAATAACGAATTTTTTTTTAAGTTAATAGTTTAAAGAATAGGTAAAGAATAGCATAGCCATTCTTTTAACACCCATACTTAGTTTTGTATACAAATAAAAAAAAAATAGCATATATGTCAGCTCATTTTTTCAACTTTGGGCTCCTATAACTTCTAAAACAGATGAGAGCGGCCGTTAATTTTTTCATATTTAAAATAAGAAGCCCTTAATACTTACATATGTTCCACGAGTGAACAAAATTTTTACCTAAAAGTAAATTATTCCTCAAAAATAAAAGTTGACCTAAGATTTTTGTAGAGACGACATAAAAAATCTAAAAATTTTAACTCCAAGTACTATATTGCCAAAATCGGAAATTTCTATATTACCCATGATCTCAAGTTTTTTTATTTAATAGTCGGTGTAACTGAAAATGTTGTCACTCAATGGAAGCTTCTAAGGCTTTCTAACCTTGAAGTTAGCATTGATTTGTATGTAAAAGATTTTTAGAATAAAGTTTGAATTTAAAAAACCACATGGGAGAAATATGCTTTAAGGACGTAATAGATTTTGTTTTTAATTTGCTGTCGCTGCTTCACAGCTCGGCTGCAGCAATAAGAAAGTTTTCTAAATTTGCATTAATTAAAACGAAGCTTTGAAACAAGTTACATTTCAGAACTATTAAACTTTATAATTAATAATATTTAATAAGTTCATATGTATTTTTAATACAAGAAGGCAAATACTTTTAAAATATTTAAAAAAAATTTAATTCATAAATTTTTGTTCGGTTTGAATTTCAAAGTCTAACTATATGACTTTAAAATTCAACTTAATATTATAAAAATGTGACTTTAATACTTAAATGTTTTCTTATCTCATTGTATACGTTTACTAATGTTTATTTTTTTTTAAAAATTAATTGTGTAATAAATATTAATTTTATTTAAAAATGAAAAAAAAAATATATCTATTATTTACTTTTACATAAAAGAAAAATTTGGTAATTTTTTTTCATATTGGTAAATTTTTTTGGATTTTTCATAGAATATTTTTTCCTGTGCGGCAGCCCTGCTTCAGGAGAAAAATTTTCCTCCTCACACCCCTCGCCTAGATTTGTAATAAGTGTTGTCAAATATTCATATAAAATTGTCAAAAAATGTAAAAACCGGTTTTTCGAATAACCCGAAAATGACGATTTTTTAAAAACCGGATTTTCGAATACTTAAAAGAATAACTGGTTTAAACCGGTTAACTGGTTTTTAAAAAAATATATTTTTAAATTTAATAAAAAATTGAGAGAAAAATAAAAAAATCGTATATTTTCTCTCGATGTATTTTATGTCTTTATGGGTTCGTTTGAGGTGGTTGCGAAGGCCAGATTTTGGTGAACCTTTGCCGGAAAGTATTTTAGGACGCAATGTACATTGCGCATTTTCCTTATTTCTATTAAAATACTTCCACATTATAGGGCTCATTGTAAATCTATGCAGGAATATATATTAGGACATTTTCAAGAATTTATGTGAACGATGGTAATTATTACGATTGCCTCAGTAATAATTGAAATAGTGTTTTGTTTGCAATTTACATTAATAATTCATATTTAAAAATTTGGTAACAAACAGCTGTTTAAGTGTTGCACTTTAGTGGATGTGCTAAATAGATAAAATAGTGCTGCCACCATGAAGATTTTTCTTCAAAAAAACGTTTTTTTTTATAAATACTTGTATACGGTGGAAACAAAAAAAAAAATCGAAAAAATTAAGAATTTTATGTATTCGAAAATGTCGAATAACCCGACCAGAAAAACTCAGTTTTTCGAAATGCACAATTAAAAAAAAATCGAAACCGAAGAATCAATAAAATCCCGGTTTCTCGAATAACCCGAAACCGAGAATGACAACACTATTTGTAATACAGCAGAGGAAAAATTTTCTGGCGACACTGAAGGCATGCATGTGCACAATAATGAAAATAATTCAACAAGCGCACCTTCATCTTGAATGAAAGCTGAACTAAGACACTAGTAGTATTTTTTTCCAGTGCAAAGCTTTCAATGAGCTTTTACAAATAAACATAGTATGCTTGTACAGAGCTTGATGACCACTGATTTAATGCTTGAGTTTTTTCAAAGTATCTTTTTTAAGAATTGAATAAAAAGTTTAATTATTTTACAATCATTCCTATGAAATTTGGAAAAATTTTAATTTTTGATAAATTTTTTAAATACATATTCTGTAAACTTTTTAATTTTTTTTTTAAAGATTATGCTTGGTTCTTTTCTGAATCTGATAAAAAGTTTTGTTTTTATTTTTTCTGGCTCCAAGTTACCGTTTTTTTTTTCCAAAAGACAATCTTTTTTGACCACTGTGCGACGTGCCAATGATGTTGGTGACAAAAAGTTTCTGGTTAAAATTCTTTGAACAAAAGCTATTCATGGTTAAAACCTTGAATAAACGGCTAACAGGCACACTGGAACCTTAATGAGTGTAAGAATAAATAACATAGTTTTTATATATTTTTTTTTCTATTACGAGAGAGATTACGTTAAATAAGTGTCAAAAGAATGCATTAAAATACGCACGCACGTCGGATACGGATGTGGCTGAATACATAAAAACGGCTTACGAGCTGAAATCCGGCAACAGTTTCTGATGTATTCAGCTCGAAACAAGATGACGAAGTTGAGCGGAGTAAGTTAAAGGAAAATATATATACTTAGTTGCATAAAAATTCATATTGTTTTTAGATTTTTTCCAAGCTTTTTTTTAATTTCTTCAAATAATTTAGATTTTCAGAATCCTGGCTTTGTTTATCGCCACTGTAAGCGCCAACAGCTACGTCACAAGAACACAGCCAGACTATCAGCAATATGCAAATTATCGACAACATCAACAGCAACAGCAGCTACAACAACAACAACAACATCATTGGGGAGATACACCCACTGTCTATTCCTATCCAACTCCAAACGTACAACTTCGCTACCAACTGGGAATGCAGCCAAACACAGCTTCTAACAACCAGCAGCAACATCAGCCTTCAACAACATTAAGACAAACAACATGGTCCGGTGCACCAATTGTTGTCAATTATGTCGACAATGGTGATGATGTTAATGATGATATTGTTCAAGACATTGACGTTGAGCGCCAATCAGTGCAACTGGCACAAACAGCATCGCCTGCTGCATTTCAAGCAACGTCCACGTTGCAATCTCGTAAACCACAAACATTTAACGATGTTTTCGTGCCCTATAAACATCAGCTTCCTCAGCAGGCATTCCATTTCGAAACTAAAGCTGCTTATAGCTCTCCTCAAACTCTACATTCTTTGTATAGCAGTGGGCCACTAACAACACCATCATCAGCCTCATTTTCGAGGCAAGCACGACTTTTACCCTTTTCCGTAGAAGAAGCAGCTATGAACTTCAGGGAGCAGCTACCATGGGTCGCAAAAGCCACATCGTTGGTGGACAACAGAGCTCCATCGTTGGTGGGCAGAGAACGTCTAGAACGTTTTGCTGCTTATGCACCGGTCTTTGAACGCTATGTGAAAAAGTATCCACGCCGGTTGGCACCACTGTATGAGTATAAGCGAGCTCACATTAAATAAAGCAAGCAGCAGCAACATGTTGAAAATTCTCAGGATAGTATTTTTGTATTGTTATAGTTTGTAGTTTTTTTTATTGTTAACTTTTTTTTTTATGAGTGATGCACAGAAGTCAAAAAGCGGAGAAGCTCAGTTGGGAGCATAAAACTTTAATGTCCTTCGGTAGCGGGTGGAGAACATATTTTCAGTGCTCATTTCATGGATAATATACATATAAAAATCCATAAGGAAATACATAGATATTAAGTAGCTTAAAGACAAGCTTAATTTCTAAATTATTAAAAGTTATTTTATTGTATTGGATGAATTTGAGTTTCTTTGAGAAGACACATTTTCTAATCAAAAAATTCTAATTCAATGACTGAATAATTTAAAAATTTTATTAATACTCAACTTAAATAGGAACATGCACTATTTTTTGCTCTCCAGAGTTTAAGAAGATACTATGTAACCTGGCGGTGGCAATTCGTCACCTGAGATATTAAGTGTCGTATGTGGCTTTTATCGGTTTTGAGTTAGAATCGGTTCCTTATGTTATGAGTGTTTCTCTTTCGTTTGGTGTGGTCAGTTTTCCGATATCTTGAGTTGTTAGCGAAATTTGTCTTTACTTTGCAAGCAATAATATTTTCCTTCTGAAAATGGCTTTGTTTTTATAATTACAAGTCTCATAACTAATTTTGCACTTAAACAAAAATATTTAACAAATATTCAGAAGCGGTTTTAGGGGTGGGCTATTGGGGCGAACGCCAACTTAACTTAACCACTTAGTTTGAATACCTATTTCTATCGATATAAAGAAAAATTAAATTCATTGTATCGATTCATTTATAGTGCATTTCTTCACCGAGTATTAGCGCTAATCTGTAGATTTGATCATGGTATTTAGTTTGTACACCATGAACTAATCCACGGATTATCGCTAATACTCGGTGAAGAAATCGGCCGATATGAACTTATCTTGTAGGAATGAGTATAAGCATTAGCATTTATTTACCACGAATTGTAATTTTGTTCCTTGTTTTGTCGTATTGCTTGCTAACTAGGCCGAAAGAGAGACGACTGCTACTGACAGGCGAGACAAAGGCAACTAGTATTAAGCTTACTGTATACTTTCCTACC
The DNA here is from genome assembly GCA_963920525.1 of Dichetophora obliterata. Taxonomy (NCBI): domain Eukaryota; kingdom Metazoa; phylum Arthropoda; class Insecta; order Diptera; family Sciomyzidae; genus Dichetophora; species Dichetophora obliterata. The sequence goes on along the minus strand of OY986438.1, from coordinate 116,807,843 downwards.
TTCGTTTTCTTTTACTCGTAAAATTCTTAAGCAAATTAAAAAAACAACTTTGGTAGCCCATTTAGTCAAGTATAAAAAGCCCTTTTTATTTTGTGATCGTGAAAGCCTCCTAGAGTGAATGAGCTTAGAAAAAGGGCAAATTTAAGGGTGCGATCTGGTTCATTTGTGCATATTTTTAAGATTTTTTCATCGAAAAATTTATTTTGAAATCTGCTCGTTATATACATTAATGAGTAGAGTAGAGGGGGTAATGTCGTGCACTCAACTTTAAAGTGCTCGTAAAGCCGTACATGACAAGCGAATACAACGAGTAAGCATCCGATCGAAAGATAATTTGGTTGGTAACATTTATGTGTAACAATATTCGTGTAGCATGAAATCGTGTTAGTAGAAATTAAAAAAAAAATGTGCACGACATTACCCCCCTCAAAATTTGTGGGGTAATGTCGTGCATTGTATTGCAAAGGTATTAGAATGTGTGAAAAACGATAGGTAGTGGTTCGATTCAAGAAGATATAGCATTATTGTTTATTTATTTATTATTGTTAATTATAAGGCAATATACACAAGTCCGAAATATGATCAAAAAATACAATTTTATGAAAAGAAAAGTGAAAATAGGCAGTTTGCTATATGAATCACGGAAAGAAAAACAATATTTTTCCAAAAAGTGCTTGACATTGAGAAAAAATTTTGGAAAATTTTATTTTGATTGTAGCGTTTTGTTATGGTTTCACGACTCCCTTGGTACACTAGGGCGACCGCGTTTCCTTCCCTTTTCTTTTCTGTATAGTGCACGACATTGCCCCACATCAAATGCACGACATTGCCCCAAAAGTCGTTTTCAAGGTTGACTTCGACAAATCGGTAAAGAACAAAAATTTTTTCGATCACAAAACATCTTTTTTTTCGGCGGAAAATTTGCTTTAAGAAAACACTTACCTGGTATATTTTCCTGCGAGACAAATAATTTTTCTGATCCGATAAAAAAACACTTTCGTCGTCCCGAGAACGTGCGATTTTTAAAAAACGTCGCACATATTGCCCTTACACATGGATATTGCTAGTATTGTATGCATGAGCTCTTACCAACGGCTGGTATATCATTCAATTTTTTATGCTAAAAAAGCCAGTGCACGACATTACCCCCTTCTACTCTACATATTGTAGTATACAAAAATATTTTGTTTTTTTTTTTAAAGGAAGATATGAGACTGACGTGTTCACCATCGAAAAATCACTTGAGAACAAAGAATACGCGCTTGCTGCTTTTCTAGACATAGCAGGAGCATTTAATAAAGTCCTTCTTTGACCTTTGCCTTGTCCGGAACTGGAGGTGGAGGATTTTCTCGTGAGTTTCATACACCAGATGCTCTTGGGCAGGGTGATGAACTCAGAATTAGGGGATCCTCTTACTCGCAGGTTTGTAAGCAGAGGTACTCCGCAGGTAGGAGTATTGTCTCCGCTTGTGGTCCGTGACGGTTGATCAGCTGTTGCGTATCATGGAGGGGGAAGGCTACAAGGTTGTTGCTTATGCAGATGATATCGCAATCGTTTTTAGCGGTAAATTTCCCCAGACTCTGTGTCAACTCATGGAGAGAGCACTCTTAATCCTTTCGAGATGGGCATCCTCGTGTGGTTTAAGTGTAAACACGGAGAAAACAGATCTTATCCTCTTCACTGGGAAATATAAAATCCAAAACTTAGAACCTCCGCGTCTGAACGGCACGAGGTTGCTCTTTAGTGACAGCACGAAATACCTAGGAGTTATTCTGGATAAGAAGCTTATCTGGAATGTTAACATTAAGGAACGGGTTAAAAAGGCAAACGTAGCACTATTTGTAGCCTGTAAAAAAGCTATAGGTAAAAAATGGGGGTTTTCCCCCAAAATAGTACGCTGGATTTATACAGAAATTGTCCACCCCATACTTATACTGGTATGGTGGAAGGCCCTTGATAAGACAACTGCACTTCAGAAATTTGCAAAGGTACAAAGAAGTGCAGGTCTATGTATTACTGGGGCACTGTTCTCAACACCAACTAGCGCCCTTAATGTCATGCTTCACCTTCCTCCTCTTGATATCTTTGCCAGGGAATGTGCTAACACAGCAGCCCTCAGACTGAGAATCTGGAAATTGGATTGGTAATAACTGCGGGGACACAATTATTCTGAACTCCTCAGCACCCGACAAAACAGACTACTGTGTGCCTAGCTTAAATCTTGAAAAGAACTACGCAGTTCTCATCCCTTCACGGCTATACTGGGCAAACAAAATCCCCTCAAAACCTCCGGCACAAAAATTTTCACAGATGAATCCAAACTTCGAGAACAAGTAGGGGAAGGTATTTACTACCAGGATCTCGAAATCAAAGCGTCCTTTAGACTTCCAAACTATTGTAGTGTTTACCAAGCGGAAATGATGGTCATTCATGAAACCGCTAAGAGTCTAGGTCAAAAAGACCTTGAAGGATAGCCAAATTGCACTGAAGGCACTGAACTCAAATATCGACAACTCTAAAAGTCTCACTGAGTGCCGCAGATCTCTTAACGAGATGCCAACGTTACTCAGGATCCACCTCATATGGGAACAACCGGACATAGAGATATCGAGGGAAATAATTTGGCTGATGAATTGACAAGGAAGGTTACGACCTCAAACACCCTCTTATATGAGGACTTTATTGGTATACCCATTTCCTCCTATAAACTCCAGTGCAAGAACAGATCCTTAAGTCTTGCACAAGAACGCTGGGAACGCCTTGATACATGTAGGATAACTAAGCTAACATGACCTACCTACGACTTAAAACGCACCAACTCACTGCTTGAGTTAAGCAGGGTAAACCTGTCAAAAATAGTAGGAATCCTAACGGGCCACTGCCTGATCGGAGCGAACGCTCTTCGGTTGGGACTGGCTTCAAACGATTTCTGCAGAAGCTGCAGATGTGAGGAGGAGGTAGAAAATGTTCAGCACCTCCTCTGCGAATGTCCGGCTTTAGCTAAAAGGAGAGTGGCAACTTTGGGCCATCCTTTTTTAAATGGACTTGCCGAAGTCTCATGCGTGGAAATCAAGTATATCCTTAAATTCATTATCCTCTCAAGCTGGTTTGAGCAGGTAAATCTCTATTAGGTTTTTAAAAGAGATTACGTGGTTTCACAATGGGCCTGCACTGGCTTAAGTGTAAGAGTCGTCTACCGACTCAGCCACCTGTACCTAAGTTAACCTAACCTAACGTAGATATGACGGAGATAGGGCCAGCTGAAGGCAACCCTGTTTTAAGTTAACACATGATTTCTCAGCTCTGGAAAGTCTAAAAAAAATTCAAAATCCTTTATGTGTAAAATTTTATTACGAGATATAAGTACACATATGAGCAATAATATGTAAAAATTTTAGCCCGATCGGTTAAATACTCGTAGTTTTTTTGTAATCACGTCAACTATGTCGAAAAACGTTGTTTCGAGAATGTTTAGAGATAAAGAGTGCACCGAAATGCTCTGGACGCGTTTACTAATAAGTACATGTCTTTCCTTATCGCCGAATTCAAAAAGATGTTGTATACTATTTCTAATGGTATCTAAAATATAAAACTGGGATTTAAGAAAAGCAATTTTTGTAAACAAATGGCATAGATCCTTGAGTCTGACATTGATGAAGATTTTTTTGTGCAATGAAATTTAAGGTCTGCAGCACTATCTCGAGGACATTCAGGCAAAACTTATCAAAATATTAAACTTTATCAAAAAGCACAATCTTTAAGAGTTATATCCCAACACCTGGATACTACTGCGTATTATATTAACAACATCGGTTACCGTTGCAAGTGGCGAACGCAGTTTTCTAAACTAAAGTTGATAAAAATATTAAAAATATTAGTAAACTAAAGTTGATAAAAATATTAATTTGTTTGGCCTCAGAGAATGCAATATGAAAACAAAATTTGGCAAAAATACCAAAATGACTGAGTTTGACAGTTATGGTCACTAAGAAAGAGAGCACATTCAACTTTAACACTACCTTATCTAGTTCTACTATGAGAGCTCGCGATAACTCTTCTCTCTTGTGTTTCTAGTCGAAAATTCTTTAACGCGTCTGTCTTGTGTTCGTCAATAAAACAAAGTAACAAATCAGAACAGTGTTGCCAGGTTAGGGGATATCCCCGTAGATTTAGGGTTTTTTTTAACTGTGTTGAGGAATTTTAGGGGTATTGAATCTTTAGGGGTTTTTTAGGGAGATTTAATGTTTTTTAGGTGTTTTTTTAGGGGTATTTGAAAAATTGATCTACGGAAATACAGTTTTCTTACTCTTCCTTAAAACTATGCTAAAAATTTAAGAAATGAAGATATTTGGTTTCTTTGGTATTCCAGCAACACTTTATAAAAACAGCTGAATTGGCAGCACTTCAAATAAATTACCAATCATTTCGCACTTCACTTCAAACTTGCTTCGCGCTTTATTTGCAAGTGATTGATTTTGTGTAAAAACTAAAAACAAAGAAAGTATGGGAAAAACCTTCGACAAAAAATATATGCCCAAAAATATATCAAAAAAGGGGAGACGGAGCCTCCTTTCAAAAGGTAAACTTCATTTTTAGGTCAATTTTACATTGGACAATTGAGAACTATGAAGCAACTTTCTGCCCTTGTTAAAGACGTACAACAGCTTAGCCCTTTAACCCTTTCATGGTTAGGCTAAACCAAGAACAAAATAATTTTATGAGGTAATATTCCTCTCATTTAAGTCCTAAAAAGATGAAAAAACATAAATTTGATTTTTACGTTTTGCAAGCTTGTACAAAGAAAAAATTGTTTTGCTCCTGTTCAGTACAAACATTTTTTTAATCGCTTGAAAGTTTTTCAACTCTTTTAGATCTTTGTATTTTAAATCATTTTGATATTATTATCATAAAAGCCATAAAAAGATTAAACAAAAAACATAAATTTCATTTTTGACCGCTAGATTTTTTTCTTATAACATAGGCCAAAAAAAATTGTTTGCTTTTCTTCAGTACAAAATCGAAAATCCAACTGACTTTAATGTCAAAAATCTTTCTAAATTTATTTTTATCATGTTGGTTCATCTTTTTTTCATAGAACTAAACGATTTGATTTAAAAAAAGCGTTGCAAAATAAAAATAAAAATTAATTTCTGACGTGTCCAATATATTGGGCAAATCCACTGAAAGGGTTAAATACATAGACTTGCATTGCAGTTGCACTACTTTTCAGTCGCCCCCTATGAAATTTTTGTCTATTTTTCGAAAAAAATTGTGGGGGAGTTTAAGGGGGATTTGAAATCCAATCTGGGGGTAAATGGTGAAAGGCACCTGGCAACACTGATTCAGAAGCACGTGTTCACGTACGCGGTTGAACAAAACCAAAATGCAACAAAACTCCCTTGCCTGCCTTTGCGGTCTAGTGAAGAGTTCGCTAGACTATCAACTCAGGGGTCCCCGGTTCGAGTCCGGTTTCGGGCATGGTTTTTTAAGCTTTCTTTGTTCAATACTACATTTAAGAATTATTGAAACAAAAAATTCACAGCTGAATTGTGGAAACTAGCCTCGGTTATAAGCAATTTAATTTTTATTTTTTAAAAAACTATAGGTTCTTATGAAAACGAAATTTCATTAACTTTCTCAATATTTTTATGAACGAAATTTCGTAAACATTTCGGTATTCACTTCATTAACGAAATTTCATTAGCTTTCTCCCTTTTTTCGTTTACGAAACTTGTACAACGTTTTGCATTGCGTTCTTGCACGAATTTGAAACATTAATGAGATTTTCGTCAGTGAAATGTATGGCCGAATCAGCATGTTTCGTCCATGAATTGAAAAAATCACGCATGATTCCTTTAAGGTTTTTTTAAGAACGGAACTACTGGGATATGGTTTCACCCAAGTAATTTAATGTTTTATATATATTACAATGTACTAGCAAGGCATTGCTTTGAAAGTACAAGCATCGAATAACATGTAAGACTTAGGTGTTTCGATGAAGAACTTGGGAGACTGAAAACTGCCAAAACCACTTATAAATTATACAAAGTTTTGCTAATTTTACATAAGCTTTTTTCTCGGTGTAATGTTAAACTTAAAATTATTAAAATGGTGACCGATGATTTTAAGTTATATCCCAACTATCTAATCAACTATGTTTTAAACACACCCATTTTCGAGGTGCAAAAAGACATTTTTTATTAAGATTCTGCGAAATTTATATATTAAATGGCAAATTTGGATAAAAAAGTAAATGCTCGTTTTAGAAAAGACATAACAAATATATTAAAAACAGCACTAGTAGTAGCTTCCTCAAAAAAAAAAAGTTTTAAAAGGTCTAACGGTTAAAAAGAATGTAACCATTTTTGAATTAAGAAGATAATTTTTTGTTGTTACTAATGAAATTATTATTATGTTACTTTTATATTTTTCAGTATTATCGTTTTTATAATTTCTGTTTATTATTAAATACATAATGATTACGTATGACGAAATGAAATAAAAATGTTGAAAAAAATTCAATATATTGCTTAAATAGGTAAAAATCTTTATTATTTTCAAAATAAAATGTATTTTTTTCTTTACAGCCATTAACCAAATTTATTTATTTAATAAAAGCACAAACTAACACAAAAACTTTTCGCCAAAAAAATCATTAAAGACACTGGAATCTTTTCTTTTTTTTCGACACTTTTTGTCGTATGTTTTCAGGTTAGTTTAAAAAAGTGTGAAATTGCTACATACGACATACTAATTCTAAACAAATATCACATTAAGTCGTTACCAAAATAAAGTACGAGCTCTCAATTTTAAAATTACACAGTCAAATCACAAGTGAATGTCCTTGGAAAATTGAAGAAAATCGGTCTGCTATAAACAAAGTTATTAGCCCTTAAGCTTTGAACTTAATTTACTCAAAAATATCGAAAGCCACATACGACACTTAATATCTCAAATGACGAATTGCCATCATCAGTGGCAATTTCTACTACTAACTGCTGGATGTCGCTTCAGACGGTCTTTTCTTTCCGATTTTTGATTTGCAACCGCCACTTTATTCCTGTCGCAAGTGGAACAATGAGAAAAACAATAGAAAGGAAAATTTATTTCTTACGATAAATAATTCAGGACTGAAAGGGTTAAAAATAATACTTCCTATTACTTTTCTACTTAAAATATACCTACCGAAACTAAGTATTTTACTATTTTTGGATTTTAAAGATTTATACAAATTTTATTTTGGATTTTAAGTGCCGACAAATTATTTTTTTAAATTTTCTTTTTTTGTAATATGAACAAAAACTTCAAAATGATTAAAAAGTTCGTTTTCGTCCCTTTCCCTAGTTTAAGAAAAAAAAAATTTTTGTTTTAAATAAAAGCAAACATTTTTGCTTTAAAAAATTAAAACTATTCTCTTTTTTATTTCCTATGTTCCTCATCAACACTGTTCATTGTAAGCATATTGAATTTTAAGACCAGGATTAAAGGTTCCTATTCAGAAACCCCGAAAAATCCATTTGTTAGATTTAATGTCGGTCGTATGGTTTGTAGTGTACTTCAATCTAAACATTTCTATAACTCGAACTTAAACACATTTGTTCTATACAATTATTATTTATAAACATTAACACATAAAGATCTAGTCTACAAACTAACATTTCTATAAATGTAGCCTAAGCACATTTATGTAGCAAACAAACAAAACAAACACATAACTATTGTTTACATTCTTACTCGCTTGCACTTTATGTTTACATAGCTACACTACATAACTACACTAAAATGACTACATAAACTAATGTTCTATTTAGTTACAATTATATTAAATAAGATATATTTATATTTAATTTTGTATTTATTTTAAGTTAAGAAATACTGTTACTTGGCTTTATAAGCCGAAGAAAATCTTAAAATAAACTCACTAAAGTTTTGAGCTTTAAACCAACAGCTCCTTTTATTTTTCTAAGCGCCTGAATGCACTTTCGAGTGACGGCGCAAAGAAATCTTTTTTTTAAACTGGCCAGTAGCGCTCTTAAGCGCTGGCAATAATATTATACGCGTATATTTAAAATAACCGCGTAAAACTTTAATGCACGTAAAACGCGTAAGCCGCGTATTATAAAAAGTCGCGCGTCCAACATTACATGGCGATCCTGCAACACGGACCAAGGAATCAATTAAAAAAAAAAATTTTTGTTTTGCCGACGGCAAAACGCAATGGTGTCGTGAAAGCACCGAAATTCAGTCGCGTATTTACACTGAAGAGTACCAACGGCAATCAGATGCGTAAAGAGCAGTCGATGCAGCAAAAACAATATCATCGACAATAACAACCACGAAACTAATCATAAACACATTAACGATGCGAAGCAGCAACAACAACAACATAAACAACAACAACAACAATATCAACAATAATCAAAGTAACAACACGTAAAAAGCAGTCAATGCAGCAGCAAAAACATTATACAAGATTTTTCCTTATGCATTCTTTTATTGAGTTCGAATTATTAAAAAAATTAAACATCATGAAAAACATAAATATTTTAAAATTTACAAAATTAAATCCATTTTTCATTTTATTATTTTGGAGCAGCATTTTGAACAAAAAAAAAACATTTTTTTTAAGGCATTAAACAGTTTAACTTGTTTAAACAAAAACAAAAATTATAAAAACAACACTCACATACACACATTTTTATAACTTATATATTCTTGCAAACAAAAAAAATGCACATATGTTTTTATAAGTTTGGCTTTTTCCGCTTTTGCCAGCTGCAACAAAACTAGCTATATATATTTGTTTTTAAACACGATATACACAATAATTCCACATACCTAATAATTATATTTTTTTAAACACAATTTTTTTCTATTTAATATACGCACACGCGACCGGCATAAATTTCATTCAAGAACTAAACGTCATTTAGTTCTTCGTTTCCTTTTGTTTACTTTCTTAGGGTAACTAATGTTCTAAATGATGGTACTACCACAGGGTGTTCCATACGAATTAAAATATAAATGAATTTATCTATTACAAAAATATTTTATACGGAAATAATTGAGAGAAACATTTTAATATTAGAAAAATTTATATTAAACTTTAAGAAAAGTAAAAACAGAAAATACAGTGGTGAATACGTAAAAAGTAAGTTGAATTTTTTTCAAAATACAAAAGTTGAAACAGAGAATTTTAAAGACAATGAAGATTGTCGAATTTTAAAAGTAAAATTCAACAGTATTTATTATGAAGTGGTGAATATAATAAATAATTTAATTATAAAAGTAAATAGAAAAAGTTTAAAAGAAATTTGTAATATAGATTTAGATTTATCAAACATTTGGAAGGAAGAGAAAATTTCGCCTAAAATGTCAAATTTCGACATTAATGTGGTAGGTAAAAACCTACAAGTTTTTAAAGGAGACTATAATGGATTAGAGGATTTTATTGTACAAACAGAATTATTGCATGATTTAGTGAAGGATGATGATAAGGAAATTTTTGTTAAATATATTTATAATTTTAAATTAACCACCCAAGTACGCAGTATACTTGGACGTTCAAACCGGCCTTCTACTTTTGCGGAATTAAAAACTTTATTGGAAAAATCGTACCCAAATCCGAAAAATTTGCAACAAATATTAAATGAATTTAGTTCACTGAAACAAAATAATATGCCAATAGCAGCTTTCAGAGAAAAATTGGTAGAACTTTCAGAACAGCTGAGTTCGTATGAAATAAAAAGTCTAGAAAATCCGAGTAAGGACGCGAAAGATGCGGTATACAAAATAAATGAGAGTATGGCACTCAATATTTTCACAAAAGGTGTCGATACAGAATATAGAAATATATTACTAGCAAATCCACCGAAAACTTTTTGTGAGGCTGTTGAGAGGTGTATGACAGTAGAAGAAGATTTAAAGGCTAATGGAAACAATATTTTTCAAATTAGAAACAATTTTAGAGAACAGAGATATAACAATAATTTTAATAATAATCAGAGAAATTATCAAAATAGCTATTCAAACAGCAATTACAGATATAATAACAATAGCAACAATTTTAGAATCAATAGTAATAATTCAAATCAAGGCTTTAACAGAAACAGAAACTTTCCAAACAATAATAATTTTCAAAATAACAACAGTTTTCGGTACAACAATAGCACAAACAGAAATTTTAGCAGGAATAATAATAATAATTTTCATTACAATGTGCAGGGAAACGGCGATGGCCGGGTAGCAGGAGCTGTTACCCGCAGAGGCCAAAATTAATTTTACAACTATCAAACAACTTATCTAATTTCATAATTTTAAAATGTAAAAATTCAAATAGAACTTTAAAATTCCTTATAGATACGGGAGCTGATATTTCCGTTTGCAAAGTTGAAAATGCTAGCAATTTAAACACAAGATATATTACAAAGATAACAGACATAACGAACGAAACTATAGAATGTATTGGTACATCAAATTTAAAATTTTATATTGAAAATGAGGAAATTGAACATAATTTTCAAATAGTTGAAAATGATTTTCCTATAGCAACAGATGGAATAATAGGCCGAGACATGATGAGAAGGTATATGTCAAAAATAGATTACGAAACATGTACAGTTACATTTATAATTAATGAAAAAGAAATAATATTACCAATAATTTTAAAGGATTTTTATAATGTTACGGTACCCGCACGAACAGAAGCGGTAGTCCCGATTGATATCAAAGTTAAAGAAGATAGCATAATTCTTAATGAAGAAATTAGTGAGGGAGTATTTTTAGGAAATAGTATTATACCCGCGAACGGAGTAGCGCACGTCAAGTTGATGAATACAACCAATGAAGAGATAAAAATAAAAAGTTTTAATGTGAAAACTAAACCATTAAGTAATTACAACATTTTTCACTGCAAGGAAAATAAACATTTTAATAAAAATAGGCTGAACAAACTTTTAACCAATTTGGATATTGGATGCAATGGATCAGAAGTCAGAAAATCGATAATAGATATCATCGCAGAATATCAAGATATTTTTCATCTCCCTGGAGAACATTTAAGCGTCAATAATTTTTATAAACAACAAATACAAACAACAGATTCGACCCCTGTTTACATCAAAAACTACCGACTGCCACAAACACAAATGACTGAAATAAATGAACAGGTTGACCAACTGCTACAGGACAACATCATAGAACACTCAATTAGTCCGTACAATTCCCCACTACTCGTGGTCCCAAAAAAATCAGCGGACGACACAAAAAAATGGAGACTAGTCGTCGATTTAAGAAAGCTTAATGAAAAAATCGTGAGTGATAAATTTCCCCTGACCAAAATTGAAGACGTACTTGACAGACTCGGAAGAGCTAAGTACTTTTCGACATTGGACATGACCAGCTCGTTCCACCAGATAGACTTAGACGAAGACTCGCGACCACTTACCTCATTTTCAACAGGAAACGGACATTTTCAATTTACCCGCTTACCATTCGGACTTAAAATTTCGTCTAATAGCTTTCAACGTATGTTGACGATAGCATTGACCGGGTTAGACGCAGAAGCTTTTTTGTACGTGGATGATATAATTGTATTTGGGTGCAGCCTACAGCACCATAACGAAAGTTTGGCAAAAGTATTTAATCGGATGAGAAAATTTAACCTGAAGTTAAATCCAGATAAATGTTCATTTTTGAAACCTGAAGTTGTTTATCTTGGGCATTTGATAACAAACGAAGGCATAAGAACAGACCCAGCAAAGAATAAAGTAATACGAAATTACCCAGTACCAACAAACTCGGATTAAGTAAGGAGATTTGTGGCCTTTGCCAATTATTATAGGCGTTTTATACCGAAATTTGCTGATATAGCCAAAAATTTAAATGCATTGCTAAAGAAAAATACAAAATTTGAATGGAATGACGCGTGTCATCAAGCATTCGAAACTTTAAAATCAAAATTACTTAATCCACCAATTCTTCAATACCCTGATTTCGATAAACCATTCGTTCTAACTACTGACGCCTCAAATTATGCCTTAGGTGCAGTATTGTGCAAGGTGAGATCGGATCGGATTTACCAATTTCTTACGCAAGCAAATCACTCGGAAAGCACGATTTAAACAAACCAATTTTAGAAAAAGAATTATTGGCCATACACTGGGCGATAAATTTTTTCAGGCCTTATCTTTATGGTCGCAAATTTTCAGTTGTCACAGACCACAGACCATTGGTGTCTCTCTTTTCGCATAAAAACCCATCGTCTAAAATGACACGTATTAGGTTAGACCTATGCGACTATGATTTCGAAATTAAATACAAAACAGGGAAAGCTAATACCAATGCAGATGCATTGTCTAGAATCATTATAAATAGCGATTCGCTTAAAGCGATGATTCCAACCGTTTTAGAAAACGAAAATACAAAAATACTAGCCATAACGAGAAGTATGGATAAAAATAAGCATGCAAAAAACTCAACCAGTAACAATTTAGAACGAATTCCAGGCAGGAAGATTGACCACCTTTTTGTGTGGGAATGCACTTCACTATCGGATGTAAACAAAATAAGAAAACTAAAATTTATAACAGAAAAAGATTTTAAGGGTACGCAGATAGACATAGAAGACAATCAGGTTTTTGTACGATGCAGTGACAATCCGATGTTCACACAGATGACTTTGGAGAAACTGATTTCGAAGATGCAAAAACTAGGGGTTGAAGAATTAGCATTGAATATTAATGATGATATATTTAAAACCATGGCCATGGAAAATTTTAAAAGAGTGTATAATAATTTAAAGATTAGTGAAAATAAAGTAAAAATACTCATTTATAGAGAACCAAAAAGAATAATAGAGATAGAAAACCAGAAAAAAATAATTGAAGAGTACCATAATTCGACCCATGGAGGTCATATGGGAATTAGAAAAACGATTTTAAAAATAAAGCAGAAGTATATATGGAAAAACATGAGTAGAATGATTAAAAATTTTATAAATAATTGCGAAACATGCAAAATTAACAAACAAACCAGACATACAAAAGAACAACTAACGGTGACAGACACACCAGGAACTAGTTTTGAAGTAGTTTCAATAGATACTGTAGGTCCTCTACGATTAACAAATAACTACCGGTACATACTCACCATGCAGTGCGAATTAACAAAATATGTTATAGCATGTCCTATGGAGACGAAAGACGCCAAAACAGTAGCCAAAACTTTAATAGAAAACTTAATTTTGATTTATGGGCATTTTAAAACAATAAAGTCGGATAGGGGTACAGAGTTTACCAATGAGTTGTTGTCGCAAATATGCAGTCAATTGAACATAAAACAGGTATTTAGCACACCGTATCATCACGAAACTCTTGGTTCTATAGAGAGGAACCACAGAGTGCTAAACGAATTTTTACTTAATTTTTGCAAAGATGATGAATGGGACCATTGGATCCCATACTTCACATTTGCGTACAATACGACACCTCATATCGATACGAACTATAGTCCATTTGAACTTATTTTTGGCAAATTGGCAAACCTACCAAATGAACAATTAGAAACATTTAAAACTTACAATACTGAAAATTATGCGCAAGAGCTAAAATTTAGATTAGCATATTCTTTAAAAAAAGCATATGAATTGATAAACATAGCTAAGGAGAAGCGAAAGAAAGATAATGAAATTTCAAACCCACTTAATATAAATATTGGTGATAAAATAATTGTTAAAAGAATGAATAGAAGAAAGTATCAATCACCATATCATGGTCCATACACGGTAATTAAGAAAAATGGAGTCAATACAATAATAGATATAAATGGAAAATTAAAAGAATACCACAATAATTTATTGAAAAAATGGATTTAATTGAAATTAAATTTTGTATTAAATATATTAAAATTTGTTAACATGTCGGAATTAATATATAAACAAAAATAGTTGAATTGTATAACTACCAATTATAAATATATTTTATTTGAATTGTATAATTATTAGTAAAAAAAAAAATAAATTGAAATTTATTGAAATATAAACACTAATATAATAAAGTAATAAATTAAATTTATTAAAACATTTGAATTGTATAAAAAAAACAAAAACATTTGCATTGTATAATTTTAAAAATTATTTTTTTAAATCAAATAATTTTATCTTAAGGATGGGGGTGTAGTGTACTTCAATCTAAACATTTCTATAACTCGAACTTAAACACATTTGTTCTATACAATTATTATTTATAAACATTAACACATAAAGATCTAGTCTACAAACTAACATTTCTATAAATGTAGCCTAAGCACATTTATGTAGCAAACAAACAAAACAAACACATAACTATTGTTTACATTCTTACTCGCTTGCACTTTATGTTTACATAGCTACACTACATAACTACACTAAAATGACTACATAAACTAATGTTCTATTTAGTTACAATTATATTAAATAAGATATATTTATATTTAATTTTGTATTTATTTTAAGTTAAGAAATACTGTTACTTGGCTTTATAAGCCGAAGAAAATCTTAAAATAAACTCACTAAAGTTTTGAGCTTTAAACCAACAGCTCCTTTTATTTTTCTAAGCGCCTGAATGCACTTTCGAGTGACGGCGCAAAGAAATCTTTTTTTTAAACTGGCCAGTAGCGCTCTTAAGCGCTGGCAATAATATTATACGCGTATATTTAAAATAACCGCGTAAAACTTTAATGCACGTAAAACGCGTAAGCCGCGTATTATAAAAAGTAGCGCGTCCAACATTACAGGTTATTTCAGAAATTCTCTGCCGTGTTAGCCCAATTTCGGAGCCGCCATTTTGAACTTTAAATTTTTGATTTCAGTTTTGTAGTAAGCGTCCCCGTAAGCCCCTATGTTCACAATTTGAAGTTAATTAAGCGACTCCTTCATATTTTGGCCAGCTTTTGGCATTAACTCACAGTGCGATAGGGATCGATATGCCCAGAACGTCAAGACCGGCTGATTCCACAAGATCTTTCACCATTCATAATAAAGGGAGCTAAGGGGCAACCCATCAGCCAGTGGATTAAAGAACTTGCGTCGCTTTTACTTGCATTAAACTCTACTCTATTAGCAAGGACCCCACTCGGAGATATTTTTTGTATATCATTAAGGAGTGTGTTATTCATATTTTGCCTCTTGCTCCATAGATCTTGAATATTTGTATTCACATGAATACTAAAGGCTAGCGTAAGACGAATTGCTTGAACAATTGCAACTCATTGTCAAGCCACGTCATGTTGTTCGAACTAGTTGAGTGTGGCTTTCTACAACAGTGCTAGGTATGATTCAAATAACTTAGCGCATTGAGTTCGATAATGACATGGCTTACTTAAACGTTTGCATGGTGCACAGGACAGCTCATTAAAATCGGTATGAAGACACTATGTTATGTGTCGTTATAGCTTGGGCCGTTTTCGAGAACTCATTTACAAACAAATAAACAAACAAACAAATATTGCTAGTTTAATGGTATCAGATATATAAATATAAACAAAATGTGTTTTTTTCGTATTATAAACAGCATTACATTCACATTCACAACATAGAGCGTCATATATCAAATACACGTATGAGACAGTGATTCAACACATGTTTTCAAGAAGCCATGCAACCTATGAATTGAGAAATCGGTTCATAACATAGCTTGAGTTGGCGTTGTCGTTGGAATAGCATGCATGATTTGGTTTGGTCGTTGGCATGGCTTGGCGTGAATTGCTTTTTGGTTCGATGAGTTTTTTGAATTGAAACATGCACTTGTGCTAGCCTTTAATGAATTCCCGAGTAAAAATAGTAGCTGTCGAACATGGGCCGAACATGGGTCGAACAAGGGCCGAGCACACGCCGAACGGATGTAAAATGGTTGAACATAGCCAAAAAAATAATCCAAAAAGCTTAGCGGCAGAAGTTGGGTCGAACAACTGCTGAACAAGGCTTAAATTGAGTTGTACAGCCGCTGTACACCCGTTGCATGTCACCAAAAAGCCCGTCGATGCTGATGTTGATAGTATCGCAACTTGTGTGTGGAGCAAATAATTTTTTTATGTATGAAGTTAGTTTAAAAAAAGCTGCTCATTTTCATTGTTGGCCTATTGTACAACCGAGATTATTTAAAAACGGCTTTTGTACGGCTGCTGTTTTTGCAATAGATTTCACAATGTTTATTAATCCAAATTATTGAAATCCAAAAAGTCCTGCAAACGACCCTTGTACGTCCTTGTACGAAAGAAAAAAATTTAAAATTAGGCCTTGTTCGGTCGCTGTTTGGCCTTAGCTAAAAACGCATTTAATTTTTTCGGGTTTTTTTTTAAACTTCAATAATAAATGTGTTAATTTACAATTTTTTTTCAATAATTTGAATAAATAAACATTGTGAAATCTTTTGCAAAAAATGACTTTCACAACATATTCAAATCGTTATACAAATCGAATTTAGTTGCTATAAAAGTTTTTGCAAAATGCATTTATGAATTGTGCAATCTAAGAAGTATCGCTTTCTCAGCTGGATGAAGTTGGTAGACAAATCGAATAACTTTTTCGATAAAATAAGCATATGAGAGCAGAAACCAAACATTCCAAGTACTTTTTTGAAATGAATTAAAACTTGCCATAGTCGAAATAATAAATCGACACAAACAAATGAACAATAGAGAGGAAAAGGCCGAGGGCTCAAAGAGTAGAGAATGGTGAACTTTTTGTTCTTAACATGGATTTTAAAAGTTATTACAATTTATTTATATTTTTAATTAATTATTTTTGTAATTTGTTAAATTGTTTTTTAAAAATTACAATTTTTCTGCTTTTAATGGTCATTAATTAACTTTTTTGTATTCCAAGAATTTTTGGAGAATTTTTCTCTGAGACAATAAATCTTTCAAAATTATAAATATTAATTTTATAAAGATGACGGAACTATTTTGTTTTATATACATACTTTGAATTTAAGGATGTAGTCCGATGCTGCGGCCTATTTTTTAAGGTTTATTTCGGGAATTTTTATTTATAACAAAATAAAAAAAATCATTTAAATTTTCTTATATGTTTTTACTAACATCTTTACTGTACAAAAAATATTTTTTATTTTCCGATATTTTTTTTGTTACGTCCAAAGTAGACACTTAAAAAAATGATGTGTTACTGGCCCGGGTGATAACGGCACTTGAAGTCATTTGAAACAACAGAATTTAAATAGATAATTATTCTGTTTTTAAACATTTTTATCAAAAAGTAACAAAATGGCCGACTCCTTAACAGAACTATTAAAAAAATCGCATTTTTCTTTCTTGATAATCGGGGTAAAAAATTTAAAAATCAACTACTCTGCTACAGGGTCCGCCATCTAACGTTTTTTTCAACTAGTGCTTATTTCGTGAATGGTAACACTTAGCTCATGTCTGATTTGACAGATAATTAGTTTTATCCTTCCGCTGAACGAATATGGTTGTGTATACGCTTGAACAACGCTGGGAAATATTGCGACATTACTTTGAAATCATGGTTATGTTGCAGAATGTGTGCGAAAATTGCGTACGGATTTTGGAAGAAGAGAAGCACCGTCAGCTCAGTATGTTCGTTATCTTGTGAAAAAAGTGAAAGAAACTGGCATCCTCATCGATAAACCAAAGCGTGAAAAGCCAAAAGCAGTGCGTACACCCGAGAATATTGCTGCTGTGGCAGAAAGTGTGCGTGAAGCGCCATCAACATCAATTCACTGTCGTTCTCAACAATTGAACATTTCGGAGACATCATTGAGACGAATTTTGCATAAAGACCTTGGTATGACGCCATACAAAGTCCAATTGGTTCAGGAGTTGAAGCCAACTGACCATCCAATACGTTTTCGCTTCGCTAAGTGGGCCTGCGATCGACTTACAGAAGATGCCGATTTTGCCAAAAAAATCATCTTTTGAGGTGAAGCTCATATTGATCTTGGCAGGTATGTAAACAAGCAAAATTGTCGCATTTGGGGCACAGAAAACCAGCACGCATACATTGAAAAGCCGTTGCACCCAAAACGAGTTACTGTTTGGTGCGGGTTTTGGTCCAGAGGCATAATTGGGCCATTTTTCTTCGAAAATGAGCAAGGAGTGGCCGTTACAGTCAATGGCGATCGTTATCGGGCCATGTTGAACAAATTTTTGTTCACAAAAATTGAAGAGGAGGATATTGGCAACATTTGGTTTCAACAGGACGGCGCTACGTGCCACACAGCCGAAGCTACACTCGATGCTTTGCGCCCTGTTTTTGAAGAGCGCATTATCAGCCGCAGAGCTGATGTCGTTTGGCCACCTCGGAGCTGCGATTTGACACCGTTGGACTATAATTTGTGGGGTGCCCTCAAAGATAAGTGTTACGTCGACAAGCCAGAGACAATTGACGCTTAAAAGGACAATATTCGTGAAGCCATTGGTGAAATACAGCTGCACACAATCGATAATGTTCTTAAAAATTGGACCGATCGTGTAGGCTACTGCATGGCCAGCCGAGGCAGCCATTTGAATGAAATTATTTTTCATTATTAACCTGAAAGATTGTACTTTCAAATAAAAAATGAAATTTGAGAAAATATCCAGTAGTTTTTTTTTATTATATTTAAAAAAATAAGTTATTTGGCGGAATCTTCACCTGCGAGAGCCATTACCGTGTAGAATAATATGTTAAAATTACAATCCAATCGGCTCGATAGAATTTTTTAACACTCGGGCCGATCAAAAAACGTTGTTTCGATAAAAACGATTTTAGCGTATTTAAGGTGCCCCCAGACTATATGTTTCATACAGATGACATGTCAAAAAAAAAAAAAATTACATACCGAATTTAGTCTGTGTGTCAAAATTAAGTTTTTGTCAGACAGATTTTTTCTTTTGTCTCCACACTATCTGACAAGTCATTTGAAAATAAAAAACAGCTTTTGAAATTTTTGTAAGCCGTAAAGCTCTAAAGTGTCCTCCTTTGGCCATTCAAACTAAGAATAAATACATTATAAATCAATGTATTGAATAAATATCTTAAAATTTAACTTTTCTTCCATTTTCACAAAAAAAAATTTATCAAACTGACATTTTGTACAGATGAAAAAACATACGAAATTAGAGACGGCTCTAATTCCAAAATTTACAGACGCAAATACAAACGACATTTCAAAACCACAGTTTCATATCGCTACCTTAATATAGAAAGGCCCTAACTTATTTTTTCAAAATTATTTTTTTTACAGATTTTTGCAAAAAAAATTGCTATAGAAAAAAAAATTGCTGCAAAAATATTGCTACAGCATTGAATTGGTTAGTGTCTTAAATAAAAAATCCATTTCAAGAAAATTCGGACCCGCAAAATTATAATTTTTATTAAGTTTTTTCCATCTCCTGTAAAGTAATAAAAAATGAGTTAGGGCCTTTCTATATTAAGGTAGCGATATGTTCTACACTATCTGTAGCTAAACTCCATTTGTAATTTTTGACGTGTCATATGTATGAAACATATAGTGTAGAGGCACTTTAAGAAAACTTTCGAAATACATTAAAAAAAAATGATTTTTTGAAACTCAAGCTGCAGACTACATCCTTAATGCAGTCAAAGAGTTCTTTCAATAAAAGTTTAAGTGGGGATTAGTTTTCAAAATGCAATTTAATACGTATAGCTGCTCTTCGATACACAGGATTAACAATTTATTACACACTTTATTGTGCAACACCAAAGATTCAACTTAATATATGTCCTCATCACATCCGAGTAGGTGCGAGCCCGCAACCGTTATCAAACACCAAAGCACCCAACCGCCCAACAAGCGTCAATAACTTGTAAACGACACACACTTGGTCGACAACAAAGAGAACGTCATTATCTGCCATCAGCCGGCATTCATTCAGCTGCATACAAAGAATCAAGGAAGCCGGAAACGTCTTGTCAACAATGCAAACAACCACGTAGATGCCTCCACAATGCTGCTTCAAGAACTCACTCCCGATCGATTTCAATGAAATTGGAATTCCTTTCGTTTTTTTTTTTTATTGAATAAATCCCATAGATGCGAACAACAACCTTAATGTCTGACACACAGACAGGCAGACAGATAGAAAAGAGTAAAAACAGAAAAAAAAAAACGAAAGCAAAGAAAGTATTTTAAAGATAGCTTTAGTCATTATGTTACAAGTGAACTACCGCACAATTCCTTAAAGTGGCCACTTGAAAGGTAAGCGTACGCGACGATAGATTATGTCTTTGAGACTATCTAAAATACCGATCCGACAGACAGACACTCGATCTATATCTCAAACAACTCTCAAGCAACAAAGAGTCATTGAAATTAAACAAAAGATTATCTTAACGATGTGTTAATCTACAAGATGAAAGTGTTTTGTGTTGATAGACTTGTCGATAGAACATTGTTATAATTTTAGTTTTTTTTTCTAAACATTAAAAATGCACTGCCATACAAACGTTATAAGATCTTGATCAAACTGACCTACTTATGCACAAAACCGAAAAAATGTTGTTCCAATTTCTATTTATCGCAAACGCTTAGCTAAGAATTGAAGCAAGGAAGTATGCATCGATGCATGGCTTGCCAAGTTTGTCATCAACCATTGCAGCTTGCCGTTGATTATCACCAAAGCACAAAGATCATGCATTCATCTCACGTTCAATACGCGTATGCTCTCAACTGAGCACAAGCAAACCCAGTGGTAAATGGAAATACAACGTAATCAATTATTTGATTAATTCAATGTAGCTGCGAATCTTCCAAAGTATATTTACAATTCTCAATAACATTTGCTTGGGCACAGGGGCTAAAACACTGATGACATCTACCTTACACAGTAAGCGACGATGGGAGTAGGTGTGTTGCTTCCCAGTGGTAAATAGATACATGACGTAACCAATTGTTTTTTAAACACAATGTAGCTGCGAGACCTCCAAAATCTGTTTACAATTCTCAATAACATTAATTCTGGCGCACAGTACTTTGTCTCATAGGAATAAATCAAGATTTTTGTTGTGGCAGATCCTAACAAAATTGGTACCGTTTTTTTGGAAATACTTCCACTTAGAAGAATCCAAATTTTTTTGCCAATTGAACAATTTTTGTAGACTCTACAGCTCCTTAAAGTCAACCATTTTTATGCATTTTGGTTGTTGTGGAATATTTGATTTTGGACATCCTGCAAAGAAAAAATTGCTGTAAACGCAATTTTTGCCCGATTCTTTTGTTTTTTGATTTTATTTCAAGATTAATATTGTAAAAATAAATCAATTTTAATATATTTTAAATTAAGCTAAAACTAAAAATATGAAAATTGTCCAAAAACAAATTTTTTTTTAAATATTTTTCTAAAATTTGCAATTTTTGAGAGAAAAAAAAAACATAAAAAAACATCTCTTTAATTTTTTAACATATTTTAATATACATATTTATCTTTCAAATTCCAAAATTTGATATCCGCCTGCGTCCGCCCTTCGGAGTTATCACGTTTTGAAGAATAGTCTAAAAATCATATTTTCTTTTAATTAATGGAAATTAGTAATTTGCACATCTTACAAAGAAAAAATTGCCAAAATTGCAATTTTGGCCCAATTCTTTTTATTTTTGATTTTTCTTCAAGATAAATACTGTATAAATAAATAAATTTTAATATGTTTAAAATTTTGCTGATAGTAAAAAAATTAAAATACGCCAAAAAATAAATTTTTTTGTAAATATTTTCCAAAAATTCCCAATTTTTGAGAGCAAATTAAAAAAAAAAACAACGAAAAACATCTCTTTTATTTTCAAATATATTGTTATTTATGTATTTTTCTTTCAAAATTCCAAAACATATTAACCTTTTTTATCCGACTTTTAGAGTTATCGTATTTTGAGAAATGGTCAAAAAATCATATTTTCCTCTAATAAACGTAGCATGTAGTGAGGAGTTTACTCCTTTGAAATGTAAACAAACATATTTATGGGTGACTAATTTCGAAAATGACCCAAATCCATTTTTTTTAATAATCGTTTTCATTAGGTAAAAAACTAGTATGTTTATTTCTATTAAATCATTAAATGTTTACTTTTAAAAAAATTAAGACTTAGATCATTTTTAAAGTAATCTGTATGAATTGTACTCTACGCTCAAAAGTAAGACGTATCAGTTTGCAGAAAATTGTTTTTTTAAGAGGTTCTTTAAATAGTGATTTTAACTTATTATGTTTGTAAAAGTAATTGGAGTATGAAAATCTATTGTAAAAGTAAAAGTAATTGGAGTATGAATTCTTTTGTAATTGTTTGTTAAAATGCTGCTATTAAATACAGGTTAAAAATAAATAATGACTATTTATGTTAAAATGTAGGGCATTCTCATGCTTACTAATGCCAACATATTTGTTTTTACCGTATTTTAACATTACAAAGATTTTTAATTTAAAATGCCAATAATTATTACTAATAACGATTTACTTAATTGTTGGATTTCTGCCGGTTATTAAAAAGTATTCCATTTGGTTAAGTGCCGAAGCAATTGTTATTTCTGATCCAAATAATGTACGCAAGTAAAAATAAAATTTAATATTAGCGCAGTTAAAAATAAAGTTTACATTTCAGCAACCAAGCACAAGTCGCGGAAGGCCTGAAAAGGAGTTCCATTTGTTATCAGAACAAATGAAAAAAAGGAAAGTGGCTCACTTATTATCTGATTATTCTGAAGACGAATTACAATATGCATCAGAACTTGCTTCAAGAAAAAATAATCATGGTTCGAATATTAACAGTCAAAATTGTCTATCAGTACAAATGACTTTGTCACTGTACTTAGATTTGGATCTCTCGGAAGAAAAATATAATATTCTGCGCAACACTGTCAACGTCTATCATAAAAATTTATTTCCGAGTTTGTATGCGATACAAAATTTTAAGAAACGATTAGTACCATCTATTGAAGCTTCGGAAAGTACTGCAGAAGTTCGCTTACAACCACTTTTGCGGTTTACAGCTAAAAGTGTATTAGAGCTCTGTAAAGATGAAACAGATAAAATGACTCTTATTTGCAAATGGGGTATGGATGGCAGTTCAGGTCACAGTCGATACAAACAAAAATTTTCTTCAGAGGAACTTAGCGATGAATTTTTATTTTTTATTGCATTCGTCCCAATCAGGTGAGTAAAAAATTCGACATTTATATATTTCTGTATAACAAACGACCATTTTTATATTAAGGTTAATTGATTCCGCATCCAAAGAGGAAATTTGGGTTAACAGTAAGCCCTACTCTACTTTATTCTGTCGACCCATCAAAATATTATTGGCAAAAGAAAACCGGACATTAGTTGTGAAAGAAAATGAAGATATCAATAGACAAATAAGCCATTTAGAGTGTGATATTTTTGAACTAACTGAAAAATCTGTTGAGGTGACATATGAAATGCACTGCACAATGATCGATGGATCAGTTGCAAATACGCTAACGGAAACAAATTCTGCAAGCAGATGCTTTATTTGCAATGCTAGTCCGGTTGAAATGAATAAAACGGATTTATATAAGCCTCCAAATATAAATACCTATAAATATGGACTGTCAACGCTTCACTGCTGGATTCGGTTTTTCGAATGTTTAATACACATAGCATATCGTTTGCCATTTAAAATATGGCAAGTAAGAGAAGAGAACAAAGCTATTTTCTCTGAAAACAAAATCCGCATCCAAAGAAATTTTCGAGAAAAAATGGGCTTGTTAATAGACGTTGTTAAACAGGGTTCTGGAACCACTAATGACGGAAACACCGCACGGAAGTTTTTTGATAATTACGAAGTATCAGCGGAAATAACTGGCATTAACAGAGATCTAATTTATAACTTCTCATTAATATTGGGGATTTTGTCGTGTGGAAAAAACATTAAAATTGATGAGTTTAGTAAGCTCCTTCTTGATACCAGGAATTTGTACCTAGATCTTTACCCTTGGTATTATATGCCTAGTTCTGTCCACAAAGTTTTAATCCATGGATGTGAAGTTTTAAAATTCTTCGATTTACCTATAGGTAATATTTAACTTTAATAATATTAAGAAATAAATAAAAAATTTTTTTAATTTTTGTAGGAAATTTATCAGAGGAAGCATTGGAGGCTTCCCACAAACACATTCGATATGCTCGTCTTAGCCATACGAGGAAAAGCTCACGGGAAAATACAAATAGAGATCTGATGACATACCTGCTGATTTCATCAGATCCTTTGTTATCATCTCAAAGAAAAATCAAATACAAGAACAAGTTATATGAGGAAGATACGTATATGCTTTATTATATTGAAACGGAAAGAACCGAGGATACTTAGGTTTATATTACTTAAATACCTATTTTTTGGCATAAATTTTTTTATTTTGTTTTTAATTTTAATTCTTTTTATCAATTAAACAAAAAAATATTTAATTTAATAATAAAAAGTGAATTTAGAATTACAAAAAATATTTTTTTTTTGCAAAAACATATTTTTTTTACATGAAAAGTAACATTTTCGTGAAAAAAGTGCATATCAAACTATAAGCATATCTTTTTTAAAAAAAAAAGATATTGCCATAAAATTTTCAGTTTTAACAAGTTAAATAAAATATATTTTTATTTTTTTTTTAAAAAGTTTTTATAATTTTAATATTTAATTGAAAATAGGGAAATTTCTGTATTTTTAATTTTTAAACCTCATTTATGGCGTAAATACTTGATGTACATAAAATCTGATTCGATTTTTGAAATCAGCAGCCAAAAAATAATAAACATGCCAAATTTCGTAAAGATCGAACAACTTCTTGTATTTATTCCTCAATTTTGTATGGGCTCAAAGTACTGTGTGGCGTGGCGGCTTAAACACTAATGACATCTAACTTACACAGAAAGCACAAAAAAAGACGCACAAAATTGGAGAGAACAAAAAAAATTGAACGAAAATCCTCTCTACGTCAAAAACACAACGGAAAGGAAAGAGAACCCACCGAAAACAAGCAAACACACTCAAATGACGCCACATACTATTTTCACAATAACTTTTACAATTTAATGAACGCATTTATTTCCTCTTATTGAGCATTTCAGACTTAATGTTTAATCCCGTATCGCGCCATAACACCAATTTAAATTTTTCAACTAAAAATCTCTTAAACAGACGTAAAAATAAATAAAAACAACTTTTGTTTTGAAACAATACTTTACTTATAAAAATATGTGCAAAAAATTTTTTGTTGCAGATATGAAGATTTACATATTTCATATTTCAAATTTACATAATTTACACTGCTCACCAAAAAGTGGTACACCTTTTATTATTATTTTAGTCTTTTAAAAATAAAAAATAACTGTTGAAATGTTGAGAAGTTTTAAGTAATTTCGATTTTTTTTTTGTTTATTGAAACATTATTCGACTTGATTTAAAAAAAAATCTGGAATTTCTTCCGATAGCGTCAAAACTACTGGGCCAAATGACTAAATTTGTTCAAAGCAATTGTAAGTAATTTAATTAATAATCTGGTGTTTAACTTTTTAAAATTGGTTAATCCGTTCTCGTGATAGGTTGATATTTATGACACTATATCCTGGAAAAGGGGGGAAAATTTTCAAAAGGTCATATCTCAAAAACTTATTCATAGAAAAATTTTTGTTGCGATCGTATTTAGCAGGCCAAAGACCATAAGAAAAAAATAGTGGCATGTGGATCTCAAAAATTGTGGCGCCTAGTGTAATTTTAACCGAAATATTGGACAATAAAACAACAAAAATTAAAACTTGCTTTTTTAATTTTATGCGGCCAAAGCTAAAAAAAACACAATTAAAAGTTATTTGGAGTGTTTATGAGTCATTTATAAGAATTCCAACTTAATTTGTTCTCTTTGAGTTATTTTTCTAGAGCAATTTCTAAATGTTGCAGATCTTCAACACGGCGCTTTACAGGGTTAATAACACCTATTTTTTACATATAAAACTTTCTTCTGGTTGAAACATAAAGACCTGATTGAACGCTTCTTAAATAAAGTTAAACTATTTTTTGAACAGTGATAAGAAAATAATGATCTTAAAAACACAAACAGGATTTTGTCACACCCCGCTTACAGTTCTGCATTACAATGTCAACACCGAAAAATTTTTAAAAGCGGATTATGTCGCACAAGTGCGGAGAGAGCAAAAATACATTCAACGAAAATTCACGAAAAGCAAATCGAAAAGATTCTCCAACTCAAATTAAGTTGACTACACGTTTAGAAATCTTGGACTGAATTTGAGTCCCACTAAAATATTACGGCATTTTTTTTAAGCCTTGCGGTTTAAAATTAAAACTTTGCAAATACTAACTCATAATTAAAACTCTTCTGTACTGGAATTTAAACCAAAAGAAATATTACAACATCCATTTTGCTTTTTGGTTTAAATTTTAGCTTTTTGGTTTTAATTTTTGTCTTTTTGGTTTAAATTTAAATACAATTCTGTATTACTTTTTGTCTTTTTGGTTTAAATTTAAATACAATTCTGTATTACTTTTTGTTTTTAATACAGTTTATACTAAATTCTAGTACATTTGGATACTAAATTTGAACGAAGACCCGTAAAAAGTTAGCCTGGCAATGCTGCGATTCAATATTAGGCGCATTTTATGTGTAGGCCAATAGCTGAATGTCGTGTGATCGAATCTCGCGGTGTTTGTTATTTTTTTTTTAATATTTTAATCCAAGCTTGTACTAAATTTTAAACCAAAGCTGTATTAAAACCATTTTTTTTAGTATTTTGCAAATACTAGACTAGAAACCAAAGCTGGTATTTGACTTATATGTAGTACAGAAAAGCTTAAATTTTAGTACAAGATTTCTAACCGTGTAGATTCAACTAATTGTTTTTTGTATAGCTAATAACATACATTTTAGTTGAGCTATGTAGTTTGAAAATTTTTATAAGATTAAGACAAACTACTTTAAGATATTTATTAAAGTAAGTATGTTTTATTTGTCAACATCAGCTGTTTGCTATTGGTACCGGCTAACAAAAGAAAATATTTTATAAACCGAATATAAACATGTCGAAAAAAAGTGTTAAAAAAACTATTTATTTTTTCATTAATAATGCAATTGTTTGTTTGAATGCAAGAGCACTTGCTTTCAATTTTGCCATTCATCTTCGATTGAATGTAATTAACAATTTAAAAATAGAAAACTATTGATTTACAATATAAATTACTAGAATTTGTGTATTTGGCTCAGATAGTTCATACTAATTTTTAAGCATAAATAAAGAATATTTTCTCTGTTTAAATAAAATAATTATTTATATTTCTTTATGAGTACAAATAAACAGTCGAATTATACGTTTTGCGTTTATTCACTACATTTATTTTTCAAATAATTGGTATATAAACTAATAATGTGATAATGTTTGCATCTCTATTTCAAAGCTGTCAAATTTTTCAATTTGAATAAATGCACAACTGCTCGTGTCCTCAAAAATAAGGTGATAGTAGAAAGATTTTTGACTCACGTGTGTTTTGTTTTTGTAAAGTGCATGCGTCCTCAACTGCACTAGCAAGTGTACTGAATCGTGATTGCCAATAGTGTCAAATGCAAGTATTTTAATCATAAGAATATTAAAAAGAAATTTCGCTATTTGAAAGTAAATTGTTTGCACTCTTAAATTTTCATGAACACATGTTTTCCGTATGTTATCTTCGTAAATATGATATGAAACGTGCCCTTAAAGCCTAAAATGACTGTTCAGCCTTCGCGATTAATAATACCTGTTGATTGTATCATGAGTATCAATGAACAATTATCGTGACTGCAAGAGAAGAGTGGAAGAAGAGTGGAAGATAGACGTCAATCAAAGAAAGGCATCAGCTATTCGGCCATCTTTCATAGCGTTCGTCTTACTCTTCCAAGAACAGATTCGGTAACGCAATGTTGGCGTGTGTAAAATAACACTTATATTCTTTTCGAGTTTGTGGTAGAGGGAAGTGGAAGAGGAAATAATCTTTTCATGCTTGAATCAAACCGTGTCAGGTTTGAATTAAATTATATAATAGTTAATTTACATTTGTTTTTCATTAATACATTATATAAACCGTTTAAAGTTTAAATTAAGCATTTTCAGATTTAAATCACCTTCATATAAATCAAAAAAATATTTTAACATTTTCATATTTGAGTCAAATACTGTCATGTTTAAGTCAAATATTGTCATGTTTGGATCAAACAATATATTTAATTTAAACTTGTTTTCTATTCAAACAATATTTACACAATTTCAGGTTTGAGTAAAATAGCTCAATGTTTGAATCAAATATTGTCCTGTTTTAATTAAATATTGTCATGTTTGAATCAAACACTATAATAGTTAATTTAAATTTTTCTCTATAAAAACAACATTTAAACAGTTTCAAGCTCGAATTAAATATTATCAGATTTAAATTAGCATAATAATAAAACAACTTTTAAATAGTTTCTGTTTTGAGTCAAACAGCTTCTTGTTGCCTCAAACAGCAAACATTGTCATATTTGTTTTCTATTAAAACAATATTTAAACAATTCCATGTTTGAGTCAAATATTGTCATGTTTAAGTCAAATATTTTCATGTTTGAGTCAAATATTGTCATGTTTGAATCAAACAATATAACATTTAATTTAAACTTGTTTTCTATTCAAACAATATTTAAACAATTTCAGGTTTGAGTTAAATAGCTTAGTGTTTGAATTAAATATTGTCATGTTTGCATCAAAAAATATAATAGTTAATTTATATTTTTTTTTATTAAAACAACAACTCTATACAGAGTTGTTTTTGTTGTTGTTGCCTTCTTGAAAACTTACTTGATCTAAAGCTCACAATCTTAATTCATGTAATTATTCAATAGATCATAAAATCTAATTAACTTAACTATGGCGGAGCAAGGCCAAATAAATTTAATTAATGTCAAATTAATTAAATAATCTAATAATTGATCGATTTTTCGGTCAAAGTCATGTGTAATTGAACATTTGGTTGTGCAAATAGCCACCTTTCAGTTAGAACACTAGCTTCTGGCGAAGAAAAAACTCATTTCATTTGTATGGTGCATTTCGACAAACTATCGAACACCAATGAATATTGAAATAAATGAAGAAGCAACTAGAACAGATGGCAGCCCTTGATAGAGTTGATGGCGGTGATCTATAAATAGCCTACTGCTTTGAAATGTCATATGATTAGCGGCCATACAATTCATAAGAATGAATTCCAAAATCTGCACATTCATATGCTAGTTTAAAAACAGTGAGTTGATCACAGTTTAATCACTCAAAGACTACTGAAGAGGAAAATGTAGCGATTTCCGAAACAGACTGTCTAGTCAGCTAAGTGATTGACTCTATACAGAGTTGTTGTTGTTGTTGTTGCCTTCTTGAAAACTAACTTGAAACTTGAAAACTAACTAACTCACAATCTTAATACATTTAAACAGTTTTAAGTTTGAGTCAAACGGATTCAAGTTTGAGTCAAAAGGGTCAGGTATGAGTCAAACATTTTCATAGTTAATTCAAATTTGTTTTCTATTAAAACAACATTCAAACATTATTTTGTTAGATAACGCATTATTTTTGTTTGAAAATTTCGTTGAGGACATAGTAAACCACGGAATTATTAAACATGCTAATGTTTGATTATATCATGTTACTTCTTTCTCGGTGTATGTAGAGCGTTATATGAAAAAATGTAGTTGAATTGAGTCAACTTTAGTTGAGTTGTTATACATGATAAAGGCCTTAAACTCAAAGCTCTACATATAAGTTACTCATGTTATTACGGTAAGAAATTTGTACCGTCACGTTGAAGTCTGTGATTTCCATTCCAAACTTCAAGAAAATTATTCATTTAAGAAGCGCACCTACGAACGAGAAATGTGTGTTCATATTTCGCGTTTTTGTCGAGAATGCGACATCGCTCTCACGTTTTTTTAGCAAATGCGGCTGAAAAATACTGAATTTTGTTAAATACATGCTGATGAAATGATTAAATACATTAAATAAATAAATGTATTTAAAAACATGCAAAAGTCAGTATTTTTCAGCCGCGTTTGAAAATATGAACACTGCCCAAAATTACCTGGGAAATATTTTTGTAAAACAGTTTAACCCTCAAAACCTAACCCTTAGGGTCCAAATCGATCCCATAATAAAAAAAAGCTGGTATTTCGTATAAAAGTTTACTTAAACAAATAATAGCGCTTCATAAAAGTACAAATGAACCCAAAGTAACCAATTATATGGGCCCCCAAAAATATTGAAAAGATGCGATATTTTAAATTTGATCGCTGTTGACAGCATGTAAAAAACTAGATGCTCTCACTTGGAAGAAGAAACATATAGGAATAAACTTAATTTTAATACTTTTGGGGTCATTTTGGGGACCCATAAAATTGGTTATTTTGACTTAGTACTTTTATTTAGCGCTATTATTTTTAGGGGAATTAAACTGCATTTTTATGTAAAACGAAACAAAGTCTGAACGTGGTGCGAGACACTATATGAAAAAATATTGTTGCTCGTTTCTCTCAAGACGTTTAGCCTACGTTTCGTTATACATAAAGATGCAGTAATTCTTTGTTTAAACAAACTTTTATACGAAACACCGACTTTTTTAATTATGGGATCAATTCGGACCCTTAGGGTTAGGTTTTGTGGGTTAAACTGTTGTTCAAAATTACTGCCAGGTAATTTTTAATGTTTCACTTAAAGACATGAGGCCGCTGAAGCTAATAAAAAAAAGTTTTCTTACAAAAACTGCAATAACATGTACTTGACTTTGAACCTCGAATTTCTCGAAAATGGACCGACGATAAACGCCATTAAATTCAGTGTCCTCGAACTATGCTGAAATGTTATGTCCCAATCTTGTTTGAGTTTTGGTAATATAACTACTAAAATAACAAGTTTAAACATTCTATTTTGAAATTTATGAAGGCTTTGCTATTATGTCTTTAGTTTTTTTTTTTTACCAAATTCCAAACATCATAGTTAAGATTAAGACTTATTTGCAAATTTTGAAGTCTTTTTACTCGTTTTTTTGGAATTCAAGGTGATTTTTACCGTTTTCATAAAGTCACTTTGTATGGAAGGTAGGCGTGGTTTTCATTCGATTTGACTCATTTTCGAACTTGATCTCGATTTTTTAATAAAAAGCTTCTATATTGAGTTACGAAATCTTTAAAATTATGGCTGTTATCGTGATCACAGACGGACTGACAGGCAGACCGATGGAGATGACAAAATCAACTCAGGTTAGGGCTTCCAGTTTAAGGACTCAACAGAAATTTTGGGAATTCGTGATAACAATAGAGTTCAGCTACTACAGCTTTTTCGCACTTTCTCCGCATTGGATCATCTTAAGAACCAGCCCAAATAACATCAAAACATCTCAATAAGGCCATTCACAGTTCGAATACGCTGGTCTGCCATTTGTTCGATCCGCTATTTGTACGCCAATTTACGAAAGCGCATTTTGCTTTGCTGTTTTTTTGCATACAAATGCAAATACGCAGGCACTCGTAAATAAAAGCAGCCCTTGGACGTGTTTTTTGTACCTCGTATTTTTATGCTCTGTCTACAGCCGCATAATCACATACGTCATAGAGTTGCACAGTCTTTTTATACGACAGTCACATGGCGAGGTGCTCACAATTCAAACAATAACAAATGCTATAAATACGATTTGTTAAAAGTACGCTCAAACCGTGAATAGCCCCAATGATATCGATAAGAGCGGTCCAAAACAATCCAAAGTGAGAAAAATTTACCCACCATAATATGGGTTGGGCTCAGGGACAACACAAGACATAACAACTAACCATGCGTTTACATAGATCTAATCATACATTAGTTTTCAATCTACTTTTGAGTTGACCTTTCGATAAGTTAACATCAAAAAAGCTACAGTTGTTAACAAAGGTACTCATGCATGATGGATAATTAAGGTACATTTAAGTTAAAAAAGGTACATTTTTGAGATCACTGAAGTCTTTGAACGGTTAGTTAGGCTGATTTACTTAGAAAATATGCTCTTAAAAAATACTAAGGCATCCAAGGTGTCATCCCCCAGGCTTGACCGAATTTTGGTCGCAAAATTTCCAGCCGAAGATAAACATATCTCGGACTCAACACTAGTAGGCGGAATTGTTATCAAATGATGATATGCTTTTTGAAGCAGAATACCGCGAGTGCCACCATTTAAATATATTTTTATTTGAGGTAAATTTAAATTTTTTTAAAGGTTTTACTCGAATTTCAAATCAAAGTGTTGCATTTTTGCAATTTGAAGGCAATTCCAGGATCCCAGGAATCCCGGGATTTAAGGCCTTATAATACTGGGACTGCCAGGCCATTTTACTGGCGTTGACAACTTAAAGAATTCACTTGATTCACAATTAAAAGGTCCAAGATAACCTTTTAAAAGCACCAAGATAATGCGAAACCTTATACAAGTATTTTAATCGCCAAAAGTTTTTTACTTGCCAAAAAACGAAATACGCTAAAAGTTTCTTACTTGCCAAAAAACCAAATACGCCAAAAGTTTTCTACTTGTCAAAAAACAAAATACGTGGGACACATGCTACTCAGAAAGACGGCAAAGGGTATAGAATATAACATAGAATGGATCTTCTAAGCTAAAGAACGTATCTGTGGAACCGGGGATACGGAAAACTCGATAGTGTCAGTCAGTCCTATACTGAGTCTCGTCGCAGTACGATATCGTAGAAACTACGAAAAAGGCATCACTGAATTCATTCGTAGATTTTTGAAGTAATTTGTAACGACATGTTTTGGTTGTCGGAGAAAATTTTGAAATAAAATTCAGGAGGAATAACCACTTTTACTGTGGGAATTTGTGGTGACCGTGGCCTAGTGGGTAGAGTGCGTGGCCCCTAAGCTAAAGAACCGTGGTAGCCCGGGTTCAATTCCAGCTCAGACAGAAAGTTTTTTCAATTGAATTAATTTTTCTGTTAGGTCGTTATCTCTCTGCAGACAATGGCAAACCTCAGAGAGTAAAAATTGCGATGTAAAGTTTCTTGAGAACATAAAGCCGTTCGGAGTCGGCATAAAACACGTAGGTCCAATTCTCGGTCATTTGTGATCAAACATTTAATAACACGCACAGCACAATTGATCAAGCTAGGTCAAAGTCCTTCCAAGGGCTGAAATGGCCAGTTTATTTATTGTTATTTTTTACTGTAGGAATTTTAATCAAAATTTTCTCCGACAACCAAAACACTTTGTAATAAATTAATTCAAAAATCTACGAATGAGCTGTGATGCCTTTTTCGTAGCTTTTACGATATCGTACTACGACTGAATAACTCATTTTTAACATGCCCCGAGATATGCTTTAAGGCCACAGAAATATAGAATAGTTAAAGCAGCACATTTTAAATGTTTATATTTGCGTTGCCATTAGCAACGAGGAGTGGATGGTTTGGGTTTAAATTGCGAAAATAGAGAGAGAGAGCATTGAAATTTTTGAACGCCTACAACACTAGGAATCTTTAAGTTCATAATTATTTGCACTGAAGCGCCATCTGGCAAATATAATATTTCAAAATAATCACTAAATCAATATGGATAACTTAACTCAGGAAAGTCTTGAAAAAATTAATTTATTTTTTTAATTGAAACGCCATCTGATGATCTTAAAATCTCAAAATAAGCAGTAGAGTTTGTATTCTTCAAAGCCATTTAATTAATAATTTTAACTATTTTGAGAGCTTTTGTAAAATAACGCTTAAGGACATGATCAAGTTTTAAATACTAGTTGGGCTAAAATTTTAAATGCAACTTGAAAATGTTACTCCAAGAACTATTAGGCGATCAAAATTAAACAATTTGAAAGCCCACATGAATTTTTGCCCAGTAGTTGTGAAACCAACTATAGTTTTCTGTGAATTTAAAGCGGTCACACGGTGTTATAGAAAGGAAAGAATACAAGTCAGTCTTCGAAAAACTTAGAACTGTGTGAAGTTTTGAGTCTAGAGTTTAAATTTACCTCAAATCGTGTCTCAGCTGAAACTCGATTATAATGCTCTAATATAGAATGTATACTACACAATTTTTTTTATCAAATTAACTCTTTGTTTTTCTGTGGTTTTTCTCTTTAGCCAAAATTATATTAAAAAAGTTTTGGTTTTTGCTATCAAAATAACTACATTCTGAAATAACTCCATAACTATCAGCATGAAATCTACAACTAACTCTTCAATAAAACAAAAAACAAGTATACAAACAAAAATAACCAGAACCACAACAGTTTCTATTCCTATTCCTAGAAAATATCTGCCATTTGTGCGTTTATTTGATATGTACGAGTAGGTGCTCGTATTTCTTCTGTCCATTTGCATTCGTGTGAATTATTCATGAAATTGAAGCTCTCTGACAGCAATTTGCTGCCTCTTCTAGACTCAATAAAAAACAAAAACAAGAACTACAACAAAAAACAACAAAAACATACTGCAAACCGATTGTTCATTTTAACATATCAACTATTTCGAATGTTTGTTAAATTGAAGCGACAACCAAACTCGACTCAATTCAGTTGAAGTTGCAATAAATTAACACCTACGGGTTGAAGTCTGGGGTCGGGGTAAAATGGGACAATAGCGGTGGAGAAGGAGTGAGATGCAGTGAGGAGGAGTGCTGCGCCATTGGTGGCTGCTGGCAGTAGGTAATGGATCGTTTTCCGGTTTAATTTATTGTCCCTTGCATTTTGATTGAATTAGTGCAATAATAAAAAGCAGCACCAGCCTAGTCTGCAGGAATTTGGAAAATATTTTATATTTCAATTCATGGTGTCGACGACTGTTTCGAAATTGGTATAGAACTTGTTGAAAAGCCAATAAAATTTCGTTTCCGCATTTGGTACGTGGTTTTTACGATAAACCACAATTGTATTAATACATAAATTTAATTGTGAGCTTTTTAGACCAAGTAAGTTTGAAGAAGGCAACAACAACAACAACTCTCTATAGAGTCAATCACCAACAGACTAGACAGCCTGTTTAAGAAATCGCTACATTTCCTCTTCAGTAGTCTTGAGTGATTCAGCTGTGGCCAACCCATTGTTAAAGTCTTTTGTGATTTGACACGTGTTCGAGCAAATTCGTATGAACTTGAACGTTCTCAACGGCCATTTAATCATATGACAGGCTGCCCGCTGAGTAAACGCCGAAGCAGGCAGGCACCAGTGCGACAAAAGTGGCTTCATACAGTTTCATATAAATCTGCTCGAAGTCCACATAGTGACGGCAGGCAGACCAAAGCAGGAACAGCGAGAAAAGAGTTTTGTCCTGGTTTCTCGCAGCTGATTTTGCGTGTTTGTCTAAGTTTTGTTAAAATTGAAGATGTACAATTTTTTTAACGCAAGGAAGAATTTATATTAGATGCATTTTATGTTTATTATTTTTTCGTTGGACGAAACACACTCACACACAAGCATAATAAGCATCAGCGCACGTGTATGTTATGATAAACACACAAAAACAACACCATGTAAACACAACATAGCAACGAGTTCGAAGATTGTTTTTGTTATTGTGCATCTATGTTGTTGTTGTTGGTGATACATTTTGCATAACTGAAACAGCGACAATTATGGATTTTTGAAATTACCATTTGTTGGACATGTAAAATAAATGAAAAATAATCCTTTTAATTAGTTGTAACAATACTTATTGCTGCCCGCAAGATAAGCATATTTATGCCCGCTTTTCTGCACTCAAGACAAATTTCGAGGAAACCAAAAACAAATAACAAAAGTATCAACTTGTTCTTTGTTTTGTGTTGTTTGGTACTGCAATGCTTTCAATAAAAAAAGAATTAAAAAGACACATTTAAAATAGGAAAAAAATTAACAAAATAAAACAATAACAAAACCTATAAATCAATCTTGGATCATTGAGTGAGTGTTGTTTTTTTGTGCGCATGCGCAAGTGTGTGTTTTGCGTTGCTGTTGTTGTTGGTTAAGCTGTGAATTTAAATAATGTTAATCAAGCTGAAGGTGATCAGTGAATCCACGTTAAATTTTTTCGTGGAGAAGGTTTCATAACAAAATAAATGCGAAAAAAATAAAACAATAATAAACTATGTCGCACTGACCTGATCTGCTTCTCGCATTCATTCTGCGGTGGTTATTTGTGGAGCGGGTTGCTGTCTGCGCCTGCCTGCCTGCCTGCTTCAGCGTTTACTCAGCGGGCAGCCTAAGTCTGCGGACAGAGTAAACGCTGATGCGAGCAGGCAGGCAGGCAGGCGCAGGCAGGTACCTGCTCAGTAAATAAGCCATGCAGAGTAAATGCGAGCAGGTCAGATCAGATCAGTGCGAGAAAAAGTTAGTTATTAATTTTGTTCCCCTATTGCTTTCTATTTTGCATCCTCATAAATAGTACACTCTCTTCAAAAGAGCTACAACTCAAAAAATTTAAGTTTCAGGAAGAGCAAAAACAATTTTTTTCTTCAGGGACTCCATATAAAAAAAGACACAATACTATTTTTTTTTAATTTAAGACTAAGAATATGTGTACAAAATCAAAATAGCGAACATATATGATCACTACAAATAATCTTACACGAAAAAATATATATGTACACATTTTGAGTTGTGACTCTTTTGAAGAGGGTGTGCGATATGTTGTGCCACTAGGTCAGCCCAGAATTGCACTGAGAATTTTAAACTAAAATTATTTTAAACTAACTAAAAAAAATAAGATAACTTTCCAGAAATTTTATCCAAATCGGTCACCGATAAAGTAAGGCTCATTGCGATTTAATCTCATTATATTGGTATAAAGAGCGAAAATGAGGTGTTTCGTCATTATAATGTGTATTAAAATTCTATAAACTCATAAAATAATTCTAAACTTTTAATCAATATCAGATTCAAATACCTTTCCAACGTGTCATCGTTGAGAAAAATCGGAAATTTAAAAAAAAATCCAAAATTTAAAAAATTGCAATGAAATGTTCTTACACTATTTTCTGAAACAACACTTAATACAAATACAAAAAATTGTGTCATTAATTTGAATAACTTGGTCGTTATAGAATTTTTAATTATAAAAGTACCTTTTGAAAATGTCGAGTTTGAGTACTTTTACGAAAAAAATTCTCAAAAATCCAAAAATGCAAAATAATAACTAATAACAACAATAATGCTTAAGGCATAGTCTTGAGCTATTTTGTGCACAAAATTGAAAAAACCAAAATCCTGAGAAAAAAGTTATAGCTGGTGAAACTTGATTTTTTTTTCAAAAATCCGCAAAGTGCCTGTTTCTGGCATTTCGAACACAAAAAAATATTAGAAAAATCATAAAAACGTTATATCTCATTTGAAATGACTTTAAATTTATGCTTTTTAAATATTTTTGATTTTTGTATTACAAAAAATTTTGAAATTTAAGGGCTGCCAACATATTAGACCCTGGTTTTACTGTTCAAAATATTTAAAAAAAATGCAAAACCATGCAATTTAATTTCTTACTGTTTTATTTGTTTTATATGTATTTCTTTTCTTTTGTTTTTTACACGCCCAATAATTGTCCATTCGATCAATCTATCATTTTCGCGTGCACAACTTATCACCAACAACAACACAATCTTAATCGACGTTAACCAAATTTGTCCGTTAACCAAATACCCACCAAAAACAACACTCACACTCACACAACCATGTGCGCGGTCGCTGCTGTTGATGTTTGTTCGTTCAACGCTTTGTTGACGTTGAATGTTTTTGTTGTAATTGGTTTTGCATTTTAAAAATAACAAAAAAATGCAGTTTCCTTGAAAAATTACAAAAAACAACACAAAAAGAACAAATTCAGTTGCGAGAAACCTGCGCCAGCCTGGTTTCTCGCAACAACCTGATCTGATCTGATCTGACCTGCCTGCTTCCACTCTGCACACTTTGAGCAGGTTTATATGAAATCGTATGAAGCGAGTTTTCTCGCAATGGAACAAGTAAGCAAACCTGCCTGCCTGCCTGCCTGCTTCAGCGTTTACTCTGTCCGCAGACTAAGGCAGTAGCTCTTTTAAGATCAAGCCTTTAACTCTACCAGGGTTGCCGTCTGTTCTAGTTACTTCTTATTTCTTCGATATGCATTGGAGTTCAACGAGTCTGCCGAAGTGCACCATAGAATTGAAACGAATTTTGCTTCGGTAGAAGCTAGTGTTTAAGGTATAATATACGTGTAAAAATGGAAAAACAGCAGCTTGTTTTCAAACATTTTTTTGAGGTACAAGGAGTTGGTATATTTTATTGAAATTTATACAGGTTATTGCACATAAAAAATAATTTATAAAAATATTTTTTTTTGCAATTTTCTGGCTTTCTATAGAGGTTTAATAAGCTCAGCCGAATTGTTCAGTTTCGATATTGGCCGACAATTTGTGACATAATTTTTACGTCCTATATTAGGTTTTATGGCTTATAACACAGAGCGAAAG
Source organism: Dichetophora obliterata (assembly GCA_963920525.1). Taxonomy (NCBI): domain Eukaryota; kingdom Metazoa; phylum Arthropoda; class Insecta; order Diptera; family Sciomyzidae; genus Dichetophora; species Dichetophora obliterata. The sequence goes on along the minus strand of OY986438.1, from coordinate 116,769,364 downwards.
TCCAAGTCGTGGACTTGGGAAGTGATACTATTTTTCTTATAAGTCTTGTAGAGTAAAACAAGAATCTGTGAGTGAAATTTGCCAAACATTCCCAAAATTTTGACTTACGGTTTAAAAACCGGCTTTGCGTACCTTTTCGCTCTTATGAACCTATAACTTAGTTGCAGGGACTGAAAATAACAGTTTATTTTTGAAATTTCTATTCAAACAGTCAGACGGAAAGAATTAGCCTATTCGATATTCGAATATAGTGTGACACGCTTGTTAGCTAAGGAATAATAATCTTTAATGATTTTAATTTTTCTGATTTTTTTTAAAAAGTCAATAAATAATACTGTGCACCAAAAAGAGCCTTTTTTTGTGAGTAAGAAATTGACAAATGTTTTCAATTATTTTTGGCCTCCTTATCACAAATCTGGCACCCAAATTTTTCCATCGCATCAATATTTTGAGAAAACCGTGATTCAAGGTCAAAAAATTCTCCTAAGAGAAATCAACTTGAATCGTCAAAACTAAATGTGGTACGCGATTTTTGTATATGGCAAAGATGTTTGCTATAAGTTGATAAAAATATGTTCTTTCATACTTCCATCACGTAAAAATACTTTATTTTTGCATAGCTATATTATGCAAACCATTGAGAAATGTAAAATTATGTCTTGGCAAAAATCATCCCTATTAAGAAACATATAGAGTCATCCAGCAACAAAATTATCCTAGATCCACCATATCAAAACAATACACTCCCAAAATGAAAAATTAATTCAAACTGTTGAGATATGGTCCAAAGACTTGCAACAAGCGCTTCGCTTCATAACGCACTCTCCTTCTTCACTACATTTTCTGTTTTCTCAGGCATTCGCCTTCCTCAAAAAATTATGTTTGCTTCGTATTGACTCGCTCGCTTTATTTATGTTGAGTGCGATTTCTACTCTCACTCTCTGCAATATGCGCTTGCTTCGATCCTCACGTTGAGAGTTGGGCGAATAAACGAACAAGCATAGTGGATATAGTGATAATTTTGCCTGATTCGCGATTCAGCTGAGAGTTGTGAGAGTCTACGAACAAACATTGCGAATATAGTGAAAATTCTGCCTGCTTCGAGATAAAACTACGTTCTTAATGGGACTCGCCAAATTATTTGAGTTGTGCAATTTGCCTTGTAACAAAAAAAAATTTGCATGGTGCTCTGTATTTTATTGTCGCCGCATGTCTTATTGGGAAAAAATTTGGAAAAACCTATCGTAATTGAATCCTGCGACATTAATCTTGCAATCATTCCTTTTTTATTTCTTGTGCACGATAAACATCAGCGTAGTTGAAATCAGCGCAGTAGCTAACTGCGCAGATGACGCGCTGTGATTCGCTCAAGCATTGAGAGTCATGCGAATAGTTTATCAACTTTCTGCGAATAGGGCGAGTGAGCAGCTTTGAGAGGCTGAGTGTTTGCAGCTTTATCTATTCGTTACAGCGAGTCGCTTAAGCAATACAATGGTGAATAGCAAGCTTAGCGAAGTTTCCTTTTTGAGCGAGTCCACATTTTGTTTATTCGTTCAAAGAGAATGCAATGCACGATAGATACTCTCATTTGGTCTTTTAATTTTTTTTACATCAAGTCGAGAATATGATGTCATGTTAATGGCCGCCGCCACAGTTGATTGTCATTTGAGCCCTTTTTATGGCATTTTTCATCACTTCGGCCAAAACTTCCGGCGATAGGTCCTCACATTCTTGACGGATATTGTCTTTAAGAGCTGCAAGAGTCTGAGGCTTGTTGACATAAGCCCGCGACTTCAAAAAGCCCCACAAAAAGAAGTCTGGAGCGGTCAAATTAGGCGATCTTGCTGGCCAGTGCAAATCGCCAAAACGGGAGATTAGGCGCCCGGGAAATGCATCCTTCAGCATATCGGTTGTGGCACGTGCAGTGTGTGCCGTTGCACCGTCCTGTTGGAACCACATGTTTTCCAATTCCAATTAATCAAGTTGCGGCAAAAAGAACTCGTTGATCATTGCTCTGTAGCGCAAACGAAAAAAGGTCCGATGACTCCTCCAGCGAAAACAGCACACCATACAGTGACTTTGAGCGGGTGTAATGGCTCTTCGTGGGTTACACGCGGATTTTCAGTGCCCCAGAAGCGTAAATTTTGCTTATTTACGTACCCGCTAAGATGGAAATGGGCCTCATCACTCATGATTATTTTTGATGAAAAATCATCTTCCTCTTGGTGGTGATTAAGGATGGCTTGAGCGTATGTTAGACGCGATTGGCGGTCAGCAGCTAACTTTGTACGGAAACATCTTTAAATCTTGTACCAAAATTCGCTGTAAAGACCGTCGACTGATACCCATTTGCGTGGCACGTCGTCTGGTCGATGTCGACGGCGCACAGTACTTTGAGCCCATACAAAAGTGAGGAATAAATACAAGGAGCCGTTCGATTTTTATGAAATTTTGCATGCTGATTAATTTATGACCGCTGATTTTAAAAATGAAATCAGATTTAACGTAGATCTATTACTTTCGCTGGAAATAAAGTTTAAATATCGAAATTTCTGTGATTTAAAGGGAATAATAAAATAAGTAAAAACACTTATTAAAAAAAAAATTAAAGATATTAAGTTGTTAAATCATTAACTTTTTAATATTGACCCCGTTTGGAAAGATGTTTTTTCGTTTAAAAGATATACATATAGTTTTTTATGCAATTTTTCCAAAATATAAATCTTTACCAACATATATTAAAAAAATACTTTTTTGCGAAGAAATACTTATTTATGTTGTTATCAACAATTTTTTTTAACAAATGAAACTAAAATTTTTAATATCATGAAATTTATAAGAGATCTTAGTTTGTCTCACTTTCAATATAGAAGGTAAAATAAGGGTCTTCCTCATTAAAGTTGTTTTTAAATTTAATATTTCTTTTTGATGATAACTCAGGATCTATTGAAATCAATAGGTGTGTCATCAAATCCTTATTTGAATTCTCCCGAGAGCTTTTTCTCGTGTGGTTTAGACGAGCATATCTAATATTTTTGTGGGAAGCCTCCAATGCTTCTTCCGATAAACTTCCTTCAAAAGAAAAAGGTTGCGTTATTTATTATTTTATTTCAATTAGAAAAACTAAAGAAAATTCACCTATGGGTAAATCGAAATACTTCATTACTTCGCATCCATGCACTAAAACTTTGTGCACAGAGCTGGGCATATAGTACCAACTGTAACACTTTAAGTATAAGTTCCTGGTATCCATAAGAAGTTTACTAAACTCTTCAATTTTAATTTTTCTTCCACATGACAAAATTCGCAAAATTAATGAGAAGTTATATATTAAATCTTTATTAAGGCCAGTAATTTCCGCAGAAACATCAAAATTGGCAAAGAATTTCCTAGCCGTGTTTCCATCATTAGTTGTGCCATAACCTTGTTTGACGTGATCTATAAGCGGGCCCATTCTCTCTCTGAATTCTCTTTGTATTCGGCTTTTATTTTCAGAAAAAATGGCTCGATTCTCTTGCCTTACTCGCCAAGCTTGGCAAACGATATGATATGTGGATTAAACATTCAAAAAACCGAATCCAGCAGTGAAGAGTTGAGAGTCCATACTTATAAGAATCTGTGTTTGCAGATCTAGTAAAATTTATTTTGTTCATTTCAATTGGACTTGCATTACAAATGAAGCATCTGCTAGCTGAATTTGTTTCCGTAAGAACGTTTGCAATGGATCCATCGATCATTGTACATTTCATTTCATATGAAACCTCTACATATTTCCCATTAAATTCCAATATTTCACATTCTAATTCGGTTATTTGTTTTTTAATATCGTTATTTTCTTGTATAACTAAGGTCCTATTTTCCTTAGCCATTACAATTTTTATGGGTCTGCAGAAAAGAGTAGAAGAAGGGCTTTTGTTTATCCAAAGAGGCTTCTTTGATGACGAATCAATTAGCCTTTTATTCAAAAAATAATTGTTTTTTCATTAAAATATACATAGTTAAATTTTTAAACTTTTACTCACTTGATTGGGACAAATGCAATGAAAAATATAAATTCATCGCTGAAATCTTCCGTTGAAAAATTTTGCTTGTATCGGCTGTGACCCGAGCTGCCATCCATACCCCATTTGCATATCAGTGTTACTTTATCTGGAGTCTCTTCGCCATCACAAAGCTTAAATATACTTTTAGCTGTATTTCGCATGAGTGGTTTTAATTCCACTTCTGCAGAGTTTTCAGAAGCTTTGACAGGTGGTACTATATTCTTTTTAAAATTTTGTATTGCATATAGGCTTGGAAAGAAGTTTTCATGATGTTCATTGACAGTTTTGCGCAGAATGTTATACTTTACTTCCGAGAGATCCAAGTCTAAATAAATTGTCAATGCCACCTGTACTGAGAGGACACTTTCTTTTTTAATACTGCCTTTTCTTCTCGCAAAATCTGATGCATATTCTAATTCTTCTTCAGTATAGTCAGATACTATTTCAGCAACTTTTCTTCTTTTCATTTGTTCAGATAACAAGTGGAACTCCTTTTTAGGTCTTCCGCGACTAGTGCTTGGTTGCTTAGATATGAAGATTTATTTAAACTGTGTAAAAACTTTTTTTATTTTTACTTACGACATCTGGATCAGGATTAATAAAAGTTTGGACACTTAACCAGTTTTCATACTTTTTTATAAACAAATTTTTGTTATAGTGGCACTCCTTCCACTTTCTATCTAATTTACAGCCCTATTCTGGTTGTTAACTTAACAAGAAATAGTTGAGGAGCTCTTGTTAAGCTGCTTGTTATGTTATGTAAATGTTGGTATTCTTAAAAATCATTAACAACATAAAAGCTTAAAAAGCTTTTAAAGTTCACCATGCATGGTGAAAATTGATATGCCTGTTGAAAGAAGAGATGCGCTATATAAACAGATGCTTCGAGTGCAGCTTGTGACTTTGCAAGCGCTTGAAAAATTTGCCACGGCTACTGAAAGATTTCATTATCAACACTTAAAATAAGTAAAAAATTCTTTCATTTTTCAGTTTAATGTATTTAAACTCAATATTATATTAAAATTTGTATTTTTTTTATTATTTTCACAACAATTTTCTATCTAAGCACATACATTTCATTCGTTGTTAAGACTCTTTCTGTTATTAACAAAATTGTAAGGAAAAGAGCTTTTAAAGTTGCAGCAGAATACGAAACCTTAACAAATAGTTAATATTAACTATTTTGTTAATGTGGTGAGCTTAGTTAAGCTGCCAGAATAGGGCTGTTAATCTGAAAAATCCGAATGTTTTCTATTGTTGCTTCATTAAACAGTCTTTCACCAATTTTGTTTTTAACAAAACTTTTTAAAATCAAAAATTTATCTCTTGGACCAGCAGAAATCCAGCAATTAAATAAATCTTTATTAGTTAAAATTATTGACATTTTTGATAAAAAATAATATATTATGTTTTTTCTTAATGCACATGCAAATAGACTTTAACTTCCACAGCTTTTTTGCAAGTTCTCTGTTTTTGTTAAGAAAATACGGTAAAAATTGGGTAGCATTGAGAGAATATGAGAGTTCCCTACATTTAACAATTTATAAATTAATTTGTAGTAATATTAATAACAGTTATTAATATTCAATTCGATTGCTCAAACATTCTTTTATTAGTTTATTTATTAATAATAATTTATGAAAAAGTTCTTACATTTCTGTAAAAAAATACAGTGTTATCATTCTCTGTAAGAACTTAACTTTCATAAGCTGATATGCCCTTCTGTTAGGTATAGAGTACAAAGAATATGTTTGTTTACGTTTTTTATTTTTGCATAACATACTGAATGTTACATACACTAACAACATTTAGCTAATTTTTGCAAAACATGATTTTTAGACCATTTTTAAAAAGGCGGTAACTCAAAAAATAGTTCGAAGTTGGATAAAATATTTTATGTTCCTGAAAGATAGATAAACATACAATAATTTATTTTAAAAATTAAATATGACACTTGTGAACATTTTTTTTAAATGACTGCTGAAAACAGCAAATTTAAAAAAAATTTTTTTAATTTTTTTTATAATTTAAAATAAATTTTTTAATACTTATTTTACATTTTCTTATAAATATAAAATAACGTATTGTTTTTTATTATTTAAAAAAAAAATAAAATCAATGGAATAGTGTAAAAACGTGCTTACGGCATTTTTTCTTTGAATGAAGCACATAAGCAAAAAATTCACAAAATTATTTTTGGACCATTTTTAAAAACACGATAACTCAAAAAGTGGTTCGAAATTGGACGAAATATTTAATGTTTCCGAAAGGTAAAGAGACGTAGAAATGCATATGTAAAAATTGAAGGTGAAACTTGTGGACATTACTTTTAAATGACTGTTGAAAACAGCAAATTTTTCAATTTGTTTCAAAATTTTTTGATAATTTAAAATTCAATTTTTATTACTTATTTTAAATTTTCTTGCTAATATAGTTAAAACTTATTTTTTCTCACTGTTTCCTTAAAAATACAAAAATAAAATCACTTGAATAGCGTAAAAACTGTGCTAACAGCATGTTTTTCTTTAAATACAACGCGAAGTCGAAAATTCTACAATAATAAAAACGCATAAAAAGCGTTGACTTTGAAGAGGTGTAGTTTCCACAAAACTACTTCTTTTGCGAAGAATATTTAAACTCTTTTTAGTGAAAGTATTACCTAACTTACAATATCTATTTTGTTAGGGTTCGTCAAAATGAAACTCTTGATTTATTCCTACTGGACAAAGTACTGTGCGGCGCTTCCATGACATCCTCGGCTACAGCAGCAATATTCTCTGCAGAACGGCTACTCCGGGGTCTACCACGCCTGGCAGCATCTCGTGTTGTGCCAGTCTCTTCGAGGCGAGCGGTGTTTCACCAGTAGGCGTTGGACGGCCAGGAAATCTGCGACGAAATTCACGTTGTGCCAAAGTCACCGGTCGATTAGTGGTCAAATAAATAGTCACCAATATTCCGCGTTCTGGAGCAGTGTAGCATAACATTGTTTATTAACGTGTATTTCGCATGTTTTTACTACACAAATGTCAAAACAGAACTGACATTAGGGGCCAATCGCAAAATTTATAGCATTTTCTGATAGGAGGATTACTTTTGCGCCACCTTGTATTAGTGAAGCCACTCTTGCAGTTCTCTGATATGGATAATAGGGCGTATCGAATGACAATTGCTTTCTCGATTTTCACATTCTAAGAGGTCTTAAAAGTTGCATAGGGTTGTAAAGATCTCTCAATAAAAATTTTAGGAAAAAAAACATGTCTACCGCAAGGACAAAGTTGTTTTTTGAGAAAAGCAGTAAAAAATAATGATCTTAACATGCTTTGATTTTTTTAAGAAAAACTATTTATGTCTTAAGGTAAAAGTAAATACAAACCTTCACTAACAATGTCTTGCCAAACACGATGTTACTCTTGTTTTTTACCCGCAGTGTCCTGTGAGAAGGATATTCGAATCTAAAGGTACACTCGAGATAGCACAAATATTTTGATTGTTATCTGATTTTCTAAAATTTTATTGTGTTGAATGTCAACGAATGTTGTGGAGTGTCAACGTTTTCCTTAAATTTAGAGAATTAATAATTTGCATATTTTTCGCATACGCATTTTTTTGTTTTTGAGAAATGTATACTTGATCGTTTTTTAACTTTTCGAAATAAATTAATACAAGGTGTTACATCGCGGGCTCAGGAGTGGTACCGAAAATAATTTTCTCAATTTGGATTTTGCAAATGTTTTCCAACGAAACCCTATCTTAAAATAATTATTTAAAACACCAGGAAAATCACATTTTTATATCTAAAAAAAAAGACTTCCTAGCATGAAATTTAACTTTTATGTTCGTATCTTCTTTATGGTAATTATTTTGTTAAAACACTTCTTAACCACAATTTTTAAGTCAATTGAGACCCATCGAATGGCTAACTCAGAAACTCTAAATTTTATTATAACATATTTGTCAGTGCTGAGGTGAGGTGTTTTGAGGAAATAATAAATTTCATGCTAGAAAGTGAAATCTTTTTAAGTTATCGAAATAGAAAAAAAGTGGTCTTTATCCTGCTGTTTTATATAGAAACTCTTGGAAAGGATGTTGTTGCATCAGGTGATCACATTTCTTGCATCAGTCATTTAATTCAAATATATAAGTTTGGTTTAATAAAAATATTTACAACGAACGCATTGTACAAAACAAAAATTCTGAAATCGTCTATAATATATCACAGCGTGTCACATTTATCTTGTAAAAGGAAAACTTTTTAGTTAATTTTATGCGTTCAATACCATCATTTTCGATTTTATCCTCTCTATTGCAATTCATATTAAAATTTTAAGTACCTAAGCCAAAAATTGATAATTAAACTTCCAAACGAATTCTGTGTGTGTGGAATAAAGCAAAAGAAAATGAAATATTTCTATATTTATTATACTAAACCTTTAAAAAAAAGTACTTTGTTTTGTAGTTTTATAAAAATGTGCATTGTAGATGCATACTATTTTGAGTGTGTATAGAAGATATAAAGTATGAAATAGTTTTGTAATAAAAAATAAAATAAAAAATGATCTCATATATTATTATAGTAAACTTCAATTTATTATTATAACTTTATTATAACTTTTAATTTATTATTAAGAGCGTTCAAATAATACATTTTTTTATATTAATTTTTTTTCTTATGTGTATGAAAGTACTTTTGTTACAAAAAAAATTATTTGAAAAAACTTAAATTTTCATATTAATAACCAGTTTTGGCCGAATATTATAAAATGGCCGAATATTCGGTTTCGGCCAAAATTCCGGTTTTGGTCGGACACTAATAATAAGTCTATTTTAAAAATTTAGATGAAAATTTAATGGAAATAAATTTTAAATTTAATAAAAAAATTTGAAGAGAAAAGAAATAAAAACCATTGCATTACAAGCAAAACCGCAGTTTCTTTTTGGTGCAATCCTTATTTTGTTACTTTGTCAGTAGTTATTGCACTGTAGGGACGTCAAAAGGACACACGAAAATGCCGAGACACGTAAACTTATTTTTTTGGTCGTAGAATTTAGTGGCATACTCAGTTTTTGCAATCACATCAAAATCTCGAGATATTTGCGGTTGAAATTTAGTCACTTTTAGACTCATTTTTAGCTACATTTTCCTCCGATTTTGCTTAAACTTTCAGAATGTAATCTTCTTATGAAATAAAAATACCACTTTGAGTAAAAAAATTTAAAGATTTTTTTAAAGTTTTACGTCTAACATTCAAATTTGGTCAAATGATGGAAGGAAATTCAAAATTGCTTAACTTTTGAAAAACCATAGATTCAACAAGGCTAACTCGATTTTCACGTTGGAGGTATTTTCAAAAGACAATAAAAGTAATTGTTGAAATACTATGCTCAAATAACAAAAATCTGAATGCATCGAGAATTTGATCTGATTTGGAAAAACTGAGTATGTCACTAAATTCTACGACCGAAAATTAAGTTTACGTTGGTGTTTTTTGTGTCGTTTTAAAAAGTTGAAAATATACCTACAGTGCTATTATATGCGAGAACTTTTTATAAGGTTTCTATAGGTTTTCATCGGAAAAAGCTGAATATTCATAAAAATAGTTTTGGTAAGTTTTTATTATTTTTATTTGGAACAAAGAAACAAATGTTCATTCATATCTTTTTTATGCGAATCTAAGATAAAAAAAGTATTGTATTTAAAAATTTTTCGTGAAATTTCCTTAACAATTTATAAGCAATTATTAGCCCTATTACGGTTTGCAACACAACAGTAATTTCTGTCTTCAATGTGTAAATTGCTATTACGGTAGACAACAAAGCAACTGAATACATTCCACTGTTGTCTGTCAACAATTCTGGTCTTCAATACACTTACTATGCAATACGGCAGTTGTGCTTTATTGTCTTGTTATCTGCCAAATTTTTAAGACAGCTTATTTGGTGTTGTGTTGAAGAAAATACATGCATTAAAAATTAAAATTTTATTTAAAATTGCAGTTTTCTTAATTAACTATGAAAATTTAACAGAAAATTAGGAATAAGTCTTCTTGTGAACAGAATTATATTGAATTCAGCAATTGATTTGGAAATTGTTTGTTTGTTTACTTTTTTTATTTTGGCTGTAACTAGTTCACAGTTGCATCGAAACGTACTAATTAAAGTACGTCTTTATTTTGATAGTACGAAATGTTTCTGCGATGGTACCTTTTTATTATTTTAGAAGTTTTATGGTAGAAAGAAGAGCTATTTTATTAGTTTAGAAATGCGTTTCATGGTGAAGGGAAGTACTATTGTTTATTAGAGAAGGGGAAATAACGTTGGCTGAAATTTCGACATAAATGTACAGTCAGCAAAAAAAAAAAGTTGTACACTAACCGAAATCAAATAAATTGAGATAAACTGTAAAAAGTATAGAGTAAATATATACTTATTATATATCAAAGTAAAGCTTGAAACGCATACTGTAAAATTAAATAAAAATTATCTTCCAATTGTCTCTATTCCAAGAGAGAAAATAACAAAAACAAAAATATGCCAATTTCATTCAGCAAAAAAAAACTTGTACACTTGTCTCTTTCGTTATGAAAAGAGTCCCGTTATAAAATGTAAAAGCGAATATTGATAACTTTGTATGTAAAGTTATTGGAGTTTTGTTTTTCAAACTGATCGCAGCATTCTATATTCGTTAAGTGTTAAAAGATGGCTAGAAAACAGATTTCAAAAGATTTAAAAGAACTTATCATAAAACTATGGAATGAAAAAAACTCAGTGCGAGATATTGGGAAAATAGTTAAAAAACCCCACACTACGGTTCAGTATGTAATAAAAACATTTGAAAAAAATAAGACTTTTGAAAGACCCTGTGGAAGTGGACGCCCTAAGAAGATTAATACTCCCCAAATTAAACGGAAAATAGTCAAATTTGTTAAAAAAGATTCAAAAGTTTCCGCCGATCTGATCGCAAAAGAGCTTAAAAGTAGCAATATTGTGGATGTCACTCCACAAACCATAAGAAATTTCCTGCATTCGGAAGGACTACATGCACACGCACCTAGAAAAAAACCACTTCTCTCTAAAGCAAATGTTTAAAAGCGCTTGGACTATGCTAATCAGTTTTTAGACAAAGACAATATATTCTGGGATAAAGTTATGTTTACCGATGAGTCCAAATTTAATTTATTTACCTCTGACGGACGATGTTACGTATGGAGAAATAAAGGAGAAGCTTTAAATCAGCGTAATGTTACGCATACGGTTAAACACGGAGGTGGTAATGTGATGGTCAGGGGTGCAATGGGTGCAAATGGCGTTGGAAATCTCGTATTTGTTGAAGGAAACATGATCAAAACAGACTATTTAAATATTTTAAAGAATAATTTGGCACAATCCGCCCAAAAAATGGGGTTGGAGAATGAATTTGTGTTTGTCCAAGACAATGACCCAAAGCACTCGGCCCATATTGTTAAAGAATGGTTTCTTTACAACACTAAAAAAGTGCTTCCCCACCCTCCACAGAGCCCGGACTTAAATCCAATTGAGCATCTCTGGGCATTTATGAAAACAAAATTAAAGGACTATCATATTTCTAGCAAAGAAACCCTTAAAAAGGCCTTGATGGAAATATGGGATTCAATTCCTGAAGAAGTGAAAAAAAATCTGGTCCACTCGATGCCAAATAGGCTCCTAGCTGTAAAAAACGCCAAAGGCCACCATACAAAATATTAATAAATCATAAAATTTCGTATTTACTTGAATATTTTTAAGTTTTTTCTTAGTGTATAAGTTTTTTTTTTGCTTAGTAAAATTTTAATATTTTTGCTTTTGTTATGTTTTTCGAGAAGTATAAATAATACGGAAATAATTTTTAATACATGTTATAGAATGGATCTCAAGCTTTTATATGATATATAATAAATGTACATTCACTTCATACTTTTCACATTGTTTTTAAATTTGTCTGAATTCAGTTAGTGTACAACTTTTTTTTTTGCTGACTGTATTTAAATGAAAATGCTGGAATTTGACACAAGGTAGCATTTTTGCGTACAAAATGTGTTCAAAATATGACGGGCCGAAAGGGGCGAGGGGTCTAATTTAAATTAAATAATCAGCCCTATCATGAATAATTTTTCACGTGGAATCGAAAAAGGGAATTTTCATTTTAAAGAAAAAGCTCAAGAACATTTTGGAAATTTTTAATGCAAATTTATTGATAAATATTGATAAACAAATTTGCATTAAAAATTTCTTGAGTTCTTGAGCTTTATCTAAAAAATGAGGACTCCCTTTTCCGATTTCGCGTGAAAAATTACTCATGGTTGGGCTGAATATGTATGTTAAATTTGCCCGTATTTCTTTAATCATTATGTTATTGGCACTATAAAAATGTATTTTTTAAGATTTTGAAAAATATCTAGTAATCGATCGAATATTCGGCTTCGGTATAAGGCATAATTAGCCGATTTCGTAACCTTCGGCTTCGGCCCAAAGTAACCGAATATTTGCCGAATGTTGTTATTTTGTGTAGCAAATCTGCGCTATGTGAATATATTCCATTATTGGCATTCCTCTAACTATTTGAATATTCTGTAGTTTATCTCGACTAGATCGAAAATCGACTTGACAAAAATTTTCTAAGTATTCTGCTTTTAATTCACATTCGATCGGACACTAAAAATATCCCATTTTGCAGATTTTTTTGGAGTGCCGCAAGTAAATTGAAGTAATGAAATTCGTATAAAAAATTCTGTAACTTTTAAAAGCAGGTTCGATCGGATATTATTTTATTAAAAAAGTCATAAATAATTCCTTATGTTGCTAATAATATTGATATCCGTATAATAATGTAAGAACTATAGCCAAATTAAAATATGTATTTTCTTTTACTAAAAACCCTTCTCACGGCCAAAGGGAGGGAGCGCGGAATTTTCTTAACCATTATAATCTACGTAAAAATTTATACCTTGTACTTAAAAAATTTTATAATCGTTATTTAATTAAACTAGATTTGATGCTTTTTTTTATCGCCAAATGAAATGAACAAGTTTAAATATGGGCTCACAATTTTTTCAGTTCATATCGCAAAAAATTTTTTATCATGGTAGTACTTTTTGGTATTTATAAAATACTTTTTAAAGAGTACTTTTTTATTTTTCTTCGAAGCAACCCTGGAACAGTCAAAATAACGAATTCTACATACGTTCCACAATCAAGCGTGACAACAACGTATTGTTGTGAACCATAATAGCTTCTGTTGGTTGACAAAGACAACTGTTGTGTCTTCTTGAATGTTGTGTCTATTCGTAAGAAGACACAGCAGTTTATTGCTGTGAACCATAATAGGCATATATATCTTTAGCTTCAGTACTTTCGAAGTTATAGCAGAAAATATGGTGCTACTTTTTTCCACATAAATTCACCCATACCGGGTAAGGCGGTCATTTGCAACCCCTCCTCTCATACAATTTTTTTAATTTTTTGACTCAATACTATAAACCAAAAAATAATTTTGCCCAGTTAATTTGTTCTACTCGAAACACTGTGCAACAGTATTAAGCTGGTTTAAGCAAAATGTTGCAAAACAAAAACTATTTCCAACTTATCAAGATTTTTCATAACCAATGCAGTAGCTGCAACATCTTCCATTATCCGTAAGTTGCGTGAGCGTTAAGAAGAAATCAAAAGAAATTAAAAAAATTCATTAATTAAACTTCTAGCAGTTGGCAGTAGCTAGTTGCGCCAGCGCAAAGCAATAGAAGCGAGAAGATCGCGTGAGCCTACAGTTAGAGAATATAAATAAAAAATTAAGTTGCAACGGCTGCGACGATGACGACCACGTAAGACCCACACACTACAAACGAATGCGTTGGCTCGTTGGTGTTTCTTTAAAGCAGCAACTTTAGCGCCAACTCCAACTCACTCACTCACTCACTCGCTTAAGTCACTCACCTTGTATTCATCGAATTTCAAAACAAATTCTAAAATTTCTGCCAACTGTTTGACCAGAGCCTGCTGGGTTTCTAGATGTTGTGTTGGATTCAATTTGCCGCCCACCAGTTGACCAAGCAGCTTGGGCACGATTTTTTCCAACTCCAGCGAATGTTCATAACAACGTTTCAGTTTGATGACTAAAGGCAGCACAGCGGACCAGGCTTTTTCTTGGCATTGTGGCGAGGGATCGGCAATAGCTTCGCGGATTTCTTTGCCAGCACCCTGAAAGGAGAAGAAGAGTTAATTAAAAATAACACAAAAAATTATACAAAAATAATGAACAAATTCATTTTAAGGTGTTTCCCGGAACAACACGGATTCGAATAGTCTTTTCTATTGGGAATAGATGGCGATAATATTATCATAATATTGCATGGTTAAATATGGTTGTGGTACGCAATAAAAACTATAGGCTTAAGTCTAAGTAATTTCCCCAGTGGCTCGCTCCACAGAAGCTAGCTGCCTTAGAAAAGAATCATATAAAAAAATGGTTGTTTACGCTATCACGTTAAGGACAGCAAAATGACGTCAGCGACTCTACAGAAATCTGCTTTTGTGTCAGAGACATAAGAATATATATATAGTGCATTTCTTATGCATAAAATTCCGTTGTATTCACTATAAATACTTTGAGTATTGCATTGAATTACTGTAATTATCCATAGCGTGCTGTAGTAACCATCAATTTTGATTAGAAAAAGTTTGAATCAACCAACCAGGGCCCATTTTTATTGTTGCATGGTGTTGTTTTTGGCATGCAATGCAAATAATTTTTGTAAGTTACTCAATGCATAGATTACGCAGCCGTTGGTTTTAAGCAAGGCGTTTAAACAGTGGTTTTTGGAGTTATTCAAACTAGAAATTCGTTGCCATTAAGTGATTACGCCGTCCGACAAAATTGCGGTCCCAAGAAAAATTATTTTTTATATTCTGATAGTGGGGCTATACTAAGTATATTAGCCCTTAAACACACAAACTTCAAGTGTTTTCTATTGATTAAGGCACGTTATGACGACTCAAGAATTGTTTCCTTACATTTTGAGCATCTACATTTTAAAAGAGTCCAATCTTCAAAATGTTTACATCAAAATGCTTACGTCAAATTGTTTTTAGATATTTTACTGATTCCCGAAAAAATGTTACCCTCACTTTATTATACTGTGTGATTATGCGGTTACGTTAATAATTTAAAAAATCTTATTGAGATAATTTTTTGATTTTGATTGCAAAGGTTAATATTCCTTTTGATTCCAGTTTAATATTTAAAAAAGGTAAAGTACTACTAAGCACCTGGCTTAAAAGTGTAGGTAAAAGTATTGGCATCTTCTTAAAATCAAAAAGTTATTAAACTATACATTATATATTTTTTTCAAAATAACAAGGCTTTGACGATGGATTCTGGTAGAGGCGTTTTGTTTTAGGGGGGAGAGGGTCAATTTGCCCTTTTTGAACATTCTTATAAGGAAGCGGCATAGGAAACCATAAGACCCTTTTCAATGTATAAATCTTTTTTGACCCTTTTGTTCATAAAACAGGGATATAACGGGTTCAAATGTCCAGCAAAAATATTTTTTATAGAATTCTACTTTAAGTCTCTGAATACACCAAAGCTGAAAATTTCGCTTGAACGCAGAAATAACTCAAAACCTAAAATGTGTTTAAGGGTTAATTTCATACTTATTCAGAATTGGAGATTAAATGTTTGTCTAAAAAAATGTGTTACATAAAATTTCACAATATCTGTGGTCAAAAGCACTAAGCGCTTAAGTCAAAAATTGCTGTTTCGAGTAATCTCGTGTTAAAGTTTTCAATCGCCATATGAATTGTATGAAAGAGTCTTTTGTTTTTGTGTCATAACTTTGGCTAGGGTCATGCTAGAAGCTCCAGATTTTGTGTGCTTATAAAGCTATATGCTTGAAACACATCTGCATCAATAACTCAGTTTTGTCTTAAGTCGACTTAAGCGCTTAGTGCTTTTGACCACAGATATTATTATATAGTGATAATATTCGGCCATTCCATGTCAAATCGGACGGTTTTGTCCAAAAACTAATTTTGACGATTCCGATATTTTTTAAATTTTGCACGTCGATATATATTTGCATACTTTTTTATAATTTTTTATTTTTTTTTTGCAGTTATACACAGTGAAAAATTATAAAGAAAAACAAAAATTGTCATTTGGAGATGTACTCAAACAACTATATCTTCTAAACCGTTAGTCCTACAAGAAAAAAAAAAGACATATTTTAAAGATATTGAATTGCTCTTTATTGTGGTATCCTTTTTTACAAACACTTTCGAGAAAAATTTTAAATTTTTTTGACTACTAAAAATTTCATTCCCAGTTTTTAAGGTCAGCACCACTATTTTTTGGCCACTTTGAAAATATTATCGTATTGAGGCATTCATTCTTAATGTATTCTCAGAATTTGATGTTGGAGAATTAATGTTTACTATTTTTAACGAAATTTTCAAAAACTGACTACACAATTTTAAGTACAAAATACTTTAATTTTTAATTAAAAATTGAATTTTTAGTATTTTTTTACTAAACTAGGTACATATCGTCGCAGCGCCAACAAAAACAGTTATATGTTTTTCAGTAACTTTTCAGGAGAGAAAAAAAAACAAATTTTTTTCAGAGCATTTCTGGTACTGCGAGCAATAACTGTATTTGATCACTTCTAAATCATAAGAGATATAAGAAACTACAAATGCAGAAATGTGAGTAATAGATAGCGTAAACAAAATATGCTATAAAAAATTTACAAAAATTGCATAACTGTTTTTGTTGGCGCAGCGACGATATGTGCCTAGTTTAGTAAAAAAATACTAAAAATTTCATTTTTAATTAAAAGTTAAAGTATTTTGTACTTTAAAATTGTATAGTCAGTTTTTGAAAATTTCGTTAAAAATAGTAAACATTAATTCTCCAACATCAAATTTGGAGAATACATTAAGAATGAATGCCTCAATACGATAATATTTTCGAAGTGGCCAAAAAATAGTAGTTCTGACCTTAAAAACTGCGAATAAAATTTTTAGTAGTCAAAAAATTTAAAATTTTTCTCGAAAGTGTTTTTAAAAAAGTACATAAAGAGCAATTCAATATCTTTTAAATATGTCCTTAATTTTTTTTCTTGTAGGACTAACGGTCTAGAAGATATAGTTGTTTGAGTACACGTCCAAATGACAATTTTTGTTTTTCTTTATAATTGTTCACTGTGTATGTATAGCTGCAAAAAAAAAATTGAAAATTATAAAAAAATATGCAAATATTTTTCTTTTTTAAAGTACTATCCACGTGCAAAGTACCAAATTTTTACAGAAATGTGAGTTTCGAAAAGCGTCCGATTTGACATGGAATGACCGATATATGTATTAGTTTTCTCACAGGCTGGATAAGTTAAGTACGAATGCTTTTTAAGCAAATGGGATGGCAGATGAAAGGACAAACAATATACCAAAAAACAATGGGAGTCAAGAGCTAAAGAGACATTCGGCGACCACAGCATCATTCATTCACCGCTGGTAACAACTGAAAAAATTATTTTACCACCATTGCATATAAAACTTGGTGTGGTTAAAAACTTTGTTAAATGTTTGGACATAAATGGATCGGGATTGAATTTTTTGAAAACATTGGGCGCGTTCTGCAGCCCAAACTGTTGCACAACTGTGGACTAAAAGTCTGCGGAACGAGCTAGTACATGCAACATGTTCGGTGAGCGCTCGCCATTTTTGGTAGCGAACAATTTCAATGCTACATGCGCTCACTTATCATAAATACAGCTGATTTTATTTGTCAACTCTTTAAAGAAAAGACTAAAATGGAACTAAATGAAATTAAATATTTCATTTAGTTTTTAGCGAAAAAGAAATGAAATGATGAACAACTTATATTAATTTATAATTTATTAAAGTTTTTTCTAAATGACCTTACTATTTATTATGTTGATTTTATATGATTTAAATACAAATTCTAAATTTTTGATAGTTTAAATCATACTTGATTTTAAATACAAATTCTAGTTGTTTAATAGTTTAAAATCGTTTACTGAGCTTAATTTATTTTAATTTATTTAAAATAAATAAACATTTTCACATTTTCAATATGAAAAGTATGAACTGAACAGAAATCAGATATTTATTCAAAAACTGGGGCATAATTAAAACATTCTTGATCGAGTAAAATCTATCCGATTTACAGCGTAAATTTTATAGAATTCACTCGTTCAAGGATGCAGTAATTAGAGCCATAGACTGACAAAGCTTCTTTAAGTCAAAGAATTAACCAAATTTGTCTAGAAATTGTTGAAGCAAATCGTTTCGTTCTTTTTAGATTTTGTTTGCTTCATCTATTCTGGCATTTAAACCACTAATAGCCTCTGACCCCTGTTGCTCCATCACAATAATTTTTTTTCTTTGATTTTAACTTTCTTTGGCCATACAAAACCTTTTTCTCTTTTCGAAAAACTGAACAGCTACCGACTGACGAAGAGTCAAGCAAAACACTGCTCAAATTGGTTGACTGTTGAGAAGCACCTGCGACTTCCGAAAACAGATTTTCATGCAATATTTCGCTACCTTCCTGCATCCCAAATGAAGAAATAGTAGGCCCAATGTTGATGGTTCTATCGTCAGAAAAAATGTCTTCCATTGTTGCAAAATACTCCCAGGACACGTGATCTCGGCCAGTTTTAGCCTTTGATTGTCCTATAGGTTATCTCCATGTTTCTCATCTTTCTGTCCAATATATCGTCTGCCATCCCAGGGAAGCTTTATTTTTAAACTTGGGATAGCGAAACTTTTCTTTACGTACAAAATGCAATTGCAGCATCATTTTGGTATTGCTGCTGCGCACTCTTTGCACTGGGATCTTCTTGAATAACTGAAAAACCGGCAATTTACTTAATACATTTCATACATACACTTCATACATTTACTTAATTTGCCAAAATTTTCTTTAATTCTTACCATGATTCTTCTGCTGCCATTTTTTAAGTTTAGTTTTTCCGCAAAATATATTTCGTACATGCCGCGACGTTGGCCATTTTCCGTTACAACACTGCGCTGTTACATTTAACACCGACGATTTTAAGCGGCATAGAACTTTAAACAGCTGTTTCTGTTTTTAATAGCGTTCAGCAGAATTCATCGCTTAGTAAAGAGCGCTCACTCATCGCTCAGTAAGCGATTACTTTTGCAGAACGCGCCCATTGTTTCCAAAACTTAGCGAAGCAAAGATAAAAGAGGGTATAATCCCAGTAGCGGATGGAATATATTCCGAATATATGAAGCATTAATTACCTTGTAATGACCACTACTTCCGACTATATTACCTTACTATGCATAAAAGGCCTTACATTTAACATTGAATGAGACAGGAGGTAAGTGATCGCCTCCCTTCAGCATTACCTAGAAGTTATGGAGTAACATACTACTTGTATTAAGTTATAAAAATCACTGCATTACTTTTCCTTGTATGCTACATTACAGGTAATGAGGTATGAGTTAATTACTTCTGCTATATGCAGACGCATTACTTTTTGAAAAATGTAATGCTTCCTTACCTGGTAATTTATTCTGTATTAGTTCTATGGTAGCCACTGGCAAATCCGCTGCTGGGATGCTTCAAACTATGTATACTTTTTGCCATTGCTTTAATACCAAATAAATTTTTTTGCATTATAACAAGTGTTTTTGATGGCCATGATATAAGAAAGCTTATGCAAAATGTTAAATTTGACCAAATGCTCTCACCAAATGAGCTTGCCGCATGGTAAAACCTAGGCCAAAACCGTTCCCCTATTGCTCGAATATCCGTCGACACCATGCTAAGTGCTTTTGAAAAACTAGGTGTTCATATGTCAACAAAAATTTATTTTTTTAATTCTTATATGGATTATTTCGAGCATCAGTTGTCAACTGAATCAGATGGTAAACGATTTCATCAGACATGTGTATCTAATGAAAAACGCTATAAAGGCAAGAGTATTTATTTATTATCTTATAGCTGAAATATGCTGGAAATTTTATGATAAAGATATAGAATTGCCTAGAGCTAAAAGAAAAATGTAATAAGTAAATGCTTGCCTAAATACCCAAATTTGTACACATATTTTTTTGTATTTGTAGATAGTATACGTAGAGCTGTCTTTTTCATAGTGACTTAAAGTAAAATTTTACGTAACACATGCTTTCATACCCCTAAAACCCAGTTGTGGGACATTTTAGCACAAATCCTGAATTTGCACGAAATAATTTCTTGAAAACATTTTAAGTTTTGACTTATTTCTGGCTGAATGAATTTTTCAATAAAGTTGAATTTTTATGCTTTGGTGTTTTCAGAGACTTACAGTAGTATATTTTTGTTGGACATTTTAACCCGTTATATACCTGTAATAAAGGGTTTTTTTTGCCTTTTTTCACAAAAGGATCAAAAAATACGTTTACATTGAAGAGTTAGAGAATTAAAATATCCCACAAAAATGTTCCTCGTAGTATTTTACATAAATCTGCTAGGCACATTCTATACCTAAAAAAAAGGATCACGTGGTTTCCTATACCGATTCAATATTAGAATGTTCAAAGGGAGCAACTTAAACCCTCCCTAAAATAAAACTCAGGCGTAAACTTTCAAAACGCCGATACATGTATATTTTTTTTTGGTTACATCTAGTGTTGTCATTCCCGGTTTCGGGTTTTTCGAGAAACCAGATTTTTATTGATTTTTCAGTATTTCGGTTTCGGTTTTTTTTTAAATTAACAATTTCGAATTATTAAAAAAACCGGTTTTTTCTGGTCGGGTTATTCGACATTTTCGAATACTTGATATAAAGGGTGATTAAATTTGAAGGGCCGATGTTGAATGTGAACCACACCTAAACGTCAAGTTTTTTTCTGCATTTCATTTGACATTTCTCAATTTCAGACTAATTCAATTTGAACTATGGAAAGATACACAATCGAGCAACGCGTAAAAGTTATTCAGGCTTATTATGAAAATTCACGTTCAAATCAAAATGCATATCATGCACTTCGTGATTTTTTCGATCAATTTAATCGTCCAAATGTGCGTACAATCGGAAAAATCGTGCAAAAATTTTAGCAAAATTGAAAACACCAGTGCATGCTTGTACAGCTCGTTTTGCAAAAATTATTGCTGCTGTTCGAGAAAGTGTGGCTGAAGAGCCGTCACCTCAACTTGTCGTCGTGCCCAACAATTGCACCTCTCACGCTCGTCGTTGATGAACATTATGCATAAAGACTTGCATTTACATGCTTACAAGATGCAATTGACTCAAGAACTAAAGCCTCTTGACCATTTCAAGCGTCGTCAATGGTCAGAATGGTGGCAAGAAATGGCAACAGTGGATGATCAATTTTCGAAGAAAATCATCTTCAGTGATGAGGACATTTTCACCTCAGTGGATTCGTCAATAAGCAGAATTGCCGTATTTGGGCGAATAATAATCCAAGAGTGATTGCCGAAAAACCAATGCACCCACAAAGAGTGACTGTTTGGTGCGGTTTATGGGCTGGCGGCATCATCAGGCCGTATTTTTTCCAAAATGAGGCAGGTCAGACAGTTACTGTGAATGGTGTTCGCTGTCGTGAGATGATAACGAGCTTTTTATGGCCCGAATTGGAAGATATGGATGTGGACGATACGTGGTCTCAACAGGCCGGTGCCACTTGCCACACAGCTAACGAAACAATGGCTCTTTTGCGCGACAAATTCAATGGCCGTGTTATCTCACGTGGTGGCGATGTCAATTGGCCGCCAAGATCATGTGATTTGACACCGTTGGACTTCTTTCTTTGGGTTTATTTGAAAGAAAAGGTGTACGTCGATAAGCCAGCAACAATTCAAGAGCTAAAGGATGAGATAATTCGGCACATTAACATCATAGAACCTCAATTATGCCCCAGCGTCATTGAAAATTTGGACCATCGGATGGAGGTGTGCCGCCGAGGTCGCTATTTGGCCGATATTTTGTTTCATACATAATTGAATCATACCAGTATTATGATAATAAAAAGAAATGAAAATAATTTCCTAAATAATTTGTGTTTTATTCAAAATCAACATCGGCCCTTAAAATATAACCACCCTTTATTAAAATTTTTTTGTTAACTTTTGGAGTACAAAAAATCTTCATGGAGAATGAGTTCATCGATATCATGCTTTCCGGTTATTTATTTATAAAATAAAAATTCACAAATAAGACAGAGTCTTTTAAATGCAGTAAGAATTGCATAATAATATCAAGTAATACGCAACTAATAAATGTATTTCTTAAAACAAACATTAAAACAAACATTTCGTGATTAATGAAAAAGTAAAACATATTACTAGCAACAGCTAATAAAAAACAATTTATCAATAACAAAAAAGTTAATTATTTTTTAAGACTGTATTCTAATTCTATAAGATAAAGACAAGGATAAAATTAAGAAAATTGTAGAAAAAGTTTAGTCTTAAAGTTGCGTTTATTTTGGAAACCTTTAATTCTTAATGGCAACGACTTCCAAATTCTGATGGCGTTTACATAGAAAAGTCTGCTGGAGTTTAAAAAGTTACATGCAAGGTGTATGACGTTCATATCACGGTTCGATCTAAAAAACTAAAGCTTTTCAAAAAGGTATAAAGAAGTAAAATAAAAGAAGAAAAATGGCAATTTTTCAATCATTGCCGACGATGGACGGACTTGTCTAATGAAAAATACGAAAACAATTAATAGAAAAATTAAGAAAGTGTTAACTTTTTTCATATGTCTCTACTTGATATTAATACCATTATTTTTGTCTAAATGCATTATTAAATACGTTTAATAAAACCTTTTTTTTTAAATGGACTATAGGGATGCCTCTGATTTTTCTATAAAGTTTTTATTGAAATTAAAAATAAATATTTATATTAACCAAATGGTTTTGTAGAAAAACCGGTTAACCGGCTGAAACCGTTTATTTTTTACATATTCGAAAAACCGGTTTTTAAACAATTATAATTTTTGGGTTATTCGAGAAACCGGTTTTTACATTTTGTCGAATATTCGAAAATACTAATACATACCCTCTTTTTAAAAATTTTTTAAATAAAATTTAGTTGAGTTGTGCTTTAAGCAAAAATCGGTTGGGTTATTTATAATAAAAATTATAACCACAATGAATTGCCGTTATCGTAATAATTTTTTATTAGGGTAATTCACGATCTTGTTGCATCGGTGCAAATGCAAAATGAGCTGCTGGAAAAATCAACAAAAAGCATTGATATGCATTTGCAACATTCATGCATATGCTATAGCAAAAGGCTGTTGCATATGCAAATGCAATAATATTGCATGAAGCTATTGTGAATGAATGTGTCCATTTTGCATTGAACACCACTACAGATACTTTTTGAACACCGCTGATTGAGCAGCTGTTTTCATTGTTTACATTTTTAGCGATAAAAAGTTTAATTTACAATAAAAGAAATAAATGGTAAAGAAATGGAGGGAGAGTTTTAAAAAAGAAAATTAAGAATTCAAATGCCAACAAAAAATGGAAGGGGGAAGAAATTCAACACAACAGAAAAAAACTGTTGTAAAGCATTTGCAAAATCATAATACTAAAG
The DNA here is from genome assembly GCA_963920525.1 of Dichetophora obliterata. NCBI lineage: Eukaryota > Metazoa > Arthropoda > Insecta > Diptera > Sciomyzidae > Dichetophora > Dichetophora obliterata. The sequence goes on along the minus strand of OY986438.1, from coordinate 116,745,709 downwards.
GTATGCTCACAAAAATGTACTCGTGAAAAAACGCATAGAAAAAAAACAAAAAAAAATCTTATTGATTTTATATATATATTAATTAAAAAAATCCTTTAAAACCAAAAGATAACGTTGAAATGCAAGTATAAGAATCGCTAGATTAATGGACTTGGACCATTTTCAAAATAACTGGCTCATATCTCTCACTACAAAATAGATAAAAATATGCAAGTGACGGCATTTTTTAAGCATTGGCTCCGACTCTGTGCGCTCAGTTCAAATGCATACAACGCCAAATACAAATACCAGAACAAATACAAAGAGCAACTTTGAATTTTCTGTTTTTCATTTTTATGCTACCAAACCGAACAACATAAAATTGGTGAATTCATTTTACCACTTTTTTCTATGTACGAGTATCGAAAAAAAAAAATAATAGAATTTCTGTTTGAGTGAGTTTGATTTTATTCCAGAGTTTGAACGATTTGATGGCCAAAGTAAGCCCCAATGTTTCAAGCTATGAAGTCAATTATGCCAGCATAAAGGAAAAATAGTGGCCATAAAATTGTAGCTGCTGCCGAGCTATTAAATACGTTAAAACATTTACACATAGAGTGGATTTGGGGTATTCATCCGTGAATTTTTGCGAGAGAGAAAAAATTAATTAAAGGGTAGCTTAAAGATATTATATTTTTTAACTTGCTGGAAATGGAAATGCTAACAGTGTGATAAAGCATAAATGATGAGCTACCATTTGGTATTCATAAAAATAAGACCAATTAATTAATGTTAGTAATAAACCCGCTGCAGTCAAGCATGTTCAGAAAAACTGTCTGCAATTTGTCATTATTTAAATAAAACAAAGAAAGCCTGTGCCATAGAAGACGAATAAGAAGCAGAACAGAACTGTGATAAAACACGTTCAAGCACTTGGTCAAAAGCAGGATGTACCGGGTGCTGGAGTGCTGCAATTACCAACTTGACAATGCCAAGAAATAACAAAACAAGATGCAGTGGGCACGCAGCTGTCTGGAAGGCAACAAAAAGACTGACAACGACGACAACACAAAAAACCACGAGGCACACGTCGCATATGGCGCTGGCGCTTTTTATCAAAGATGTGTGTGAATGTATGATGATGATGACGATTATAATGATGATGATGATAATGATGACGTTGATGCAGTGCGCCGCATTGCAACTAAACACTTAAGGACCTGGCTGCTATGTACTAGAAGAAACAATGTTGCATTCAAGATGAAGCAAAAACATCACTACGTTGATGCTGCTGATGCTGCCGCTGCTACTTCAGCTTGTGTGGCCTTCAACGAAAGCTTTCAAGGATTCTGTAGCGGATTGACTTTATTGTTGTTACTGGCATAAGAAGCATACACTTGCAGCTGAGTGGCTTTGTGAGAATGTAAACAACAATGAGAAACTGCTGCAGCAAGGACAGCATGAAATAACTAAGGAAAACAAGAAGAAGAAGAAGAAGTGGGTGGAGGAAACAAATTGAGAGTAAAGATTTGTGTGAAACAACAGTCTTCAAGCAAAAACAGGAAGTTCAGGTGCAAGGACATGAATTGTGGCAGCAGACAGGAAAGCAAGATTTACGAGAACTTTACACAAACCGCTACATGTGTTAATAAAAAAGCAATTATAGTTGCCATGTTGAATGTTCTTTATGCCTCACATTTAAATGAGAAACAGGAAAAAACCTCAAATAATTTCACCAAGAATTCAAAGACTAAACATTTGCAAAATATTAAAACAACGTCATTTAAACCTTTCAGTATATTTGTTACCCCGAAAACTGGTGACAATAATGCGAATGACGTTAGCTTGCAAGATTGTGTGCAATATTGCCACAAAAAATTGATGGCAATAATCCACGTGGCGTTAACTTACGTGATTGAGTGCATTATTGCCCAAAAAAGTTGCTGGCAGTATTGCGCGTGGCATTAAATAATACTACTGAGCAGTTTTTGCCACACAGAATTTGTTGGTAATAATTCTCGTGGTGTTAACTTACATGATTATTGTCATGAAAAATTGGTGACAATAATGCCTGGTTTTCACTATGACGACACAAAAGTTTATCATCTGAAATATCTCCTCAATAAAACTCTATAACATTTTCTGCATAGCTCCATTTAATAACACGGTGCTACAAAAATGCAAAAATTTGATGCTTTTGGAAAACCATATAGTAGAGTTTGTAAACATGATAAAATATAAAATTTCTGCATATTTGGTTTTACGCATACACCCTCAAAATCTGGATTCATGGTAAGAAAGCCGATTTTCGATAGGAACATGCATATTTCATAACGTAGCATAACGTAACGTATGTCTATTTCGATTTCAAAACTGAACATTGCGTTTCACCCAAGAAATTAAAGGCTTTAAGATAGTATATAAACCATTTTAGTATCAAACGAATTGGAAGAGTTATAGAATAAAATATGCGGAAATTTTGTGTTATTTTCTGCATTTTTCCACTTTAGCAACATTTTGTTAAAGATTTTTGCAAAGCACTATTCCTAATTAGTACACGATTCTTGAAGCTTTTTCATTCTGTGTTAAAATAATTAATTGCTTTTTCATTTGGCTGGCTCATTACTTTTTTATTTAAATTTAAGCAACCACACTTCAGTACACTGAAACTTTTGTTTCAGTTTTCATTATCAGAAATGCTTGCTTGCTCTGCTACGTTTGTAAGTTAAGTCTGGAGTTTCCCTCATAAGTGACTAGCAGTATTTTGCTAACATTCTAGATTGATTTTTCCCTTCAAAACGCTTTTCGATAGCTCTTGATGAAACCGTTCACCTTGCTCATAGCTAAATTGGCCGAGATTTTCCGGGAAAAAACCTTAAATGCGAATACAAAAAATGAACTTTTATAGACATTCTACACCCCATTTTTGTATAAGCTTTCAGAAACTCCTCTACCACTTCAGCGTTATTTTTACTTATTCTGTTTCCTAAAAAGTTTTCACACAAAGAAATAAAACTTTTCCATGCTCTCTTTGCCACTTCACTTAAAATTTTCAAAAAGTTATTATCGGTCATGATTTTTCGGATTTGTGGTCCCACAAATATACCTGTTATCAAATGAATGTTATTGATGTTATCTTGTTTGTAATAAGATAAAATAATTATACCCTCTTTAATTTTGGCGTCGCTTAATTCGGGAAATACTGTCTTTAGATATGAAAATACCTTGCCATTTGTATCCAGTTTCTTAACGAACTTCTTCATGTATCACAACTTAAGGTGCAGCGGTGACAGAATAATTTTATTGGTTTGCACCAAAGGAATGTTGAGAACATTTTTCTGCCCTATTGGAAACGTTTTCCTTTGTGGCCAGTTCCTACGATTGTAGTGATTTTCAGCACGACTATTCTATTCGCACAAATAACAAGGGTATTTGTGTTCGTTCCATATGCTATTGGCAATGATAGTAATTGATTTGCACTGTGTAGCAAAACAGCTTTCAAGCCTTCAAAAATTTTAAAAAATGTACATTTACGTGGTCAGATACCAGTTTCTGTCAGATACAAGTAAACGTTAACATTTTTTTGTTATCTTGTACTGAAGTGTGGTTGCTTAAATTTAAATAAAAAAGTAATGAGCCAGCAAAATAAAAAAGTACTTAATTTATTGAACGCAATATTAAAAACGCTTTTAGAATAGTGTACTAATTAGGGATAGTGCTTTACAAAAGCCGCCAACAAAATGTTGCTTAAGTTGAAAAATGTAATAAATAACACATAATTTCCAAATATTTTCTACTATAACTCTGTCAATTCGTTTGCTACTAAAATTGTTTGTTTACTATTTTAAAGCCCTTAATTTCTTGGGTGAAACACAGTTTTCAGTTTTGAAATCGAACTAAACATACAAGAGTTACGTTATGAATTAATTATACATGTACTTATCAAAAATCGGTTTTTCGACCATGAATCCAGATTTTGAGGGTCTATGCGAAAAACTAAGTATGCAGAAATTTTTGTTGTATCATATCTACATCAGCTACCATGCCTTATGCCAAAAGCATTTTCAGTGTGGAACCGTGTAATTTATTTGTTTTTATTTTTCTAAGATTGTCAAAGTTAGAAAAAATCTCAACATGTTATTTTCAATTTGATTGACAATAACTGACCAGCGAAAATGACATAGTGAAAATAATATAATAATGCCACGTGCATTATTGCATGACTGTGTGCATTATTGCCAAGAAAAGTGGATGGTACGAGGGCAATTTGATAATTCCGTGAAAAATGAAACAAGGAATGATTTTTACGGCAAAAACACGGTTTATTTCTCAATATAGTCTCCTTTTAGCTCGATACACTTCGTCCAACGTTCCTCCAATTTTTTGATCCCATCCGAAAAATACGTTTTCGGAAGGTCCTCAAAATAGGCCTCTGTTTCGATGGTGAGCTCCTCTCTGGTGGTGAATTTCTTTCCGCCGAGCCATTTCTTTAGGTTTGGAAACAGAAAATAGTCGGAGGGGCCCAAATCTGGAGAATATGCTGGATGAGGACGCAATTCGTACTTGAATTCATGGAATTTTGCCATGGGAGCAAGAGCACTTTTTTCCTCGCCAAACGGGGACGTTTCTCTTTCAAAGCGTCGTTGAAACAGTCCAATTCGGCTACATAGTACTCGCCATTGATCGTTCTTTTCGGTGGAAGGTAATCGATGTAGATTATACCGCGTTTATCCCAAAATACTGTCGCCATAACCTTTCCGGCCGATAGCATCGTCTTCGCTTTCTTCGGAGCACCTTCGGTCAGCGAAGTTCACTGTTTCGACTGTTCCTCTGTCTCTGGTCTGTAGTGATGTTGCATTCAAGATGTAGCAAAAACATCACTACCTTGATGTTTCGTCCATGTTTCCTCCACAATTACTAATCGACGGAAAAAATCCTTCTTATCTTTGTTCAACATCGCCAAACACGCCTTTGAATCAGTCACATGATCGCGTTTATGGTCGAAAGTGAGCAAACGCGGCACCCATCTTGCGGATAATTTTTTCATATCCAAACGATTTCGCAAAATGTTCCATACCCGTTCGTTTCAGATACCTTCGGCCTCAACAATTTCCCGCACTTTAACTCTGCGATCGGCCATCGGAATTCAGTAAACTACTTGTGGATCATTCCAATCGAGGGTGCAGTAGTATAGTATTTATCAAGCCTTTTCTTGGTTTGGCTGATGGTTTTTTTGCGCAAAAAATAATGCTTGATGAGCACACGAAATGCAAATGTCTATTAACAGATGGTAGTGTTGAACAGAATCAGTTTGCATTTAAAGTTATTACGCGGGAAATTAAAAAATTCACTAACTTCTCAAATTGCTCTCGTATATCTTCACCTTCCAACTATCTTCCCATCTTCCGAATCAATACAATAGTGCAATTCCCCAATCTTGTGCATTTGAGATTGCAAATTTGTGCAATTGTAAAAATTTGCCACCAATTGTGACCGGTTTTTTTCAGTTTACTCTGCAACTCTTTTTGCAAAACATAAAATTCACAGCTGATAAACAAATTTAATGTCGAAAAAAGCTTGAAGGCTTTCTTTATTTTCCATATCAGTTATTTTTCAGTTTTTCAGTGTGCATTTCAGTATTGCATAAGTATAGTAAATATAAACTATGAGTTTTCAGTGTTGCTTATTTACAATAGTGTAGTAAATGCATCCCTGTATATTTTTTTAGTGTAGAGTAAAAATAGATAATGTAGATAATGTAGAATAAAAAAGATGGTAAAAAAACTCTACCATTTTGCAAATGCTATTATGCAAGACCATTTACATAGGATTGTAAACAGCCCTAATGGTTACACATCTAAAGGGTGAATCCTTTGAGCGTTGGTTCAGTCTAAGTGAAAAAAGAAATATATATTCAGACAAAAAGTTAGTAGCCATATTGCGCGTAGTATTAACATTATTGTGTGCATTACTGCCACAGTAATGATGATAAAAAATTTGATGCTAAAAATGCATGTGGCATTAATTTTAAGACTTCTAAAACTAAAGACATTGCGAAAGTTATTCTATAAAAAAGATTTTACTAGTTTTTTCTCATATTGCATATTGATTTGACAGACCGTCAGCAGAAGTTTTTTTATTGTATCTTCGACACAAAGCAATGATCCTTTTCCCATATGAGGTGGGGCCATCAACAGATGCAAAATTAAAACTACTAGAAATTTAATCAACTAAAATCATAAACATAAATTTTTCTTAAATTCATATCTTCTTCGCATTGGATAAATTCCAGCAAACTCTTGTATTTTAAAGAAAATAAAAACACAATTTGTCAAAAAAATAATTCCCTAGCAACAACGGGTATATCAGCCAGTCATTACATAGGTTAAGAATTTACAATAGGGCTGTTCACAACCCTGTGCAAATGGTCTTGCATCATAGCATTTGCAAAATGATAGAGTATATTTTTAGTCTACACTAACAAAATATACAGGGATGCATTTACGGCGCTATTGCAAATAAGCAACACTAAAAACACATAAGGGCAGTTCACGATCTTGTTGCATCGTTGCAAATGCAAAATAAACAGCTTTTACGAAAACAAAGCGCATATGTTGCAAAAGCTTTTCAATGCTTTTTGCTTTTGTAAAAGCTGTTTTTTTACATTTGCAACGATGAAACAAGATCATGAACTGCCCTATAGTTTATATTTACAATTGCAAAAATTTGCCATCTCAAATGCACAAGATTGTGAGTTGCCCTAATATTAGAAAATGCAATGAGATTTTGATAATAATAATAGACATAACTTAGCTCGAAGTCCTCCAAATAAACCCTATTTTCGTCAGCAAAGCCGATACGTACATTTTATTTAACAAAGTTTACTTTGCATCAAGACTAATTTTAAGAATTTGATGCACACGACAAAACGAGCTCATACGAACACTTTTGAAGTTTTTTTATTTCTTGTTTCAATTTTTTAAATTACGTTTTCAAAATAAAACGGAAAATTAGCTCTTAAATTTTAACAACCGTTAGCTACAGATTAAGATTAAAATCATGTGGTGTTTTTCCGAAGCTTTACACAAACAAACTTAATTCTGTTTTTGTCATTTGACAGTTGTTGTCATTGTTATTGCATTGCATTTGACTGGTGGCTGTCAATCAAAGCTCTCATTGTTTGCCGCGAGATATGTTTGTGAGATGGTTAATTCTTGATTAAAATTGCAAATATTAGTTCTATTACATAAGCGGCTGTTTTGCATCTTGCAATTAACACATTTCCGCTGTTGGTGATGAGTTTCAATGCAACTTGTTTGGCTTTTCAATCCCTTTTTTGTTTGTTTAATTTTGTGTTTTGTTTTTACATGCGTGCTTCTAAACTGTGTTTTTTAAAAGTTATTCACGATACGCTGATTTTGCACTTAATTGTTAAATGTTTTCGAATGGCTTCTATGTTCAATACGTATTAACTTGACTTATAAGTAGAAGCATTGTCTAATGTGCGTTTATAAACAGCTTAGCTATTTAAAAGCCAGTATTTAGAGGCTTTTTATGTGGTTTGAGAGATTCCCAACTAACAAAATTGCTTCCGATTTCCAGATTTATAGAATTTTTTAATTATATAAACTTGATATAGCTCTTGCGGTGAAAAGCAATGTCGTTGTAGGAGCGATTGTCGATATATACATGTGTTGATATAAACAGCAAAAACATTCTTTTAATAAAATTATTCAAGGCTTCTAGAAAACTAGTTATTTTCCGGTTTGTAACGCTTTACCAATATGTTTATAAATTTGCAGCTTGTATTGTGTATCTGTATCGAAATAACAAGACACCGAGGCAAAAATTTCCGAAAGTTTGAGCTCAATTCGACGGTTAGTTTCGGAGTAATCGATTTTTGGGTTTTGGAGATGTATGGGTATTGCCACGTTCTCTTTTCCAATCTCGCACATATTTTTTGTGGTGATTAGTTTCTATAAAATTCACCGTTCTTTCCAATTTGAAGGCTTTAACTTTCATAAGTGGCAAAATATCGTGTTTAAGGTCTTGAAGTTGTATGGGAGATGCTACGTAACGATGCCTTATACCACTTATTATTTGTGGGAATTGACTTTGATAACAACACCTTTGATTTAAATTTCAATATCCTTGCTTACAAAAGAGTTTAATGGAAGGTGCCACTTGCCCTATTTTATAAACTTGCATACATTTTTTTTGTGGTGATTGGTTTTAAAAAAATTCATTATTTTTACCTATCTGTAGCTCGTTCCTGTAACAAAATCGGCAAGTTACCGATCTGTGTGACGTCAGCCGTTATCAATCCCTAGTTACCGATTTCGTTACAACTAATGTTTCTGATCGTTCAAATTGGTAAAAATTCGGACCGTGATGAAAAAGAACATAAGTCGAGAAGCAACGTTGCGAAATTGAGTTATACACTGAGGAGCATAAGTGTATCACAAACCAACAACTATCATTTTAACAACCTATAATTTCTATAAGTTTTACTCAAATGCAATCAAATTTTTTTTATTATATTTGTACAAGTGTCTTCTTTCTTTCAAACAGGTTTTATTAAGATCTGATCACAACAACAAATAAACGAAGGCATAATGCAAAATAAATCAAAATGATACAGTTTTGCACTCACAACTCAATTGTTTTTATTACCGTTATATTTTTGTTATTGAACAAAGTGCAATGCAATTTTTTAAATATTACGATAATTTACGTGATAATAAGTGGTTCAATAGTCATGAACAACCAAAATAAAGAGCAAATATTAATTTGTTTGCGCAATGGCGAAAGCATTAGGCAAGTGGCGAAGAAATTCCATTTGGACAAAACTTTTGTCCAAAGATTAAAAAAAAAAAAAGTGGTGTAAGTGTTCCCACAAACAAAGGTGGTCGTCCGAAAAAAATTTGCGATCGAGATGAACGCCATCTAGCAAATTTGGTTACCAGCACCGATGCCGTTACTCCTGCTGCAGCTTTAAATATACTGCAAATTGACGCCAGTAAGTGGACAGCTCGTCGAGCTTTGAAAAAAATAGGTGTTAAGGCAGCAGAAAAGAAAAAGAAACCTATGCTGACCAAACGACATGTGCGGTTACGGAAGGATTTTGTTGCAGCACACGAGCACTGGACTGTCGCTGATTGGGATTCGGTATGTTATTAAACATATGTGTGTATTACTGTTTATACTAACAAATATTAAATAATTTAAAGGTTATTTGGTCTGATGAGACTAAAATTAATCGATTTCAATCCGATGGGCGTGCATGGTATTGGACTAAGGACCCTGATACAATCCAACCAAATCAGGTACGCCAAACCGTCAAACACGGTGGTGGCTGTATCATGGTTTGGGGTTGTATATCCAAAGATGGAGTGGGACCCTTGGTGCGCATCGATGGAATTATGCGCAAGGAACAATATTTGTCCATCCTGCAACAGAATCTTCCTGATGTAGTGGAAAAAATGGGTCTTGCTGCTGAAAAAGTAATTTTTCAGCAAGACAATGACCCCAAACACACCGCACATCTCGTGAAAGACTGGCTCAAAAAGCAAAAATTTGGTGTGATGACGTGGCCTCCACAATCTCCGGATATGAATCTGATCGAGAATTTGTGGAGTCACGTCAAATCGCAGCTTGCAAAATATGCCAGTCCTCCAAAAGGCGTGAACGAGTTGTGGGAGCGGACGAAGGAAGTGTGGGAGGCGATTCCTCCAGAATTTGTGCAGAGGTACACGCAAAGTCTACCTAATCGCATCCAGGAGCTTAAGAAGGCAAAGGGTTACTGGACCAGTTACTAAATATATATTATTGTTTTAAAAATATAAAAATAAATAGTGAGTGCAAAACTGTATCATTGTGATTTAGTTTGCATTATGCCTTCGTGTATTTGTTGTTGTAATCAGATCTTAATAAAAACCTGTTTGAAATACAGAAGAGACTTGTACAAACATAATAAAAAAAATTTGATTGCATTTGAGTAAAATTTATAGAAATTATAGGTTGTTTAAATGATAGTTGTTGGTTTGTGATACACTTATGCTCCTCAGTGTATATATTCACCCTTATTCTTGAACCCGCGTCGAGTAAATGTCGCCGTCGAGAGCTCACTTTCACCAATAAATTTTCGTCGAAGATCAGTTCGACGATCAAAAATTTCAATATTTATTATTAATTAATTATTAAGAAAATTAATTATGTAATAATGATATGTAGTAATCTTTGCGGAAATAATCAAAAATTATGAATGTAAATAATTTGACACTTAGTGCTCTGCAACGAAAACTTACAAATATGTGCAACCGGGTACTTTTTCTAGCTCAAACATTTGTTTTGCTAAAATTTTTAACTGTTATGTTAAAATAGGCATTATTTCTAAATTGCATTACCTTGAAAATTGAAACGTTTTATAATATGAACGAAATATTTCAGTCAGTAAAAAATTCAACTTAAATGAATGTAGCCATTTTTGAAGGTATATTTCGAGTACTTATAAATTAATAATACACAATATTAGGTTAGGTTAGGTTAAACCGGATGCCTTCATGAAGGCTCACATAGACCAATTCAGGTCCTTAGTGGTACCGGTAGCGAACAAAAGGAACCTTTGTGTTTGTTCAAAAGTCTTTAAAGATTTGCGTTGAGTTCGCAAACCTTAGGAGGGATTCCAGAGACACCCTGGCTACATCTTTAAGCGACGGGAATGTCGATGAGCCTAGGTATTTTAGTCTTGATCTAAGTAGGGCGGGGCATGTGCATAGTAGGTGCTCCAGGGTCTCCACTGTGCCCGGTTCTTTGCACTTCCTGCAGTTGTCATCCGTGGTGATGCCAAGCTTCCTCGCGTGGGCTGCCGTCATGCAATGACCAGTGAGCATGCCCACTAGTGTCCTGCAATCATTGCGCGGGCGTGCCAAGATGAACAGAGTTAGTTTTTCGCATTGTGTATTGCACATGATTTTCGAGATTTTGCACGATGTCGTATCTCTCCATCTACGATTCACTGCTAGTGTGGCTCTTTTTTCGAGGTTCCTGTACAACTCTTGTAGCGGAGTAAGTACATGTTCTGCGAGTTCTGATTCCAGCCCGGCGCCTTCCTTTGCTAAACCATCTGCCATCTCGTTTCCCTCAATGCCCTGGTGGCTAGGGACCCAGTAGATGCGCACTCTTTTCGAAGCGCATAGTGCATCTCTGCCAGCCAAGACACTTTTGGACTTGATGCCAGCGGAGCGCATGGATTTGATCGCCGCTTGACTGTAAACGAAAATGTCGATGTTAGAGTGTTGTGTGTCCATGCTGAGGGCTACCTCAGCAGCCTTCCTTATGGCAAATATTTCCGCCTGGAAGATACTGCAGTGGTTCGGCAGTTTATATGGCTGCCTTATATTAGGCTGTGCGCAATATACCGCCGCACCTACCCCCGTAGGCATTTTGGAGCCGTCGGTAAATATGTTGACCGCCTGCTGTGCTTGTTCTATACCTTTGCACCAGTCATTTGGTCCTAGAAGAGTTCGTGCTTTGGAATTGACTATCGTGCGAGGCACCATGTAGTCCGTGCTACTAGGTAGATCCTTTCCGATTGTATAATGTCCAAAATTTTGAATGTGCATGTTGCCTGCTGCCGTAAGGCGTTGTGCCGTTTTTCCGGCTATTAGTTTTGCGTGTATGTCCAGGGGGTCCATACTTAGAATCGTTTCAAGCGCTTAAGTTGGAGTTGACTTCAGTGCCCCCGTGATGCATAGCGCTGCCTGCCGCTGAGTTTTCTCCAAGTGCCTGAGGAATGTTGATTTCTTCACAGCCGGCCACCACACAATAATCCCGTAGAGTAGAATATGACGCATCAGAAAGGGTGAGAGACCCCAAGTACTGCCTAGCATCTTTTTGGATGGGTATAGTGCAATGGTGGATTTCTTCACCCTTTCTTCCACGTTGGTTTTCCATGACAGCTTGCTGTCCAGGACGACTCCTAGATATTTTGTGTGAGTTTTCGGTATGAGACGTATATCGTTCAATTTTGGTGGTATCCACTGTGGTATCTTGTACCTTTTCGTGAACAGAACCAGATCCGTTTTCTCTGCATTAATACTAAGACCGACTGAATTTGACCATCTAAGTACATCTTTGAGTGTGCTCTCCATTATGGAGCTTACTTTTGATAGACATTTCCCTACTATAATAATGCTTATGTCGTCTGCATAGGCAGTTATCCTCGGGGCTCTACCTGCGAACTTTTCGAGTAGTTCATTAACTACAAGATTCCATAGTAGAGGCGAGAGGACCCCTCCCTGGGGTGTCCCACTGCGAGCTTCCCTTACCATGGATTTCGTGCCCCACTCAGCCCGCACCTTTCTGCAGCTTAGCAACTTGTCTAACCATAGGTTTATTGCCGGTGGTGCCTCTATTGCACGTAACCCACTAAGGATTGCGGTGGTTGATACATTGTTGAATGCACCTGAGATATCTAGAAACGCCCCGAGTGCGTATTCCTTGTGGTGGAGGGCTTTTTCTATGGTTACTACTAGGGAATGTAGTGCCGTTTCAACCGATTTCCCTTTCGTGTATGCGTGCTGGTTGGTTGATAACTAGATTGAATTGTTTCTTAGGTGCAAGTCAATCAGTTTCTCGAGCGTTTTGAGTACAAAGGAGGTCAGACTTATTGGCCTGTAGTCTCAATACAATATACAATATTGTTGACATTAAATAAATCGATAGTATTCTCACTTGCAGCAAAGCCAGTGAGAAAAGTTACACATTTTTATCGATTCACTTTTCTTACAGAAACACTTTTTAAAAGGTTCCATTGAAGTGAAATCGGAACATGTGGCAGATTATCGATTTGAAACGAACGAATTGAACAGAAACCGATTCAGATTCATACAGAAACATTGCAAGTGGCGTCAGAGTGACGTCAAATCGATAATATGAGTCGGTAACTACAGTCGCTACGAGTTACAGGAACGAGCTACTGAAGGTTTTAGCTTTGACAATTTGCATGATATCAAGTTTTAGCAATTGGAATTGTATGGTAGGTGCCACGCCGTTATTCAAAACTAAATTTTACTGGTACTTCTAAGCAATATCCTACTCGAAACATACAGTGGTTCACAACGAAAGTCGGGCAGGCATTTCCTAGCACTTTCGCATTGGTTTCAGAAATGAAAATGTAAGAAGAAACATGGAGTCAATATTTTTTTCAAAACATTATTTATTGGTGAGCAAAACTAAATAGAAACATAATTACAAAATTAGAACATAACGGTAAAACAAAATTAAATCAAAACAAAGCTTTAAAAATGAGCTCGCATTGAAAGGCGGGCAAGGCAGGTAGGGAATTCAATGCGAAAACTAACCCCAGACAAAATTTTTGGCCGGAAAATGAACTTAAAACGGCAGACAGGTAATCTGTTTATTTTAATATAAATGAAATTATTTTGACCCAATTTTGGCAGGGCAGGGCGGGAATTGTACCAAAACCAGCCAGTTGACTGCCACTGTACAGAACAGCAGACTGACTAACAGAGGCTCAAAAATGTATAAGAGAGCATGCAAGTGGCGTTCAGTGGAAGCAACTTGGCAGGGAATGTACAGAGCAGAATACAAGTAGGTAGTGGCAGGCAATTGGATGGGGCATTGAATGCAAAATATTGGTTTCTTTTATATATTTTAGGTTATTTTATATATTTGAACTTTTTTTGTTCAACTAACAGTTTTTGGTCCTTGGGTTTGTCGATTTTTTTCGATTCACTTAAATTTTGAACGGCTTTGATGTAGTGACATACAATTTTGAGTGAGATTGGTACAAAAAAAAATTGGTACAAAAATTTTATTCAAACGTTTAGGAAATGCAAGTCTTAAGTGATACAAATACAATTCAATGAATTAACGATTAAATCACAATACAATTCACAAAAAGAAATTAAATATGTGACGAGATTTATTTAAATGCTGTAGTCTTAGTAAAATTATTTGCCAGTTTCCATCTTATTCTGTTCACCAGCGCCATTATGAGCCTGATCAACAGACTTGCCGCCATCCTGTTGTTGTGACTGCTCAGGTGCTTTAACGCTCAGATGAGCCGGACCAGTCTGTTGAATCTGAACGATGCGCTCATTTTGTTTGATTGCTTTGCTTGGTGGCGGTGGTGCCTTTACAGAAAGCCACTATGTTTTTAACGTTGACCCCTGCCGCGAAGGCTTAATTCAACGGTGCTCCAATGCTTGGGACAAATATGAAGCGTCGGTCAACGCCCCTTCGGAATTCAAGAAAGACCATTTTTGAAAGGTTCCTCTAACTACATGCCACAGAGCCCCAGCACTGATGTCAAAAAGACACTATACATGACCGTGACTCATTCAGTCACTCGAATTAAAACATGACTTGGTTATTTTAATAACCATGGGTCATCTCAGTATACTATACCAAGTAATACAACCCATTATTTTATCCGCACAAAATCATCCCATTCATATCAGAGGTCATCACTCTCTGACACGAAAAATTAAGGCGGCAAATAGGCCTGTCACTCATGCAATCAAATTCCTCAATCTCAAATGGTCACAACTCAGACTATTTAGGTTTCCCCGTCGCCTGTACTCAAATTCCAAAGGTAACAGTATATTGATCCGGTAGTTGCTTACCTTCCTAACATTTACTGTTTGAAATTGGCGAGATTCAATCTACCATCATTCTCTTAGTAATTTAAGGGAATCACCAACCCGAGTTCAACTAAAGTGTAACTCACACCGGCCTTCCTGGCCTAACCACAGTCAGAGCGAATTTAAAACCCACGTGGGCCTAACCCATATGATAGTCAAAACCCGGGCAAAAGGCTCCACCTGACAAGGCTCTTCAACATTCCGTCTACAGACCAAAAGTTCTTAGAACATTTATATCTGACTGTGACACCTTCAGCCACTCGAATTGTACTTGGCAAGGTTAAAAAATAACCATAGGTTTCCCAGTAAAACCGGGTAAACCTCAATTCTACTTATGCAACGTCGTTTTCCTAAATTAAGACTAATAAAAGCCTTAACAGAAAACTAAGAAGCATGAGCCGTTGTATACAAATTTGCTTATACAACGGTCCGAAGGTTAAATGTTTCCTACATAATAACCTTTATTCTAAGATAGGTCTGCAGAACGACAATAGATCAGGTCTCCTCATCATTGATGGATGACTATCCCCGCTCTTCAAGTTATGTTGGATTGATCGTCCATCGAAAGCATATTACAACTACGGTGTTATGATAACTTAATATCAAAACAATGCTTTCTCCAAGAATTTGGCAGCAACATCCAAGGCTCTAGGTAAACCTTTTCTTTTACAGTTATCAGACGAACATTCAGGAGCCGTGCCTCCAGAAAGAACTCATTATGAGATCAGTTCATGGGCCGTGCCCCATGAACTGCCCATCCAATAACCAACCCTCACCCTTCCATTCCTGGCTTGGGACAGGCAGATTCCCCGAAGGTCCTCTGGCGGGTTTAGGTGGTGCCTTTACAGTGAGTATTCCATCTGATGAAATTGTGGAGATTACATGCTGGGGATCATAATCCTTTGGCAGCGTATACTTGCGCACAAAGTGACGCTGAATCAAACCATGGTCGTCTTCGCGTTCCTCGTGCTTACCTTCAACTACAATTGTTTTGTCCAAGGTCTTTACGGTCAATTCATTCGGCTTGAATTTGGAAACATCCATGCACACTTGAAAACCTTCATTGCCAACAGTGGGCAACAGCTGCATAGAAGAGGCTTCGTCTTTGCCTCCACCATGACGAATGGCAGCACGACGAGCCAAAGCATGATGGTGGCGGTCATACGGCAAATGGCGACGACGTGGATGCAGTAGCATGGATGGTCGTGATGAACGGAAAATCTCCATAGGATGGATGCCAAAGCCGAAGTCATCGTCCAAAAGATGATCCAAATCGCCTGATAGTGGGCTGTACTCGGATTCGAGTTCACGTGCCAAATTAACCAAAAGTGGAACAATAGCCATTTTGTTCAAGTTTTCACAACTGTTTCTTTACACGCTTTGTTTGAAGGAGATATAATGGCTTTTTTGTTGAAGTTCTTTTAAACCTTTTTTCAGATTTTTCAAACGTAAATTTCTACGTTTTTTTTTTAAAGTTTATCTTAAGTATATCAGGTATAAACAAACCCAAACAAAGAAGGAAATCCACTCCTGTGGGTATAATAGCAATGCCACTAACAATACCAGAGACTACGTGTGCGAACAGTTTTATTGAAACGAATGGTGAGTTTTAAAATTATTGCACTATAAAAACATAGTCCAACAAACAAAAAATAAGCAGATTTCCTTAACGAAATTTGACAGAGAAATGTTTGTACCATATAATCAGTTGAAGTTTTTAATTGAGATGATGAATTCCCTGGTCACTCATCCTTCCCAGAATCAAAAAATTGTGCATCAGACGAGTATAGTGAAGATCCGATTGCTGGAAAAGATAGATTTGTTCTAGGATTTCCGTTATCAACATCTGAAGTCTTCACCTCAATTCTAGCATACGTTTTACGACACAAACTAAGCAGTTCTGCATTAAGCAGTTTGTTGGAATTGATTGATTCCATCCATATGCCCTGAAACGCCCATCTCCTCTTATGTCTTTAAAAAATATTTCATAAAAATAAATTCCGCTATGAAGTGTACGGCGCATTGCAACAACTGTTACAGACCTGCAAAAAAAAAAACTGTCAAGTTCACATGTTACATGTGAAAAGGTTTTCAAAATTTCAAGTTAAAGCCAGTAAAAAGTTAGAGCTCAGAAGAGTTAGACAGAATAAAAGCGTCTTCCAGTATAAGACGAGATGATTCTGTTGTCTAGAAAGCAAAACATTTTTAAGCTGCTATACCATTTCAATTGGATGCCAATACAATGCTTATTTTTAACAGAGTTCATGTGCCTGCCAGTATAGGGCGAAAGCATTCTGTTCTGTAGAAAACAAAACATTTAAGCCTGCCTAAATATTTCAGTTCAATGCCAAAATAATGATTTTATTCAACAGAGTTCATATCCCTGCCGTTATAGTGCGTAGGAAGGCTGCTGCTGAAAAAACAAAAATGTTTGAGCTGCTTGAACATTTCAGTTGCCGTCCAATACAATGCCGAATTTCGACACACTGCCTTCTACTGACTTTTCCATGCCTTCATGCTGCTACTTTCTGGCAGCCTTTTTTGATAAAAAGTAAACTGGCCGCCACCACATTTCAACATACTGCCAGAACTCTGCTCATTTGCCACAATTATGCTGATATAATGCCGTTTTCCTGTCGAATATTTTGTCTGGGGAAGAATTTAATATTTTGTTTTCAATCCTTTTTATTTTATGACTGTCTTTTTTGGCATGGGTGCAACCAAATTTTTACAAACATCAGCTCTTCATCATCACTTCGTCTCTTATCAAACGGTACTGTGTATCCAAATGTATCCAAATATAAAAGCCTATACTTACCCTTTCATATTCTATGAGCTTTTCTTGGCTATCCATTCCACTCTTCACTTAGAATACTTTTTAATAGATCTTTAGTTGCCCATCTCTGATACTGCACTCTGGATTCAAGTTCATCCCATAGATGTTCTATTACATTTAAATCTGGGCCTTGTGAGGTTGTTTTTATGACATTTGGACAAATATCAAGTACACAATTCCTTACCAAGAGCTTCGTATGTTTCACGTCATTATCTTGGTAAAACTCAAAATGATCTGCTATTCCTTATCTACCCGCACTTTCTTTTACGTGCGCCACGAGTATGTCAAGGAACATATTTTGGTCCATTTACCTTCAATAAAATTAATCCTTCCAACATCAGACGCAGCCCCAAACCATAACTGATCCTCTTCCATGCTAAACCGTATGTTAAAGACTTTTATTGCAAAACTCTTCATTCGGTATTCGCTTTCCATCTGAACTATATAAATTAAATAAACTCTCATCGGAAAACAAAACCTGTAATAAATGTTTATTGTTTAAGATCCTAATGCATTCTGTTTTATTGACCTTGCTCCAGTATAAAAAGGCTTTGGTCATTTGCTCATGCCCATATTGGTTTGTTCTTTTACATTTTGCTTGTTAATACACGGTTTTTTCATGATACTCCTCAATTTAAACAATTTTTACTCAAAACTCTTCAAATCGTTCTGAATGTACACTCTTTTTCAAATTGAGTTTTAACATGACCTTTAGTTTTGGAGCAGATAAAAATGGCTCTTTTATTATTTCTCTTAAAACATTCCTTTCATCTTTGGAGCTAAGTTTATTTTTAGCTACTGTACGTTCTTTATAGCATACTTCGCACATTTTTCGCACATTTGGGCAGGGGCTTCAAGATCTTATTTGGAGCTTCTGGATCAAATTCAACGTCGTGCGATATATTTGATAGGGGATGAAAGTATTTCATCCTCTCTCAACTCTCTTGGGCATCGCCGCAATGTTGGTTGCCTAAGCCTTCTGTATAGGTATTACCATGGGAAGTGTTCAAGGGAGATACATGACCTGACGCCACCAGCTCGTGTGTTTGCCAGGTCCACTCGGGCAGCTGCCCAAGCCCACCCCTTTACCATTGCGTCGATGACCAATAGAACCTCACATTACCGTGATAATTCGTTCTTTAGTCGCACGGTTAAGTTGTGGAATAGTCTTCCTGCGAGCGTGTTTCCCGGCAGTTTTGAGCTGTGCAAATTTAAAACAAATATTCACCGACACTACTCCATCTATCCACCCTCCAACTAACTATCACCCATCTTCCGAATCAACACAATGCTTACGCATTTATAGGGGGCATCCCCTGAGCGTTGGTTTAGTCTAAAAAAAAAAAAAATACTAGCTGATATACCCGGTGTTACTCGAGAGTCATTTATATAAACATTTTAACACACACTTCTCGACCGTTTTTTAAAATCGGGAATAATGAAAAACATGTTGAATTTTATTTGAATTTTATTTTATTTAATTTTATTTATCTACCGTTAGAAAGGTAATTGAACGAACATTGATCCAAAAAAGTTTAGGAAAATTTTTGTTGTTGGTGGTTCCATCTCTTGCGGTGAGCTAATTGAATTCAAAGAAGGGGTACGAAAAACACATTTTAAAAATTAAAAATAATTTTTATATTTACTTAATCTTAAAGCAAGCACAATTACCTTTTTTACAATAAAAATTATGGTGGGACTCAATGCGTCCTTGAGATATGGACATTTTAACGTCTAAACAAAGATTTTTATTAAAAAATATATTGAACTTTTTAATAAAAAAAATTTTAATGAAATATATTAAAAACAGCGGAGTTATTGGCATTAAAAATAAAAATTTTGTTTTTCATATATTTTTTTTCTCATTATTAGCTATCTATGTTTTATGGAAATTCGTTGTGCTTAAAATGATTGTACCTACTAAAATTTCTATTAGCTGCGTTTTTTCATTGGAGATCAGGTCATATAATCGCATATGCAAGCAAAGCAAAAACAACAAAAAGTCCAGCAAGTGAGCTGGACATTTAAATTGATCCAATTCTATGTTTTTAAGTGTTTATGACGCTAGATGACGATGCGACTGAAAAAAATGGCAGTACTGAATTATTTTACAGTACTGATTACATGAAAATATTAACTTTTACAGCATTATTATTCACAGTCATATTTTCGATAAAATTGTGATATATATACAAAATTTTAAGTACCATTGATAAAGAACTAAGTGACAACGGTGACACAATAGTGAGAAAAAATAGAGCCATCACAACAAAACAAATTTAACAGGAGGGGGCGGGGGGTGGAGAGGCAAAAACTAAATAGGTTTACTATAAGGAAGATTTTATATAATCCAAAATGTTCGTTATTACTCTAGACGCACAACTGCATTCTTAGAGATAAATGGGGACGTTCAAACTATATAGAGAATTTTAACACAAAACTAAGTTTTATTAATAGTCTGGTATGAAAAAATAGATTTTTAGCCATAACTTTTGATTAGAAAGAGATATTAGGGTAATTTTTTCACATAAATTATTTTTGAGACTTGGGTTTTGTAAAAAATATAATAACAACATTTTGGAAAAAATAAATTTCGCGAAAAAAATCAGAGGGGTACCCTTGTTGTTTTGATGACAAAAACAGTAAAATAATTTTTGTGCTTAGCTGGAAGAATTTTTGCAAATAAATGCTACGTTATATGAAAGGTAGTCAGATTTGCTATTTTTAATTGATTTCAATTTTACAACAACAACAATTTTTGAGTCATTTTTTGAGTAAAAAGTCAATCTTTTTGACCTTTTTTTGACATATTTATAAAACATAGTAACACTGACTTAACGGTACAGTTCAACCTATTTTTGTGAAGTGATTTTATTGAAATTTTGAAGAAAAAAATTTGAATGAAATATATTAATGGACAGCGGAGATATTTGCATCGAAAGACCAAACTTTGATTTTCATGTCGTTTTTTCCCATTCTTAGGTAACGATGTTTTATGAAAAAGTCGTTGTACTGAAAATTTCTCCAATTTTGAAGATATGTGAGTGTTTTTGATGTCAAAATAACAAAAAAATTTTAAAATTAAATATACAAAAATCTGCGATGGTAAAAAGTTTTATAATAACAAAATTACCGTTAGTTGAAAAATTTCAGAGGGGGCGTGGCAAAAACTAAGTATGTAACATTTTTAGTTGGGATAAACTTGCTATGTGTACCTAGTTTAAGCGAAATCCGTTGAGCCGTTTAGATTTGTATAAAGGCCAAACAAACAAACAAACAAACAAACAAACAGAAAATGAGTTTTATTACTATAGATTCTCTTATCTTGTATATAACACTTGAATATATCGTGCACTGTTGATTTATTTTTTAAGACGATTTGTGATATTTGTCGCTCGGGTTTTCCTTTCAAATAATGATCTATCACGAGCAGCTTTTCTGCCAGTGTTGATTGATTTACTTTTCGAGAAATGTTTATTTTTTTTAAGTTTTGCGTTTGATTAAAGTTTGTTTGATTTGCAATTTTGCAGTTTGATTAAAAGACTACTATTTGCATTTTTTCTTTACTTGCACAACTTTTGATGTGACCTCGTTTTTATAGGTTTGTTTCGATTCAAATTTTTTTCACCGTCATATTCTAATTTTTTAATTATGTTTTTGTTTAATTTTGTTCACCAAAAAAGAAAGTTTAGAAAAAAATATATATTGCAATTTTCTTCAAACATTTTCATTTCTGAAACCAATGCGAAAGTGCTAAGAAATGACTGCCCGACTTTAGTTGTGAGTCACTGTATGTACTGCCAAAATTTCAGCTCAACCGGCCCAGTAGTTTTGGAGTCTATAGCGGGCAGACAGACAAACAACAATTTTATGTATCTGAGCTTAAACATTTAAGTGGACGCATGTGTGTATCAGGGATGGAATTGGACCTATCGAGAGTGTGCCTAATTGTGGTTTCAGGACTGTGATTTCTGTAATATGATTTTTTTACCTAAAGATTTTGAAAACTGTTTTAATCAAATCCAAAGTATTTATGTTTAAAAGAATAAGTATGTTACTTCAGATTTTTGTAATAAAATGTTAAAAAAAATTATCTAAAAGAACTTAAAATCCTTTGCAAGAATACTTAACCCTAGGATATGCGACTGCCTAGGAAGCGGTAAGTGACCCTACTGGGCCTCGCGAGGCCCATATATCATGGTCAGCTGTCTTTACGATTTTCGTCCATCTATATGTCCTATCGCAAGCTGCTATTAAGCTTAGTATGCTGTAGGAACGAAAAAAATTTCCATAAGAAATAAATTCAGATTTTTGGCAACGAACAGGCAGCGAATTTTTTTTTCGCCAGCTAGTGAGCTGTAGAAACGAAAATTATTGCTATGTTGCCAAATTTCCATTCATTAGTGCAGAGTTGAAATATCAAAATTTCGCTGTCGATTATATGCCCGTACATTTAATTGGCGCGGAAATTTGCCATTCAACAATAAAAAATAAGCAGTAAGTATGTTTAAGTGTTGATACAGCATACTAAGCTTTATGCAGAAGTATTGTTAGACACTACATCTGTGTGTGGGTGTCATTTTGAGGTGGTTTCTTAAGGGGGTGGGGGGGGGGTTAGGATGCCTTAAAAAAGTACAATTAATTTTTTATGGCACAACTTAACTTTTGACTGATTTATATTTTTTTAAACACAAATTTACAAAACCTAAAAATGAGGTAACGATCGTTGAATTGTTGTGCTGGATTTATAACTATTCAGCAGCGTAGCCATGGAACTGACAAATTTTCTGCGTGGTGTCGTGTTCAAGGCATACAAATTTTTTTTTTCATTTTTTTAGGCCGCGTTCATAGTAAACGCTTTTAGCTTAGCCGAGAGGTTTAGCTGAAAAACGCTTTGTGTATAATCATATGGAAAAAGCTGAAAGTGTTCATAGTGCCAGCAGAAAGGTAGCATAAAGCTTATTTTCAAATGCTTTTCAGCGCTTATATCTCCATCTTGCTTGCTCACACAGAAAAATAATTTTGTTTTTATGCTTTGTTGTAGAGCATTTTTAAAATGCTATTCGGCACATGTTTATCTATTTTGCCTGTTAACTATATTTTCGTTGATTTTTTTTGTGTTGAAGTTTTAACCGTTGTTGTGTTGTTGCTGAGTTGTTGTTGCGTTGTGGTCCTTTAGTGGTGCTTTTCAGTTGTATGCACTTGTGTATTCTATCTCGTTTGTTTACATAGTTTTCGTTGTTCTTGCTTACTTCTTGGGTACTTTTTGTGCTGAACTTTCCACCGTTGTTATGCTTTGTATTTTCAAGTTCCTTTGAACTTTTGTTTGTTATTGGTTTGATCTTTCATTGGTGATCATCGCGAATTTACATACTCATTAAACAAAAAAATCTTTCACTTACTTTGAAAAACGCAATTGAAGGCATTATTTTCCAAAGAGACAAATGAAAACAAAGCATATCAGCCACAAGCATAAAGCGCGCACTATGAACACCAATAAGGTCAATAAGCCACTTTATGCAGCGTTGAAAAAGCGTTCACTATGATCAAAAAAAGCTTGAAAAAGCAGCTTTATGCATTAGCTTCAGCCAAAGCGTCCACTATGAACGCGGCCTTGCGCGACAAGAATGTGTTGCGCCTGTTTTTGCCGTTCTGAGCATTGCACGACTCACAGTCTTGCCGTTCCATATAATTCAGGGTAATGCTGTGTTATAATAAAAGTAGAATTTTTTGTTAAAATTATTGACAAAAACATTGACTTGAAATTTGAACGTTTCTATTCATTGTCCTATTTTTCATGTGAGAAGTAACAAACTGGGATTTCAAAACCTTTAGAAATTCACGATGTTTATCCGTTTATAGGTTTTGGCCACTCTTGAAAGAGCAGCAACTGAGCATCTGGTCCATAGTGCTGACACCGGCTTTATTTTCGTTGTAATCTAGAAATTTATAAGGTTGTTTTTCCGAAAGGAAAGTCTTCTTTATTCTTTCAGTCTGTCAGCAGCCTCAAAAATTGAGAACAATAGCAAGCTCCTTCCACACTTTGTCACTTATTCCCGACATTTCGAATACCACAATAAAAAAATAAATATGTAATGTGACCATATGCACACAAGAGCTTTACACAGATAGCGTAATCAAGTCGTCAAAAGTGATCGATTGTGTTTGAACATATTTTGTTTAGTAGCTTAGACATTTCCCATACATTTAACTGTCGGGAGTAGGTTCACTTACGTCCTTATTATAAAAACAGATCAGTTTGTTCTACGAAAGTAATGCAAATGCCTTTTAGTTTGTTTTGTTACGTCTAGAAAACATTAGCGGTGTTGGCATAAAATATTTCGGGGCTCAGAGTCAAGAAAAAAATTTACGACTTCTCAAAGTCAAAATGGGCCTCGAAAAGACCAGTCGCACATCCTAGGGTTAATAACTAAACACATGCAAATTTTAAAGATTTCCTTTCAAATCATCCTTTACAGGAAAAGGAGAACAAAAACAATATCGTGATAATAAACTCGCTGACCTGATTAAAACAGGTAAAAGAGTGGGGAATATTTGTAAAGACCTCTTAAACGTTCATTGCAAAGGTAAGGAAGATATAGCAAAAAAAGAAAAAAAAACCTTTATAACGACAACATTTCAATGACGTAAATCATAAAAATGCATTTCTTGTCACGTTCATGTCGGTTTTTTTTCTCTCTTTTTCACTCCATCCACATTTGAATGAATGAAATTCAAGCAAAGCCAACGAGTGACAAATGCTGACAAACGAAACAGAGGACGATAATAAAATCTGGAGTCATAATAAAAATAATAATGCAACAAAAAAAAAACCAAAATAGAGAAAATAAAAAAAATGCAAAACAATTATTTTCAATAACTTCATGATAATGATGATAATGCTGTTATGGTAGTGGCACATAGCAAAACAAACTAAAGGATGCATGAGTAAAAAACCAAGTTAGAAATTCAG
The DNA here is from genome assembly GCA_963920525.1 of Dichetophora obliterata. NCBI lineage: Eukaryota > Metazoa > Arthropoda > Insecta > Diptera > Sciomyzidae > Dichetophora > Dichetophora obliterata. The sequence goes on along the minus strand of OY986438.1, from coordinate 116,721,252 downwards.
TTAGACCCAGTGGAGCGCCAGAATTGGAGGGACAACAAGAATGCTCCATAATTTTGTTTTGCTGTTCATTTCCTAACTTTGCTGTTTGCCTCGTTCAACGACTACGAAACTGGCAGGCAGAAAGATATGACATGGAGTGAGTGTGCTTCTTTCTTACTGGGCTCGATTTGCACAGCGCTGGGAGCTGAAAGCAGCCTGTGAATGCTACATTCTTATGCAATTTCCAAAAATGGTTTCACTTGCTGTCTGTGAATAGCTACGCTGTGAGATTTTGTCATCTGAATCGTCATTTACGACGAATTGGAATAAAGAGCAGTGACATTTTTATCGTAAAATAAAAAGCTATAACATGTATTCCTGCTGCATGTGTACAATGCTCTATGCTTCAGAGTTTTATGACTTGGTATTAATATTTAGTTGAATAGAAAGGAACTTGATTTGAGCGTTTTAAGCACGGAAATAATCAATAAAAATACGTAAAAGAAATAAAAAAGAAGCTGAAGAAGGGCCAGAGGGGATTTTCGGGGTTCAATCTCCCTTCCATAGGGTGTGACCAGAGCTCTAAAATCGGCATTCATATTCAGAATTTTAAGTACAACTGAATAACGACATAAAAATGCATTCAATTAATGCAAAATTGATTTATAATTAAAATTTCTAATTCACATTCATTTCTAAAAAAATGATTATTTATTCATTTCAAGTATTCATTTTCGTTATTCAGAATAATGAATCATTTTTTTTATTCAATTGAATGCTATTCACAAAGAATGCAATTCACAAAGAATTTCTGACTTTTCAATTATTCTTTTTTATTCATTATTCATTTTTTTTTTATTAATTTTTTATTCATGACTCATTTGTTATTCATTATTCATTTTGTATTCATTATTAATTTTTTATTCATTATTCACTTTTTATTCATTATTCACTTTTTATTCATTGTTCATTTTTTATTTATTATTAATTTTTTATTCATTACTAGCTGATATACCCGGTGTTACTCGAGAGTCATTTATATAAACATTTTAACATACACTTCTCGATTAAATATTTTTAAGATTCTGGAATAATGAAAAATTGTTGAGTTTTATTTGTGAGCTACCGTTAGAAAGGTAATTGAACGAACTTTAATTCAAAAAAGTTTTGGTAAATTTTTGTTGTTGGTGGTTAAATCTCTTGCGGCGAGCTAATTGAATTCAAAGAAGGGGTACGAAAAACATATTTTAAAAATTAAAAATAATTTTTATATATACTTAATCTTAAAGCTAGCAAAATTACCTTTTCAACAATATAAAAATTATGGTGGGACTCAATGCGTCCTTGAGATACGGATATTTTAACATCTAAACAAAGATTTATATTAAAAATATATTGAACAAAAACTTAGGCAAATATTGAGGCAAAAACTAAGTACACTGCTATAAGAAGATTTTATATAATCCAAAATGTTCGTTATTACTCTAGACACACAACTGCATTCTTAGAGATAAATGGGGACTTTTTTAAAATAAAACTCAGTTCTATTAATAGTCTGGCATGAAAAAATAGATTTTTTTGCCATAAATTTTGATTGGAAAGAGATATTGGGGTAATTTTTCCACATAAATTATTTTTGAGACTTGACTTTTTTGTAAAAAATATAAAAACAACATTTTGGAAAAAATAAAATTCGCGAAAAAAAATCAGAGGGGTACACTTGTTGTTTTGATGACAAAAACAGTAAAATAATTTTTGCGCTTAGCTGGAAGAATTTTTGCAAATAAATGCTATGTCAAATGAACGGTAGCCAGATGTGCAATTTTTAATTGATTTAATTTTTACAACAAAAACAATTTTTGAGTCATTTTTTGAGTAAAAAGTCAATCTTTTTGACCTTTTTTGACAAAATTATAAAACATAGTTACACTGACTTAACGGTACAGTTCAACCTATTTTTGTGAAGTGATTTTATTGAAATTTTGAAGAAAAAAATTTGAATGAAATATATTAATGGACAGCGGAGATATTTGCATCGAAAGACCAAACTTTGATTTTCATGTCGTTTTTTCTCATTCTTAGGTAACGATGTTTTATGAACAAGGCGTTGTACTGAAAATTTCTCCAATTTTGAATATATGTGAGTGTTTTTGATGACAAAATAACAAACAATTCTTTGAATTAAATACACAAAAGTCTCCGATGGTAAAAAGTTTTATAATAACAAAATTACCGTTAGTTGAAAAATTTCAGAGGGGGCGTGGCGAAAACTAGTTATGTAACATTTTAAGTTGGAATGACCTTAATATGTGTACCTAGTTTGAGCGAAATCCGTTGAGCCGTTTAGATTTGTATAAAGGCCAAACAAACAAACAGAAATGAGTTTTATTACTATAGATAGTCAATTGTATGAAAAAATAGATTTTTAGCCATAACTTTTGATTGGAAAGAGATATTGGGGTAATTTTTTCACATAAATTATTTTTGAGACTTGACTTTTTTGTAAAAAATATAAAAACAACATTTTGGAAAAAATAAATTTCGCGAAAAAAACAAACAAACAGAAAATGAGTTTTATTACTATAGAATAATTTTTTATTCATTTTAGTTCTAAGCCATAAAAAATGACTAAAACATGAATAATGAATTAAAAATATTTCGCAAAGTTCAGTTTAATGCGCCAAGGAATGCGGAAGGACCATCAATTAAGAGCACATTTTAGTTTCTCTTTCACTTTGTGCCAAATAATAACTGTATTAAATGAACATTCCACGTCATCCTTATTGAAAACTAGTTGATATACCGGGTGTTACTCTAGAAGTTAAATATATAAATTTTAATAGACACTTCTAGCTTTTAATGTTTTTAAAAATTCCGAATAATTGAAAATTGTATACCAAATTTCAGCGTTTAAGTAAGTTACATAGCCCTGATTTTCTTGAGATATAGTCAAAGGAATTTTTTTCTGTTTACGACTGCTAAAAGTTGTGAAAAAACTAATTAAGTATTGATCGGAGTAAAAATACATTTTTATGGGAATTTCTTTAATGTATTGGTAAGAAAAAACTACTGCTATCTTATTTGTTTGTGGCATTATTGACTATAGCTGTTTGTAGAAAATAGGGAAGTCGATCCCGGATGTCGTCTTTTTTTGGAGCGAACACGTGAAAAAGTTTTAGAAGAATTTGCAACATCGTGAAGTCAGTTATGTATTTCAAAATTATCAGATATTCTGACTTAGGAAATAATTTCGTTTTGTGGTGAAGGCAATTGTGATCGAAACTTACAAATTGCTTACGATTATCGTACAACTATTTCTCCAACTAGCATAGAATCAGAACGGTGCTTCTCATCAGCGGGTTATATTTGTAATAATATCTGAAAAAAAGTCTCTAATGAAGAATAAGATGCGTTGATCAGCTTAATGTATTACTTTAAAATTTATTAAAACAAACAAAAGGATGTTTTTTATAGAGTGATACAACTTTGAGTTGGCATCACTGCTTTATTTGACCACCCATTTAACAGCTGTTAGTTGCTTTTTGTTTAGTTTGCTTTGACATTTCATTATAGATCGACTTACACCAGCAGCAACGCGTGAAAATTGTGGAAATTTTAAATCAAAATAATGGTTCTGTTCGACAAACTTATTCTGCTCGTCAAACTTGTTCTGCGCTACAATTGATTTATGGCCTTATTTTGTATGCCTAAGGAACCATTAAACAATCGAATGCTATGCGAACGATGTTGTAAGCAAATGGAAATTTGTATCCATAACGAAGCTACTCGATAACTCTTACGACATGCTTACGTTTCTTATGTAATTCAAACTGTTATACAGAAGCAGTTGTCAAATGCGGCAATGCCAGATCAAACATTTCAGAAGTTTTCTGTTTTTGTCTATTTAATTTAAAGATTTTTTAAGAATTTTGCTTCGTTTATTGTTTGCTGGCAACGCCGTTCTTTGGTTTATTTATGTGAACAGCTGTTTTGTTTTTATTCAGTCAATTGAACAATAAAGTAATTTGCTTATTTGTTTTCATTGTGATTGTGTTTTAAATAAACTATAACTATTGAGCTACAAGTGTTTAATAATAAAGTGACATTGAAGTGTTAAGTGTTTAAAAGAAATGTATGCAGCTTTAGCATTTTTTGATTTTGAGCAGGCTGGTGAACGCGAATTGAGGGTGCACAGGCACAGGTTGCGAGATTGCACTAATGTGCTAGAGCTAGCAGACGCTGAGTAAGTTTTTAGATTATACATCAAGTGCTTTCCATTTATTACTATCCATTTTTTGAACAATCTAATTCAACGAACACAACACAACGATAGCATTTGAGTATTCGTGTGATTTTGACGTTTGAATTCGCCATTTCATTGATCGTTAGGGATGCAAACTGCACAAATTTTACTCTGTTACGTCGTCGTTCGCCAGTTCAACAGCTGTTATCTGTTCGAATTGCAAATTTCAAAACCACTAACGACCAGTGTTTTGCACGAAACGAGTGTTCGGATAGGCATACAAAATATGGGTATAACTCAAGGAAACTTTTGACGAAAAAATAATTTCACGAAATGGCCCAATTAATTGGCCCCCAAGATCGTGTGATTTAACCCCATTCGATCATTTTTAAAACCCATTGGAGTTATGTCTACGTCGAAAAACCACAAACAATTGAACACCTGAAAATCAACATGCGAAGAGTTATCGGCGAGATACGGCCGCATATGCTGCGAAAAGTTTGTGAAAATTGGTGTTCCAGATTGCACCTTGTACGCGCCAGCCGTGGCGGCCAAATGGCCGAAATCATATTTAAACATTAATTTCATAAAATTGTTTATCCAATAAAGCCCGTTTCATTGATATTAAAAATATATTACTATGTTTTATTATGATTTAAACTTGTATCACTCTATAAAAAACACCCTTTATAATTTCAGTTTTGTTGTGCTTATTAACAATAAGGGTATTCGCAATTGTGTGGTATTGTGGTTTTTTTGCCATAGCAAAAACCACAACTATAAGCACTCTTTAAAATAGAATTTGTGGATAAAAACCTTCCACTATAGCTTTTTGTTGCTTTGCAAATAAAAAAAACTATCCAATTTGATATCAATATTTTATTAATATATGGCATAAAAAAATTTAACTTGCATTTTGAGCTTCTTCCATTTTTGCAATTATAAAATGACTGGCCAACGATTAGTTGTTTGTGGAACTTTAAGAACCACGCTCGTTAAGCTTATCATTGGGTTACTTAAAATTACCACACTTTTGGTTTTTAGAGATTTCATGAAAAACAACAAAATATATAAAAAACGCTCGGTAAAGTGTGGTATCAATACCACGTGGTTTTGTAACTACACTGAAAACAACGCAACTGTGAATACCCCTAATGTGTTGTATTTTTGTTGCTTTATGAATGAATTAATTTACATTTTTAGTTTCAAGTAATGCATAATAAAAAATTGTATTAAAATTTTTTGAATTATTTACTTCTTAAAGTTTTCCATTCCGAACTAATCCCGGGATCCCGGGATTGAGATTTTCGCGGGATCGAGGAAAGCTTCCGGGTTTGGAGTAGTACTATTCCGGGATTGGACCTAGTACTCACAGTAGTATGTTCGGGACCACAAAGCTTGAGAACGGCAAGCGCTTTATCAATTGATTTTTCTATTGGATAGCTATGATACCGAGTTGGGACAAAGGCTATATAAATTTGCTTATCAATATTCAAATAAAAAACTTAAATTATGAGAACAGAGTATATTTCAAAGTTCTTTATTTATCTGTACTCTTTACTATAATATAAAAGGGTACTGACGTATATTCGGGACTGCAAAGCTAGAGAACGACAAGTGATATTTCAGTAATTATTTTTCTATTAGATATCTATGGTACCGAGTTGGGACATAGGCTATATAAGTTTGCTAATCATTATTTTTTAAATTAATTAATTAAAATTAAACGAACATAACCTACAAATTGTGCGCAAAGCTAACACATCCAGTTTAACTGATAACATTTTATGGGCGTTGAAAAAGGGGGCGTGACCCTTCTTATACAACCCAAGATTTCGATATCGAATAGCTTTGAAGTCGAACAGCTACAGAATTCGTTATTCGACCACAGTTTACACGTGCCGTTCCCCGACACAATATTATAGGCGTTTGAAAAGTGGGCGTGTCACTATTCAGCAGCCCAATTTTATGGTAAACTTTCCAACTATAAGCCATACAGCAATGAAACTCGGTACAAACTTACTATTTAAACTTTCACAACTTATTGCTTGCACTTACGCGAAAATTAAAGGACAACAAAAGTGACTAAGAAAATAAAAATAAATGTGAGCGAAGAACTTTTATTTTTCGTCGTAAATATAAACATGTGAGTGAGATTGATAAGCAGGGCTCGGACTTTGATGATCTAAAAAACTGCAAAAAATTACCTAAAACGAAAATGATCTAAAAACTGACAAAAAATTGCAAAAAAACGCATAAAAAACCATAAAAAATCAACAAAAAATAAAACTTTATAAATAAAACATTACTTAACTTAAAATGTATTTCATATAATTTTTAAACATAGCGTTACAGTATATTACAACGTACATTTTTAAGATATTAAAATTGAAGGAAAGTCGATTGTCTGTCAAAATGTTTTTGTAATCAGAAAAACTTCTTTCAACTTCTGCCCTGACGAGATGAACATATTTAAAAGACGATATGCCATCGGATGTAAGTTCCTCTTCTAATTTCATAGTCTTAAAATTTTCAGACCCTAATATTTCAGCAATAGAGCATCAAAATAGAGTTAGTAAAAACTAGCATATTCTGAGACTTTATCGAACACTTGTTTCATCTTTCTACACACCCTTTTGTCAGTTTCACCAGGCGCAGAGCTTTTATTTCATCAAAGTCTATAAACAGAGGTACTCCTTTGTCAAGAGGTAATGTTTTTGATTGAAAAGAATATGTTTAAAATTTGCATTTTGACATTTTTTTGCATGAAAAAAAAATTCTTTTAAAATTACACTAAACCAAAAAAAAGCTCTAAAAATTAAAAATGTGCAAAAATGTCAATAAAATAACTCAAAAATCGCTAAAAATTATCGAAAAATTCCCTACATCTAGTAAAAATAACTTGAAAACTAAAACCGATAAAAGGCGATGAAAAATGACAAAAAATTACCTAAAAACTTTTCATATTCGGAATTTAAGAAACATAAATGGACATTCTAAGTAACCAGGAAAAAAGATGACATGTCATCGAAATCCTAGCCTTAATTTTCAGTTAAACAATTTTTTTTCGTTTAAAACTTTCCAATTTTTAACGATATTTCCATTATTGTTTCTTTTGTGGCAGTAACGCGCCGGGTTTCAGGTTGTAATATCTTAATTGCTACGAGTGAACCACCACTCACAAATAATTATCTGAAATATTAAAAATCATATTTGTCTATCATAAGACTAATATTCAAATGAGAAATCAAAAAGAGCGTGCCGAATTTTCCAGCGATTATTCAATTTTCTAGCAAAAGAAAACAGTCTTTCTACTGGCGCCAATGAAGTAAGCGGTGATTTTAATTTAAGTGATGTAAGAAATTAAATTTAACGTTTACATTCGATTTCTTTGTAAATTAATGATTACAATTACAGTAATCGTAGTTGTAATTTTGCTTTTATACCAATTTCTGTAATCGTAATAAAAAAAATTTTGATTAAGATTACAGTAATCGTAATTGGTTTTTTAATTGATAACGATTACTGTATTCGTAATAAAAAATATTTTGATTACAACTACAGTAATTGCAATTGTATTTTTGTATTAGTAACGATTAGAGGTGGGGTTGTAATGAATACTTTTTAATTTAATTCCACCTCAATTCCTTGGAATTAGGAATTGGTAATTGTACTTCGCAATTCCTTAGGAATGTAATTGGAAAACTTCTCAATTACATTACAGGAATTGTAAATGGTAATTGCACTCCTCAATTCCTCGGAATGGTATTGAAAAAATTATCAATTTCATTACAGGAATTGTAATGGGTAATTGACCACTTCAATTCCTCAAGAATGAATTTGAAAAAATTGTAAATTCCATTACGGAAATTGTAATTGCTATGTTAGTAGATTAATGAAAGTTTGTACAGGGGTGTGGAAGTTGTGTACCAAGCACATTGTGAAAAGTTGGCGGGATTGAACCAGGTAGCGTAGCAGCTATATATTTTGTTTTAACTAGAAATGTGGTATCAAATTAAAAAATTGGTATCTTCGATAATACATTTATTTGTAAAAATTTCATTAACGGACTAACAGTGTGAGTCAAATAGAGTTTTCTAGTACAAAATGAAGTGGTTTTGAGTTAATAAAAAAGTAATTGAAATTTTAACTACAAATTACAATTCCTGTAATAGAATTGACAATTTCTTTCAATTCCATTTATGAGGAATTGAAGTGTTCAATTACAATTCCTGTAATGGAATAGACCATTTTTTCAATTTCATTTCAAGGAATTACCAATTACAATTCTTGTAATGCAATTGAAGACTTTTCTAATTCCATTCCTGAGGAATTGAGGTTTTCAATTACCAATTACAATTCCTGTAATGGAATTGAACATTTTTTCCAATTCCACTCCAAGGAATTGAGGTGTTCAATTACCAATTGAATTTCTGTAATGGAATAGACGATTTTTTTCAATTAAATTCCTGAGGAATTGAGAGGACCAATTACCAATTCCTAATTCCAAGTAATGAGTACTTTTTGACTCAGCTCTGTAATTGTAATAATTGTAATATTACAATTACGATTACTGTAATTGTAATAAAAAATATTGCAATTATGATTACAGCAATCGTAATATTTCTTCTTTTAAAGATTACTTTTATCATTTGTAATTGTAATTGTAATTTACTCTATTTAAAAATATAATAATCAAGGGTAAGAATTTTAATTTTAATTAAAAAAAAATAAACCACATTCCAAACTTATTTAATATCTAACCAATTTTGCATAAAAAATCCCCGTATCCCCCCCTGACTACTGACCTGTTAAAGAATATCTATACAAGTTTTGATCGAAATAAAGAGCATTGAAGTAATACATATTTACACGCTGCATAGAAAAACTTTTCTTAATGTTCTACTGTTGGCCATACACCAACCAAACAGTCAACAAAGCAATAACAACACCAATAATCGTCATCATCATCATTATCATCGTCGTAAACGTCGCAACAATAACGAGTGACTAACACAAAAGGGGTGACTAAAAGTAACTTATTGATGGCATAAATTATATTTATAACAAATTGCTCTCATCTCTCCATCTCTTTGTTTCGTGCTAACCGCAAACAGCTGAATTCACTATGAATAAAAATACTTAACTAGAAATTAAAATTACTATAAAAAATAAATTAAAAAAAAGCATGCTAGTCTAAAGGCAATGCGTTTGAGTTGATGTTAAATTTAGACCAAAATAATTGAAGTGGAAATAGAAAAAGAGGCGACTTCATGCAATATTTATAGAGAACGTTAATAGAACACGAATGATGCATTCACAATGTGCAAGTACGGTGTTTCTTAAGCTAAAAGCTGTTTCTCAAAATAGTTATTTTACAATTATTTTCTATTTATTATTAAATGTTAATGGCTTTCTTCCTCGGGAGAAATCCGATGGTTGCGCCAGTTGTTGGTCGTTTGGCTACCATGATTTCTGATATTTGTACGATATTTATTTGAAAAATTGAACGGAGTATTTTTAAAGCGCTCATTAAGTGGTAATTGCCATCCATCAAGGTAAAAGTGCATTTGACTGAATTGTTTTTTTGTACGTTTGTCCAACCAAAAGTTTTAGGTTAGCCAACTCAAGACAGGTAGGTTAGCCCATACTTTTTTTTTAAAAAATCAGTGCTTTTTTTGCGAATTCACAAAATGTAGAAAATTTTAATAAACATTTCGTTTATCGAAAAAGCATGGAATGTCTGTAAAAATTCAATTAATGTCGGCACAACGAAGTTTGAACACTTCAACTTTAAAAATAAGTTGAAAAAATTGTGAGGACCTTGAGAAGTCAATTTAGGTGCGATGGACTCTCAACATGTCCTTCTTTAAGAATTTCAAAAAAGTTTAGAAGTGCTTGTTTATTTATGGTTTTGGCACACTGTTTTATAATTCAAGAAAAATAATATTAGTTATCAAATTGTTAACTCGGCTTTTTTTTTGAGCGCGAGTGTAGATGAAGTCAAAAAAATTGTAAGGATTTAAAAAATATAAAAAAAGTAATAAAACAATAAAATATAAAAATATAATAATAATTAGTAATATTAAATATTAACACAGTAATATACAAAAATATAAAATGAAAAAAAAAATAAAAATCAATATGTTGTGTTTGTCAATTTTGTATATCGTTTCTGACCAGTGCACTACGGTCCAAGAACCTGATTTTTGTGGCATTAAATCAAACAAGGCACATAGAGTTCCCAAACTTCACACATTTACTTTTGGTATTGCAAACAAAGGCGTGTGCAAAAATTACCATCACCCGCCCACGGATACGACCACCTCCCATTACTTTCACTAATTTTTTCACAGAAAACATCTGGATTTTTCGTCATAACTCCTAAACCATACATCCTACAAGGACGATTTATACACCAAAATGTTTGTAATTGCAATGCCCACTCTTTTTTTCAATAATTTTACATAGTTTTAATACGTCATTTTCAGAGATTTTCCACATTTTTTTTGCTTTTTCGTCATAACTCCCAAAACATACATCATAAAAAGAAGATTTATGAACTAAATTGTTTGTTAAGCCTCTGTCTACAAGACTGCATAATTGAAAAAAAATTTAAAATAATATTCAATTGAATTCATATGTCCTTTTTTCTGAATATTATATCTTTAGTGGTTCTGAAATATACCGATATATCAGGTAGCTGCAAATTGCTGCAGGAAAATCAATCAGCACCATAAAGAGTGTAAGTAAACCTTTCACCACATATATAAAACTTTGACGATACCTGGCAATATTATTACTTTTCTTCTACAAAAGACAAACAGGATTCTTAAACTAAATCAAAAATGCCTGCACATTTAAATAGCCTATCCTTAAAAATTACAACATATACAAAACAATTTTATTATACTTCATGACTAACTTACTTTGATGTTAATTTTCCATACCGAAATTTGGTTTTTTATTTGTAAATTTTGAAAATATTTCAAGTTTTGTTGCACTTTTATTTTATGCACATCAATTAAAAAACATATGTTTACATATTGACAACTTCCAGAGCGTCATAATCGGAAAGTGTTTCCACATTTAAAAATATATATATAAATTTTAAAATATTAAAACTATTTCCGTTCAACTTATATAGTTTTTATACCAAATTTTAACAATTATTTTTTGTATTTACTGCCACTTAAACGTGTCAGCTGGACCATTGTGCAGTGGTGAAAAAAGACCAAACTATAGACTACAGACCAAACCTGAAGAGATAAAAAAAATATTAAAAATAAACTTTTTTTTTATGTATTTAGCACCTGTATAAAGTTTCATTTATTTTCATCCAGCGGTTTAGGAGCGGTCGGAAATGGGTTAACTCGATATTAAAATTACAGTAAAAAATATGTATACGTAAAAAAATCATAAAAACATGCTAGTAGTTTAAAGGTAATGAGTTTGAGCTGTTGCTAAATTTAAGTAGAAGTAGTAAAAAACACGTCTTGACACAACATTGATAGAGAAAATTAATAGATATCGTTAACATGAGTAGCGTTTACTTGAAACTATGTGCAAGTACGGTATTTTTTTAAAGCTTAAATGGATAAATGTATCTTATTAAATTTTTTTTTTTTTAAATTTAAATTTTTTTATGAAATTACCTTAACGGAAGAATTGGTTATTGAGTGTAAAGTATTAGTAGTAAGTCAAATTATAGTAAGAAAATTTATGTCAAAAGAGAAAGTAAAATTAAAATCAAGAGGAAGTCGAGTAAAAGTAAACTAAAAGTCAAGTCAGAGACATGTTGACTTTATTAAGATTAAGAGTCACATTAGTTTCAAGTTAAAATAAAATTATAATCAAGCTAGAGTCAAGTGAAAGGGAAGTTAGAGTCAAGTAAACTAACATTTAAGTTAGAACCAAGTAAGAGTTAAGTTACAGTTAACTTAGAATCAAGTCAAAAGTCAGTTAGTCAAGCTCGAATCAAGTTAAAGTTAAATTATAGTCAAGATTCAAAATTTTGTAATTAAAATCAATAAATTTCAGATTGGAACAGAAAAAGAGTCAAGTTAGAGCCTTAAAAATGAGTTAGTGTCAAGCTAGAGTTAATTAACTGTGAAACCTAAACAAGAGCGGCAGCGTTGTTTATCTGTCACAAAATCATCATGCTAATATAAATTGTATGAAACAAACCATAATAACGCGACGGCAACGCTGAGCGGTTGGAAAATCCAATTTTGACAGAGCGTTAGAAAGTGAAGTTTGATATAGAAAACAAAGAAAAATTTGTCGTTTCTGTGAAAAATATTGAAATATGTTTTATAAATATTTGCTTGCACAAATGGAGGTATGGAATTAATAAATAATTTAAATTAGATTGTATATAATTTCATTTTGTACTAATTACAGAATATAAGTAAAATTTATTTACTAGATGCCAAACACTTTTTGACAACATTTGACATAATCCGCCGCTCTTATTTAGGGATGACAATTCAGCGTTAACGCCAAGCGGCTAGCAACGCGCCGCTCAACGCTCTTGTTTAGGTTTCACAGTAAGAGTCAAATAGCAGTCAAGTTAGAGTAAATTTAGAGTCAAGTAACAACCAAGTAGGATTGGTTTGATTTAATGGTGATGCTACATACAAGTAGGTTCAAAGTAGCTTTAGTGAGCCGTTTTGATACCATAACCTCGTGTTCCTGTAAGTTGAGTGAGAAACGCACTATTAGGTTATAAACATCCGGTGCGATTGATGAACGTTAGGAGATTGCTACTTTTTTTTTTAAGAAAGTTCCTCTAGATTGCTGAGGAAGGGCTTGTCCAGCGCTCTTAGAGTGTAGGGACATAGCCCCAAGGGACATATTCCCAAAAATTGGATTTGGGATTATGACCGCTTCAAAAGGGGACATATTCCCAAAAAACAGGAGGACATATTCCCAAAATGAATTCGGGATTATTAGGGGTGTTATGGCAACCGAAAATTGTCAGCATCGGTTTTGAAAATGTCACAGATTTCATTTTGGTGTCATAGAAACCGATTATCGATTAAGAAACACAAAACCAATTTCAAAAATGAAACCAGTTTCTAAACCGATAATCGGTTTCTATGTCACCAAAGTGAAATCTGTGTCAATTTCAAAACCAATTCCGACAATTGTCGACTTCCATAACAGCCCTGTATGTCCTCTTTTGAAGCGGTCATAATCCCAAATAAAAGTTTTGCATTCTTCTTTTAGGGAATGTCTACAGTACTTCTGGAAATAATTATTTTTTTTTGTAGGCGACCTTCGGCCGCTGCTTAGGGATTACATCCTCAGTGAGTCAAAAACTGGCTTCGCTGTCTACAGTAAAAATAGCTTAAGTCGACTTAATACAGATCTGCGTTGGACCATTGATGCAGCTGTGTTCCACGTATATAGCACTATAAATACACAAAATCTGGAGCTTCTAGCATGACCTTAGCCAAAGTTATGACACAAAAATAAAAGACCCTTCCATATAACTTATATGGCGATTGAAAACTTCGAGGCAAGATTTCTCGAAACTTTAAAATCAGACTTAAGCTGTTATTGCTTATCGACACAGATATTTGTTGAAACCACTTGGGATAATAACCTCTTAAAAGCGGACATAATACCAAGGGGTCAGAATAACCGCTTATTAAGCGGTCATTATCCCAAATTTTAAATTAGAATTGCTAGCCTTGGGGCTATGTCCCGGCACCGCTCTTAGTCTAGACCTGGCCAGGGCCGGGCAGGTGTACAGAAAATGTGTCAGTGTTTCTTTTTCGTTTGGGTCATCGCAACTGCGACAGTGGGTGTTAAAAGGTTGTCCAATTATCTCGGCGTGTACTTCGATGCACCAGTGGCCCATAATAATAGCCGTTATTCTGGCTATGTCATTCCGGGGTTTTCAGAGAATCTCCTGAGTTCTGCCTAGGTTGTAAAGGGGCCATAATTTTCTTGATGTATTGCACGTTGGTAGTCCTCTCCATCTACGACCGGCTAAGGCCAAGTAGTAAGAGTGAATTCCTCCCTAAACTGTATTCAGTAGAACATCAAGGGAGGAACCCCAGCTAGCCAGTTCATCCGCCTTTTCATTACCATAAATGTTCCTATGGCCGGGAACCCAGATTATGGTAATGCTACGGACCAATCTGCGTCAATGGCGAGTACCGAATACGGTGGAATAATGAACTGTATGAGCTGTACGCTGACATCGACATAGTCAAGCGCATTAAAATCGAGCGGCTTCGCTGGCTTGGTCATGTTCAGCGCATGACAGACGATGCTCCAGTGAAGAAAACATTCGATCCGGTACCCAGAGGCGGTCAACGCAGAAGAGGACGACCGCATCTTCGTTGGAAAGACTAAGTAGAGGACAACCCGACGAAGCTTGGAATTTCCAACTGGAGCCAGCAAGCGAAAGACAGAAATGGCTGGCGCAAATTCTTAGATGACGCCAAGACCGACATACGGTTGTAGCGCCATCTAAGTGAGTAAGTCTGCAGTCCCAAAGTAAAACCATTTATAACACGCGTAGTAAACTCTAAGAGGTTTGTTGTAGTGGACCTACCCTTCAGAAAACCATGTTGAGAGACAGAAATGGTGGAAGACACGGAGTGGGTTCCAGACAGAAATGGTGATCAGTTATGATTTTCTCAAATAACTAAGGGATTGCACTTAATTTTGCAATGCCTCGATAGTTAGAAACATCTATCTTGGAGCTAGATTTATGAAGGGTTATAATATAAGAATCCTTCCATATAATAGTAAAATAGCCACTATGCAAGGAAATATTAAAAATGTTTGCTAGAGGAGTACACAGGTTTGTAGCACATTGCTTTAAAATAAAGCTTGGAATTTCATCAGGACAGATAACACATAACAATATTTGGGTCTATTACAGGAGTTTCAAAAGAGTTAACTGGCGGGAGAAAACGTGCTAGTATTAAATGGTATATCGGAATAAGTTGATTTAAAGAAGTTTGCAAATATGTTAGAAATTACAATGTCACGGGATGATTCTTCCCGATTGAATTTCATAAGGAGTGGAAAGCTGGAGGCTTTACGTTTTGAGTTAACTAAGCTATAGAAAAGTTTTGGATTATCTTTAAATTGAGTTTTATGTTAATTATATAAACAGAATAGCATTGTTTATTTAATAGTTGATATCTATAACGACAAGAAAAATAGGAAGCAAAGTCTAAACTAGAACCAGATATTTTATATTCCTTAAATAAACAATTTTTTAAATTTGTTAGTGCCTTTAGATCATTTGTTAGCCAGGGTGGATTTAAAGGATTGGAGAAACACTTTTTTTTGGGACGGACAATAAGAAACACCTTTGCAGAGTATCATTGAAAAACTGTACAGAAGATTCAACGTCATAATATGAATATGATGTTCCGCTAGTTAAAATTGGAGACCAATCAGTCTGCGAAAGTAAGGAATTAAGTTTAACATAGTCCGTTTTTTTAAAATTATAAACTTTTTTATTTCGCGCATCAGCAGTTACTTTATCTTCTTTTTCGTGGGAGAGTAAAACTGTTATTTCAACAGTTGGATGATGTACATCTTCTGGAAAAGATACGGGATTTGAACAATGAAGATTAACAGTAGTGCATCTATCTACAAATACAAGGTCTACGGTTCTGTGGTTTATATTTAAAATATCATTGACTTGTTGAAGACACAGATCAGACAGCTTATCTAAGAAATCATTTATCCAATCACTATTGGAAACAGGAGTAAGAAATGAAGAATCGTCAGACGATCTCCAAGTCACAAAAGGTAGGTTAAAATCACCCAGCACAATAAGAACGTCTTTATTTTTTTAACAAATTATGAACTTTTTCGATGGCGTGTATATGTTTTAAAAAAATTGTTAAGTCACATTTAGGAGGAATGTGAGAGCAGGTAACATAAATAATACTATTATTTAATTTAACTGCAACACAAATGAACTCAATGTCACTGGTGTCAAGAATTGTCAATTCTTCATATACAAGCGAGTTTTGAACAGCTATCAAAACACCACCACCGATCTTATCATGACGATCTTTACGAAAAATTTGATATTTATTGCACATGATTTCAGAATTTAAGATATAATGCGGCCCATACACACTGCAACCAAAATATTAGTGGAACTGTAACCAGATTACGTCTCTTTTAATAAATTTGACACACACGCTGCGATGGTTGCAGCAATCCATTTTGCCATACACGCTGCAACGCAGCAACAACGCAGCAAAAAACAGCAACTGCGAACAAAATATTAAATGTTTTTAGTATTGCTGCAACCTGAGTTGCAACCGTCAATGCGTTGCGTAACTTCGACAGACACGCTGCGACTTCATCGTGATAACTATCAAAAACTTTCAAATTACACCACCAGCTTTGCTTTAGTTGCAGCGTGTATGGGGCCCATTAGAGCGAAACCAAGGCTCTGTAAAAATTTTTATAATGTTATATTCGAAATCAAAACTGTAAATGAAAATATCGGAAAGTTTGGAGTTAAGACCCCTCACATTTTGGTACCCAAGCTCTAATTTAGACTTGCGGTTTATTAATCGTTTTTTGGATGAGATTCAGTGCTATTTCGATGATACACTGCCTTACCAGTTTATCGTTGGTACTGATCGCAGTGAAGTAGGGGTTAAATCAAAGCCAACTTAAGAGTCAATAAGGAGTTAAGTTAGAGTCAAGTCAGAGCAAAGTTAGACTCAAATAAGAGTCAAGTTAGAATCAAGCCAGAGCCTATTAGAGTCAATCCAGAGTCAAATTAGAGTCAAGTTAGTTAAGGTCAGGTTAGAGTCAGGTAAATGCCTAATTAGAAAACAATTAGAATAAAGTTAGCTAGAGTCAAGTACGAATCAAGTTAGAGCCTTAACCCTGCTGTTAGGTTTGGAAGATTTGGTACAAATTTCAATAAATTTATCTCAATATCTTACGAATGGTATAATATATCGACATGAAACTTCAGCTAATGTATTATTTTTTAAAACATTAGGATGACATTTGGGGTTGTTTTTTTGTTAAATTTTATAAAAAAAAAATATTTTTATTCGTCAGATTATAAAACATGTATTAAAAACTTGATGTATTGTATGGTTTTTTTATAAAATTCGTTAAAGTTTCAACTATTTAACAAAAATAAGCTCAATAAAACCCATAAATAAAATCAAGTTTAAACAATAATAACTTCGAGCACATAGTACATTTCAAGGTTTTGTTTTTTTTTTAATTTTTTATGTCTTAATCGCTATTGAATTTAATATAAAATACACTTAAAAATTTTAATAAATAAAAATAGAAAAATCGTTGAAATATGACTGTAAAGTTTTCAAGGAATGAAAATTTAAGTAAAATTTAGTAGAAAATATCTAGCTAACTCAGCATTATTAAAGTCGAAGGCTGTAACTATCATAAAATATCGTACTTCTACCTTCTGTTTCTGTGAAAACCTGATGCATCTACCATAATTTAAAAAAAAAATTTTTAAATTTCGTTAATTTGGTTATATTGTTTTATAAGAGATATATCTAAAAGTTATCCGATTTGAAATATTTTTAGCATGACGTTTAAGTGAAGTTAAATAAACAAAATTTACTCTTTAAAAAACATAGATGAGTAATTTTATGCGAGTTTTTTTATTAAAAAAAATATGGTTTGTATGGGAGGTAGGCGATGTAGTTGACTTAGAATTCTAAACTCATTTGTACAAAATTTCTTGACCCTAGCTTTCATAGTTTCTGAGATAATGTAAATGTCATCCTAAAATCGAAAAAAGCGCACTGTCCAACGTTGCAAATCGTTGCGTTTGATTACAAATTTTAACGAAAGTAGCTAACATAGGGGAAGAGGTATTTGAAAGCCAAATTTTTATTACTCATAAACATGATTTCGGCGTAAAAAAATTTTTAAATAATATTTAATCTATATATATAAAAATGGATGTATGTATGTGGGTATGTGGGGATGTGGGTATGTGGGTATGTGGGTATGTGGGTATGTGGCTATATCACATATAGACTCCAAAACCGCTGAACCGATCTTTATGAAATTTTCAGGGAAAATGGAGCCACATATTGAGAGTGTTCCTGTGAGGTTTGGTATTTATTGGACGAGGGGGCGTGGTACCTCCCATACAAGCCAAATTAACGCTATCGATCACAAACCAAAAAAGAATATATTAAGACGGTTTCAATCGTAAAAAACTAAGATTTGGTAATTTTGTTCAGATGGTTACTGTCGGTAACTGTACGAAAAATGGGCGTGGTCGTAATATATATACGCCCACTTTTTCGAAATCATGGCAATTCCGGTGTTTTACACATTTTTACAGTGAAGCTTGCTGTGTAGGTGATCTAAGAGACGGTCACTATATGTAAATGTTTTCACGCCCACTTTTACCGCCCACAAATCAATATCTATATTAGGGCGGGTCAATTTGTATGGACGAATTTTTTGGAGGTCTGGCTCAGCGAAATTCGTAAAATACTTGTAATTTCAAGACTTTTTCTCCACTACAGCATATACAAATTCTGAAAAAAAGCTGTGCGGACTTTCGTAAATAGATTTTGTTCTCAATTATAAAATATGAATGTATGAATGTATGTGTATGAATCTATTTACGAAAGTCCGCACAGCTTTTTTTCAGAATTTGTATATGCTGTAGTGGAGAAAAAGTCTTGAAATTACATGTATTTTACGAATTTCGCTGAGCCAGAATTTGACCCGCCCTAATCTATATATATAAAAAGCAAAACGAAGTGAGTTTGGCTGTGTGATGTCTATAGACTCCAAAACTACTGAACCGATTGACCTGAAATTTTGGTAGTCGATTTGTTTCAGGTACGAGATGGTTTATTAAAAAATTTGCCACACCCCCTTTTTACTGCCCCCAAATCAATAAAAATGTTATATTTCAGTCGCTTTGGGTCGTATAAGGCTAAAAATTGGTAATTTAGTATGTACGGTTACTGTCGACAACTGTACTAAAAATAGGTTTCCACGCCCCCTTTTACCGCCCACAAATAAATAAAAATGGTTTATTTCAGATGGTTTTGGTCGTATAAGACTTAAATTTGGTACTTTGGTTTGTGTAGTTACTGACAGTAACTGTACGAAAAGTTGGTTTCCACAAAATGCTATATTTAAAGCAGTTTTGACCGTATGAGACTAACATGTGATACCTAAGTTTGTATGGTTACTTACGGCAACTGTACTAAAAAAAGGCGTAAGCTATATAGCCACACCGACTTTTTGAGAAATCATTAAAATTGACTACTGGGTCGATTGAGCTAAAATGTTGGCTTAGTTTGTACAGTTACTGTCAGCAACTGAACTAAAAATTGGTTTCCACGCCCCCTTTTACCGCCCACAAACCAATAAAAACGTTTTATTTCAACGGTTTGGGTCGTTTTAGACAAAAATTGTGTAATTCAGTTCATATGGTTACTCTCGGCAAATGCACTAAAAATAGACCTGTCCCACTTTAGTTAAACTCACTTTTCGGGGAGTTAGCGTCGAGTGAAGTAAAGTGCGCCAGGCTTAACCTAAATTGAGCTGAAATTTGGGCATTCGATTTGTTTCGATTACGAGATGGCTCTAGGGAAATATTTTGCAGCACCCCTTTTTACCGCTTGCAAAACAACAAAAATGTTATATTTCGCACGGTTTTGATCGTATTAGACGTAAATTTGGTTATTTAGTTCATATGATTACTTTCGGCAGCTATTCGACATTTTCGTATATGGCAGTAAGGTGGTCTATGGCAGAACAACGTCTGCCGAGGAGAGTGAGTGTTCCTGCGAGGTTTGGTAACGTTTGGACGAGGGGGCGTGGTACCTCCCATACAAGCC
The DNA here is from genome assembly GCA_963920525.1 of Dichetophora obliterata. Lineage (NCBI taxonomy): Eukaryota > Metazoa > Arthropoda > Insecta > Diptera > Sciomyzidae > Dichetophora > Dichetophora obliterata. Next base: position 116,701,167 of record OY986438.1, on the reverse strand, counting down.
AAATTTGCGCTATCGACCACAAACCAAATAAAGGATATATATCAGACGGTTTCGATCGTAAAAAACTAAGATTTAGTAATTTTGTTCAGATGGTTACTGTCAGTAACTGTACAAAAAATGTGCGTGGTCGCAATATATATACGCCCACTTTTTCGAAATCATGGCAATTCCGGAGTTCTACACATTTTTATAGTGAAACTTGCTGTGTAGGTGCTCCAAGAGGCAGTCACGATACATTCATGTTTTCAAGCCCACTTTTACCGCCCAAAAATCAATATCTGTATATATAAAAATGAATCGTGATTTGTTCGGATGCTTAAAACTTGAAAACGACTGAACCAAATTGGATACTTCTTTCTACTGGCTTAGGAAAAATATAATGCCACACCCCCTTTTGTCGCCCACAAATCAATAAAAATGCTGTATTTAAGACGGTTTTGGTCGTATTAAATTAAAATTTGGTAAATAAGTTCGTATAATAACTATCATTAACTTTGATAAAAATGGGCGTGGTCACACTTCATCTACGCTTACTTTTAAGAAAATATCAAAATACTTCGAAACTATTGGTCCGATTGAGCTCAAATTTTGTAAGTACGCTTTGCTTTGAGTACGAGATGGTTTAAGAGAAAAAACCACACCCCTTTTACCTCCCACATATATATAAAAAATTGTTGTTATCGAATAGCTTTAGAGTTAGGGGTCGCACAGCTTAGAAATTCGGTATTCGACCACAATTTAGACGTACCGTTTCAGTGATGAAATTTTATGGGAGTGGACAAGGGGGAGGGGGACCTCCCATACAACCCAAATTTGTGATATCGAATAGCTTTGAAGTTATAGGAAATCAGCTTTGGAATTCAGTTTTTGACCTCAATTTACACATGCAGTTTCAATGGTTTTATTTTATGGGCGTTGGACAGGGAGGCGTGACATCTCCCTTACAACCCAAATTTGCGATATCGAATTGCTTTGAAGTTATAGGTTGACAGCGTGAGAATTCGGTATTCGACCTACATTTATGCATGCACTTTCATTCCTCTACATTTTATGAGCGTAGGGCAAAGGGGAGTGGCACTTCCCATGCAACCCAACTTTGTGCTATCAAATAGCTTTGGAGTTGTAGGTCGCACAACGCCGGAATTCAGTATTCGATTTCAATGTACACATGCAGTTTCATTGATTCAATTTTATGTTCATTGGTAAGAGAGGCGTGGCACCTCCCATATAACGTAAATTTGCGATATCAAATATCAACGTCAGAATTCAGTATTCGGCCCCAATTTATGCATGAAGTTTCATTAATTACATTTTATGAGCGTTGATCAAGGGGGAGTGGCACCTCCCATACAACGAAAATTTGTGATATCGAAAAGGGGGAATGAAACCTCCTATTTAACCCAAATTAGAGATATCAAATAGCTTTGAGGATATAGGTCTCACAGCTTTGGAATTCAGTATTGGACCTCAATGTACACATGCAGTTTCATTGATTACATTTTATGAGCGTTTATCAAGGGGGAGTAGCACCTCCCATGCAACGAAAATTTGTGATATCGAATAGCTTTGGAGTTCAAGGTCTCACAGCGTCGGAACTCAGTATTCGACCAAAATTTACGCTTGCAGATTTTACTGATAAAATTTTTTAGAGTTTGTTGGGGGGGCGTGACACCTCCAATTTAACCCAAATTTGCGATATCGAATAGCTTTGGAGTTATAGGTAACTCAGCCTCGGAACTCAGTATTCGACCTCAATTTACACATGCAGTTTCATTGGTAAAAGGGCGTAAGGAAAAGGGCAGTGGTACCTCCCATACAACCCAAATAGTTTTGTAGTTATATGTCGCACAGTTTTGGAATTCGGTATTCAACCTCCATGTACACATGCAGTTTAATTGATTACATTCTATGAGCGGTGATCAAGAAGGCGTGGCACTTCCTATACAACCCAAATTTGTTATATCGAATAGCTTTGTGGATATAGGTCGTACAGTCTCGGAATTCAGTATTCTACCTGAATTTAGATATGCTGTTTAACTGATAACATTTTATGGGCGTTTGACAAGGGAGAGAGGCAGCAACGCGCCGGGTTTCAGCTAGTTAATATTATATTTACACATTGTCACGTGGAGACAAATCACGTCACGTGTCTGAAAGACTGACAAGATTTTAGTTTAATTGGGTAATTAAGTAATTAGGTAGCTAAGTAATTATATAATTTAGTAATTAAAAAACAAATTTAATATATTTTTCTTTCATTGAGTCAACCATTTTTTCATTATCTTGAGCCAATGCCTTTCATTTTTACTAAAACAAAAAAGTTTACGAAACATTTACCAAACATTTACACGAAAAAGAAAAACTACATTTTTGATACAGTGCAGACGATTTGATCATCATGGTTGATGAATTTATATATAACTTGCTGAAATTAATAAAATTCAAGTGGTTTTCTTACATAATATCATGAAATAATAAGTTTTTAATAAGTTTTAGTTTTTTGGTCACGGTTGACTTTTCTGTGGAATGTCCCAACATAAAAGAAAAGGGAACAAATCAAAAGTTACAAATCTTAGGTTAAGGGACCATTTGGTCCATAGAGTATTTTTTATTAAAAAAGATACAAAACATCTATTTTTTGTTGTAATGGACAAAAAAAAAACAACAATTTTTAGGTAATAGGTTGAAAACTGCTGTCATTACAAATAGTACACACTGTTCGGTTATTTTTACCGATGTGTACACAAACTTAACAGCAAAAACGGCACGAATAGTATGAGTATATGTGTGAGTACTGGAGCGTATGAAGAAATTTTTTTAAATAATTATTGAGTTTACGCATTTTTTTAATCATAATCGCTACGCAAATAAGTTAAGAATTTTTTTGTGTGAAAAATACAGTAAGGACGAAATGGTCCATTAACCTTAAATTCGTTATTTTTTTTAACCTAACAGCAGGGTTAAAGTTAAGTTGGCGTCAAGCTAGAGTAAGGTAAGAGTCAATTAGCAGTAATGTAAGAATCTATTCAGATTCAAGTAAGAGTGAAGTCAAAGCTCACTAAGAGTCAATTAAAAGTCAAGCTAGAGTTAATTCAGAGTCAATTTAGAGTCAACGACAGCAAAGTTAGAGTCAAGTAAAAGTCAGAATCAAGTTTAAGCAATGTTAAGAGATATTATAGACAGGTAAATGGTAAGCCAAGTTTTAAGATAGTTAAATTGAAGTAAAAGTCAAGCTTGAGCTAAGTTAAAGTTATGCTAGAGTCAAGTACGAGTCAAGTTAGAGCTAATTTAAAGTAAAGTTATTGTCAAGCTAAAGTAATATAAGAGTCAAATAGAGGCTAAGTAAGATTCAAGTAAAGTAAAGCTTAAAACATCTTCAAACAAGTTAGAGCCAAGTTATGTAATGTCAAAATAGTCAGGCTAGAATTCAGTTAGAGACAATTTATAGTAAAATTAGAGTCAGGGAAGAGTCAAGTTAGAATAAACTGAGTCATGTAAGATTTAAGTAAGAGTCATTGGGGTCCAAGTTAGTGCCAAGTTATAGTCATGTCAGAATCATGTGAGATTTAAGTAAGAGTCACGTTGGAGTCCAAGTTAGTGCCAAGTTAGCGTCATTTAAGATTTAAGTAAGAGTCGTGTTGCAGTCCAAATTAGTGCCAAGTTAGAGTCATGTCAGAGTCATGTAAGATTTAAGTAAGAGTCACGTTGGAGTCCAAGTAAGTGCCAAGTTAGAGTCATGTCAGAGTCAAGTTCGGCCCAAGTCGAGACAAAAAGTCAATTTTCTGTTACCGCTTCAAATTTGGTCAAAAACGAAAAAAATATACCAGACAATTTAACGATTGAATTTGAAATAACATTTTTATTTATCGTATTTCTACAATACTGATTTATTGATCACATTTTCATATCTAAACATATGTGATATATTGCGATAACAAAGAAAATATCAGCCATCAATTGCGTTAATTGTATCGACAAACATGTGAGTACGATTGGCACATGTGTTAAAGATTAATAATAGCACGTTTGATTTCTGTTCTGGCGCCAATCAGCGCCAACCAAGTTGGAAGAGCATGTAGCGAAAAGTCTAACGTCTGCTTGCTGTCGTCAACAAAGTTTGATTTTGTCGAATAAAAAAAAACATACCAACATGGTGTTTATTTTGCTTTGAAATTCAATACAATTGTAAAAGATCAAGTTTCAGATAATTTCAGTGAATTGAGAATGGTTTAAAAAGGAAAAGTAAAGGATGATTTTTCCTTTTAAGCTTCACAATTCATTTAAAACAAAAAAAAAAAAAAAAAAAGAAAAGGCAAAAAAAAAACATAGACTTAAAACTTTATTTTTTTTACTTTTCTCAAAGTACTAAATATTGAAGTTATTGAAAATATTAATAAAAAAAATGTTTGTTCAACGACAAATGTAAGCATGTGCAATTAGTTTAGTTTTTGATTTAATAAAATCACAAATAAAAAATAAATCACAAATTTTCAAAAGAAAAACTAGTGCTAGTTGCCAGGGCATTCCGCTGCAATTGGTTTAAGGGTCAGTGCCTTTTTTATAACATATCAAAAGTAATTCCGAGTGTTGTTTTCAACTATTGCAAGCATCACACTCAAATTGTTCTCAATTCAATAAAGCAATAAATCACAATTACAACAACTGCTAGGAACGTTTCCCGTTAACAGCTGTAGTCTAGACAGTGATTGACATAAATTTTTAATGTTTTTTTTTTAAACAAACTCAGCAGTGTTTCAGAAACAGCGTTATCATTGGATATGCATTGAAGTTAAATAGGTTCAACTAAAATTAGCACCATGGCGTATGAGTGATTTTTAATTGAATTAATTTTAATGATGCACACTTTGAAGAAGCTACACACACTTAATCATTAGAGTATTGCAGTGATATTTTTCATTTTCTGAAAAATTCACATAGTAGCTGAGAAAACATATAAAGATACAACTAACACTGCAGCAAAAAGTATGAACTATTCAAAGAGGACACTTAAAATAGCAAAGATGCTGCATTGTGTTTTTTTTTTGTTTTAATGTGTGCTCATTACTTTCGAGGAATTCTTATCCAAAAATATGCTCCGTTCATTTAAGAGCATCTGCAGTAAATAGGCGGTGTAAGTTTATGCATTAATTGGCGGCTCTGCAGTACCAAGTCGATGTATTGTGATTTAAAAATAATTATTTCTGGCAAAATTGAGCTACGCCGCTCAGTCGCTTTTATTTTGTTACTGTGGAAATTAAAAAAATTATTTAATGATTTTGAATAATAAAAAAAAAGATAATTTTAAAAGTAATTTTTCGTGTTTTTTCTGTTATTGATGTACACTTTAAAAAAGTGCTCATGAGTTTAGATAATTTTACAGCTGTTTTAATTTTACTGTAGGTTTTCAAATAGCTATGGAAATTTTTTTCCATGAAATAATTATAGAACTTGAAAAATGTGTGGCTCTTCTACTTAAACGCCATTTAAAACTCAAAAATAAACTTTAAACAAGTTTATCTTAGCCGGATCCAAACAGAATCACCTAAGGACTATTGTATAAAAATATATGGAATTTCAACTATTAGGAGCTAATAAATTCATCTACATCAACTTGAAGCACATTTAATTTTTTGTAGAAGGCGCGCATTTTGCTCACGCAGTTTTTAAATGGATAAAATTCCTCTTTTTTATTAATATTTTTGCACGCATTATGTTCAGTATCTTTGGTAACGGTTGTTCTCCGCGTCTTGACAAGCTTTTGCTGAGGTCAGTTCACGGTTGGAGCTGTAGGAATGCGGTTTACAAATTACAGTAATTCCTCAATAAGCACAATGCTCATGAGCGACAATCCATGCTACTCTGCGATGCGCGCCTTCTCCAGGGTTAAAGAAAAATTTACGTGGCTTGCGGTTGGTGTTATTTGGTAGAAATCGTGAGGTAACAGTGAGATTTCTGTGGTGTATGCGTTCGAGTATCGAGCAGACTACCAAGTACAACAAGTTGAAACCTGGACCTACTACTTGGTAGGAGAATTCATATAACCTCAGTGGTAGGGGCATACCCCTCGCCACTTATCTTGTACGTCCTTTTAACACATCGATGTCATTGACAGGGGCTTTACAATTCTCCCGTCCCGTTGGGCCATACCTGTAAAGGTTTAAGAAATGGAGAAAACATAGTAGCACAGTGTTGAAAGATAGGTTTTGCTACTTCCCCTGAATCAGAAAAAAAATTTGTTAAATTTTCCACTAAAAATAAAAAATCCACTAAACTTTTTTGAATTTTTTTTTTTCAAGTAATGGTTTTAAGTAAAATTTTTAAGTGTTATCAAAATTTTTAGGCATCTAAACATATTTATAGCATACAAGATGACCAGGTAGACGTTGTTCTTTGTCTTCCTGTCATCACTAATGTAGGTAAAATTGTATATAACTTGATAACAGTGCCACTTATCGGATAGGCATGAACCATTGTCTAGACAAAATATATTGTGGAAACATAATATCAATCGATCAAGTCGTTCGGAAGTTGTGCGATCACAAACACGACTTCCTTTAAAGAAAATACTTTCACCTTAGCGCCCCCTATCGTGTCAAAATACTTGCCGAAGACTTTCTTTTTGTTTCAATACTATTTGGTGCGAATTTGAGCCAAATCGGTCCATATATAAGAATTTTCGAAAAAACGACGCCCCCAGCGCCACCTAGAGGGGTCTAACAACAACAAAAACATTACGGAGCACCACACGAGCTTATAGTTGGACAACCTTAACTTAGCCGTGATGATCGGACATACATACGCACCAACATTTTTATATATTAAGATATGTTTTTTGTTGCCTATTCATTTATTTATATTTGCACTTTCTTTATCACTTGTATTTGCATTTTTAATTTCCTGAATGAAAAGACTCCATATTTACCATGTAGGTACAAAGAAGCTAATGTGATTTTTTTAGTCAAAAAATTAATTTCTTAGTTATTATATTAAAAATTAATTATCTTTAATATGCTGGCTTCTTTCATGGCTCAACAAGACTTGGCTTCGTATAAGCAGTGTTAACAGTGTAAGGTTACTCATCAAATTGTTGGTCAAACAACGATAGAACAACATTAAATTCCATAAAAATCCATGCTTTTTGACCAACAGTTTAACCCAAAATTTGAGGATGTGAACACTGCTATATGTAAAAACCTTGTAAAAGCAAAAAGAGAATACAAAATAAAACAGAACAGTTCACAGTTGATGATGTTCTTTTTTTTAAATACACTAAACATACCGAAAATTCACCAACAAAAAATTAAAATCCACTAAAGTTTTTCCCTAAAGATTTCTTCCCCCAAATTTTCTACTAAACGGCTAAAAATCGACTAAATCAAGTGAAAAATACACTAATCTGGCAACAGTGGAGTAGCAGCCCATTGGGCACCTTCCATGATCACTGCATTGATGATTACTTCTGTAAGGCCTACCTTTTGAAGGTTGTGATTCTTTTCATATTATTTTATATGAAAAAATGTACAAGAAAATTAAAAAAAAAAATTTTAAATACACAACAGTTAGTAAAAAAATTTAGATTTAAAAAAAAAACAAACAAATTTTTAATTAATTTTTATGATCTATTGAATAATTACATGAATTAAGATTGTGAGCTTTAGATCAAGTGAGTTTTCAAGAAGGCAACAACAACAACAACAACTCTGTTTAGAGTCAATCACTTAGCTGACTAGACAGTCTGTTTCGGAGATCGCTACATATTCCTCATCAGTAGTCTTTCAGTGATTAAGCTGTGATCAACTTCACTGTTTAAACTAGCATATGAATGTACAGATCCTCTAATTCATTCTCATGAATTGTATGGCTGCTAATCATATGACACTTCAAAGCAGGAGGCCATTTTAGATCACCGCCATCAACTCTATCAAGGGCTGCCATCTGTTCTAGTTGCTTCGGTCAAAGTCATGTGTAATTGAACATTTGGTTGTGAAAATAGCCACCTTTCAGTTAGAACACTAGCTTCTGGCGAAGCAAAAACTCGTTTCATTTCTATGGTGCATTTCGACAAACAATCGAACACCAATGAATATTGAAATAAATGAAGAAGCAACTAGAACAGATGGCAGCCCTTGATAGAGTTGATGGCGGTGATCTAAAATGGCCTCCTGCTTTGAAGTGTCATATGATTAGCAGCCATACAACTCATGAGAATGAATTAGAGGATCTGTACATTCATATGCTAGTTTAAACAGTGAAGTTGATCACAGCTTAATCACTCAAAGACTACTGATGAGGAATATGTAGCGATCTCCGAAACAGACTGTCTAGTCAGCTAAGTGATTGACTCTATACAGAGTTGTTGTTGTTGTTGTTGCCTTCTTGAAAACTCACTTGATCTAAAGCTCACAATCTTAATTCATGTAATTATTCAATAGATCATAAAAATTAATTAACTTAACTATGGCAGAGCACGGCCAAATAAGTTTAATTAATGTCAAATTAATTAAATAAATCTAATAATTGATCGATTTTTCGGTCAAAGTCATGTGTAATTGAACATTTGGTTGTGAAAATATCCACCTTTCAGTTAGAACACTTGCTTCTGGCGAAGCAAAAACTCGTTTCATTTCTATGGTGCATTTCGACAAACAATCGAACACCAATGAATATTGAAATAAATGAAGAAGCAACTAGAACAGATGGCAGCCCTTGATAGAGTTGATGGCGGTGATCTAAAATGGCCTCCTGCTTTGAAGTGTCATATGATTAGCAGCCATACAATTCATGAGAATGAATTAGAGGACCTGTACATTCATATGCTAGTTTAAACAGTGAAGTTGATCACAGCTTAATCACTCAAAGGCTACTGATGAGGAATATGTAGCGATCTCCGAAACAGACTGTCTAGTCAGCTAAGTGATTAACTCTATACAGAGTTGTTGTTGTTGTTGTTGCCTTCTTGAAAACTCACTTGATCTAAAGCTCACAATTCAAACAAATTTTTATTTGTCCGAGTTGGGTCTCGATCCCGGGCTCCCGAAAACTAACACAATACATACAATATTATATTATATGAAAATATTTATATAGAAAAACTCCAAGTCTTTTTTTATAGTTTTGTATGAAGAAAATTTATAAAAAAATTAAAAAAAATTAAATACACAGTAAAAAATGTAGATTTAAAAACAACAAAAAAAAATTTTTTTCCGAGTTAGGTCTCGAACCCGGGCCCCGAAAGCTTACGTTCATTTGTATTGATGCAAAATAAGCTATTGATTTTTAACCACGACGGTAGAGTGGGTCAGATGTCGGAGCGCCACATGAGAGGACCATGGTTCAAATCTGAAATTGTTAGTGATTTTTTATTTCAAGTTGATATTTATTTTACTTTTCGTCTAACGTGACATCTCGAAAGAGCGCTTCTAACAGGTCTCTTTTGAGCAAAGAGAGCGGAAGGCCTGATAAATTTTCCCATTTCATACAAGCAATAAAACGGTGTTTGCAAGGAGTGTGGAAGGCCTATAAAAACCTTACCTGCTAGAAGGCCTTCGTAATCCTGCAATTGCCCACTGGGAAGTGAATGCGCTATGAGTGTGCGTGCGAGTATGTCAAATAAAAGAAAATCAAAACGAGAGCGTGCTATGGTTGCTATGGAGATATCAAAAATATTTTGTGTCACACAAAGAAAATAAATAAATAAATCTAATTTAAGTTGTAAATAAGGTATGCAAATTAATAAATTCCATAATTAATCTTTTTCATTGTTGATAGAAAGTGAAACTCCACGTTACGATGTCAGCAGAGGCGGTGGTGCATTAAGAAAAGTATTGGAAAAAAACTGTTATTGAAAGCTCGATTTGTTTTCTTTTGTTTGACGTTCGTTTATCGCAGCTCGTGAGAAAATAGGTTGTTGTCAAGGCTACCTAATAAATTTTTGTATCATGCGAGCAGACTAATGGTCCAGTTAGCCTCGCATGGCATAGCAGTGCATGGCTTAACAAGCGTCACATCGAAATCTGTTTAGTGGGATTTGTGTGTATCTGATTATGCACAACATGGCAACGCATGGCAATGCTCAGATAAAAACAGAAATGCATCTCTGACTACATAGATAAACATGGAAGATTTAGTTCATTTTAATTTCTGTGTATTTAACTTCTATGTATTTGCCGTTTTGGCAAAACAGATGTGAAGTTGTAAAATTTTTTGGCCAAGTGCGGTTAGTTTATTAAAATAAAATCGTAGTATTCATGTTTTATTGGTTTATTTTGACCATGTGCCATGCGAGGCTAACTGGACCATAAAAAACGAGTAGGTGAGTGTGCAACTCTCTCTTGCTCTGTCTTTATCTGTTTCTGACAGGTAGAAATCTCCTTAAGTTTTAAGTGTAATTTGATGTAAAATTATAAAAAAGTTTTTTGACACCAGGGTGGACCCTCAAAATGGGTTTTCTTTAGATTATTGTTTATTACGGCTATGTTGGTATTTTGGTTGAATATGAAAATAAATAAATAAGAGAATTTATTCCATTTATTTTACCGACGCACAATGGTCTAGATATTCAAAAATCTGGCCAAAATAGAAAAAAATTAAGGTGGAAAAATGGAAAAATGACTAAGCACATTGATTACAGGATGCTTGAAGTGTACGAAAACAAAAAAATGTTTATAATTTACTGGTCTTTAGTGGTCTCCATAATGCAAGAAAAAAACTCAAAAACTAAGAAAAATAAATACGAAAACCTACTTTTTTAAAATTCTGATTTTGTTACAAGGTGTAAAAATTAAAAAAAAATCAGATATTTGTTAGAGAAGTGCATATATATGGGGCATTCCACGCCAAATCGGACGGTTTTAAAAATTTTTATTTTTGTTTTCCGCCATTTCTCCTAGTTTGCAATCTAATTTTTAAAAATAAAAAATTACGTATTTATACGTTTTAATAATTTTTTAGAATTTTTTTTCGAAAATTAAATTAAAAAACTAAACTTTTATGTTAAATGATAATTTTTAGTTAAATGAGTTTTAAAAAAGTTGCGGGCAAAAAACCACAAAAAGAGTTGGTTTTTTGAAAATTCGATATCTTTGGGCCGGATGATCAAAAAAAACCCCATTATGGAGGAATGCCCCATTATGGAAGTGTTTTTTTTAATTTTTTTTAGTTTTTAATATAAATTAATCAATATATAAAAATGCCCACCGAGTGTTTTATAATGTTTTTTTCTAAAATATTGCGTCTCCAAATCCTGCCTTGAGGTGCCTTTGAAAAAGTTATTTGAATCTAAAACTTTGATTACTATTTCTTAAAATTTATTGAATATTGAAGACATAACCATGATGTCTATGGGCTCCATTTTTGTTCTCTGGAGCAATTCTTAATTTTATATTATCTAAGGCTAGAAAATGCGAAGAAAAGTGTGAAAACGTCAGTTTACAAAGACCTGCAGTTATGTGGTTATAACTTGAAGTACTGATAGATCATTAGTTTAAGACTATCGAACCTTAGGGTAGGCGCTGGAATTTTATTTCTTTAGTGATACTGTCGGTTAACTTTTCCATCGAATGACAACCCATAACCAATCCCCGTGAACGCTGTCAAATACCTTCTCGAAATCATATAAATTTTTTATGAAAACCGGTATAGTTTATGGTGTGGCTGTAATGATCTTAACAGTCTGACCAGAATCATGTCGCTGTCGTGTCGGCAGGCAGAGTGCTGACAGAGACAATGCAAACCTTATGGGAGAAAATTGCGGCAGAATACGACAACGAAAACGCGACGATAGAAATGTTTCTATTTCTATTTTGACTTTGTCGTTTATTTGACAGCTCTCTCAGCTTCTCTCTAAAAATATTGCCATATTTTAACAAAATTTGAAAAATCTGTCAACCAATGTAGCGAGTAAACAGTGTTCCTACTTGCTCTTATAATGATAGGATTAGGTAGCCTTCAGTTGAAAATGTAAGTTCAAGAAAATCAAGAATGGCAGATTGAATAAAAGCAAAACGACAAAGCCAACGCTACAATTCTAGGCCAACTCTTAGCGATTCTCTCTCACCGACACGACAACGGCATGATTCTGATCAGACAGTAAAGCGCAAAATTGAGCGATTTGACACGACTCACAGAGGGTTGAAATTGAAAAAAGTGGAGATGAATTGAAAAATGACTATTTGTTTTTTTTTTAATTTTTACTACTCAGTTAAGGAGCACAAAATTGTATATCAGTACTGAAAATTTCAATGTTAAATGTTGTTTACTTTTTCTGCTGCATAGCTTTAAAGTTGAGAAATTTTTCGTTTTTTTGCGATCAGTTCAATAAATTGAAATTTGACATAGTTCAAAAATTAATATTTTTTTTTGTTATTATTATGAAACCATCAACTTCAGGTATTTAAGCGTGATTATTAAAAATGGTTAAAAATAATTGTGTAGAAATATAAAAAAAAATCTTTCAAATATGTCAAAATTTGCGCTATTTTCGAAATATATGTGGAGTTTTAAATAAGAATACAGTTTTATCAAGTAGAAATGAAAATTTTGTATTAAACTTCAATATCTAAGCTTCCATATTCAGCAATAAAAAGTTGCTCGTTTTTACCCGAATCTTTTTTATTTCAAAAATCGTGACAGTAGTCACTCTTACAAAAACAAAGACTCTTGTCTTTAATTTGTTTTGTCATGTGACAATGATGAAAGTGACGAGGTCGATGCAGAGGAGTATAAAGACTTTGGGCATCAGGAGGAATATTAACAAATTCAAAAATTTTTTGCTACTCGTATATAATATTGTTATGAATTTTTTTTTAAAAAGTAATAAGGAATGATTATAGACTGGGCCGAAGTTTTGAACTTTTTATTATATTGATGACGTCACTTTGTATGGACGATGGGCATGGTTTTTTCCAACTTCTCCGAATTTCAAATTCTGAATGCATTTTAATTATTAAAATTATTTATATTATGCAATGAGTTCATTTTTGAGGAATTTATGAAGGTTTTTCTATTTAGATGACGTGATTATGTATGGGAAGTAGGCGCGGTTTTCATCTGATTTTGCTGAATTTTATAGTTAGAATTTATATTGAAGAGGAAAACTTACTTAGTGCAAAATTTCATAGCATTTTTTTAATTTTTGTAGATTTTGAAGAGATTTTACGTTTGAAATAAAGTCACTCTGTATGGGAGGTAGGCGTGTTTTTCATCGAATTTGGCTCATTTTTTAACAAAATCTTATCATTTTAGATACAATTATATATCTAATTTCATGACGATAGCTTCAAAATTACGACTTTAATCATATCGAAAGACGAACAGACGGACAGAATTTTTTTTTATTTGTACCCAATCTAACTAAAACAAAAGTCAAAAATTCCCTCCGACTTCTAGGTGAATTAATCTCCATTTTTTTGGGATTTCAACCCACTGTGCGACTGTGCGCGTAATATTTTTCACTCAAGAAAAAGTTGAAAATTTTTTAATTGATGCTTCTTACGGCTCGTTTGTAGAAAGACGATATAGAAATGAACTAAAATCGCCACAATTGTGGCTACATCTACAATAGACAAATAAAACTTGTAGAATTAAATAGTAAAAATAGGATAAAAACTAAAGACATCCAAGTAATAGTAGAGGTTATTTTTAATCACCAATTAATTGTTCAATTTGACACCGCTTTGTCTAGTAAAGACATTTTTAGGCGCATTGGGCGAAGTGGTTAATTCCATTTAGAATTTCCCGACCAGCCAAGCGGATATTTAAACTACGTAAACAATAACTGAAAGCAATTCCGTAGCAGACATGAAGTCGACGAGGATTTTCTTTTCATACCTGAAGTCAAAACTCGGTGTAGGAAGTGGCAGAGCGCGGTTAGAGGTTCTTTGTTACCACCAGCTATTTTGCTACTGTTTTTTAGCTTGACTTGAATGAGAAAAAAAATGCTTAAACATGTCTTTTGTTTTAATACTTCGTGTTGAGAAGTATACATTTTTTTGTTTAAGGATATTTAAAATTTTCTTTTCGTTATCTTGCTTTTGCGCCTTTTAGTTGGGAACACGTTAAGTCACGTTTTATGCTACATTAATATTGCCTTATTTTAAGCTCAGTTTTATGAAAGAATGGCAAATGGAAGACGGGAGCAAACTTCTTCGCGCACATTTTTCTAAGGTTTCCAAAGCTGCTTTGTTTGTGGCTTGTGTTGATTATTTTTGTTTTTTTGTTTTATTATTTTGTTTTAGGGCATTTATTTCAAAAGATGCACCGTGCTGTTTTGCAGCTTTAAATGGGGGAAAATGTGTTGTTTTCTTTTGAGCATATTTAAAAGAAATTTCTAATATGTCTACAGGTAAATTTGAAGACTAAATTTTCGCTAAGACATTCAACTGGAGTGAAGATGAACTTAGAGTTGTTTAAGAAATTTATCAGGTATTTCTTATATTACAAATAATTTAAGAAAGTTAACACTCTCTAAAAGTTGCTTGTTTAAATTACTACCAAAGTTAGTTATGCAGCTTATACCACTGAGCTAGATTCGCTATATCTGGCAAGTGTTACGGAAATGATAACAATCAACGTTTATAACGCTGCTGATAATGTTGATGGAGATGATGTATTTTCATTTAGCATGACATTATAGAAAGAAGTCATTGGTATTGTTAATTTCTATATCAACACATTGACAGATATCTACACGTGTACATAGTATATATGGAGAAGAGTAACATTCTAAGCGAGTTAAGAAGCGTTCCGGCTCTTTGGCAAACAAAGGCACCATCAACTTGTCAGCAAACAAGTTTAGAACATGAATAACTTTTTTTTTGTCTAAATTGTTTGCATATATTTATTGAGCTTTTTTGTTGACAACCCAATGTGCACAAAAACGGATGCGGATCCGTTACGAACCCGTTACGAGTCCGTCAGTACGCACTACACTTTCTTATGTTTCGACGGACCCGTTACGAACCCGTTACGAATCCGCCAAAAGAGTCTGAAACGGATTCGTTTCTGAAGTCCGTTCTGAGTTCGAGGCGGATCCAAAAAAATGGAAAAAGCAATTCGTATTTTTGAGAGGAATCGCTCTTATGTTTTGACGGACCCGTTACGAACCCGTTAAGAATCCGCCAAAAGAGTCTGAAACGGATTCGTATATGAAGTCCGTAACGGATTCGTATCTAAAGCCCGAAACAGATTCGTATCTGAAGTCCGAAACGGAATCGTATCTGAAGTCCGAAACGGATTCGTAACTGAAGTCCGAAACGGATTCGTAACTGAAGTCCATAACGGAGAGAGGAATTTCATACGAAAAAGGCAATCCGTTTCGGACAAAATGTACGAA
Organism: Dichetophora obliterata; assembly: GCA_963920525.1. NCBI lineage: Eukaryota > Metazoa > Arthropoda > Insecta > Diptera > Sciomyzidae > Dichetophora > Dichetophora obliterata. The sequence goes on along the minus strand of OY986438.1, from coordinate 116,685,836 downwards.
GAAGTGAGTTCGTTACGGATTCGTTACAGATCCGTTTGGCACACTGGGAACGCATTGTTTTTGAGTGAATGAGGTTGTATTTGTATGTGTTTTTGGTTTTTTTTAAAAAAATTAACGTATTGTGTAGGGGAAGTCGAGCTGTTCTTGGACACACTTTTATTTTGGCTAAAAAGTCGCAAAAAATATTACTTTTTCTAAATATTTTAAAGCTTGGTTGTGGAGTATGAGAAATAACCTTCCTTTTGGTATGAGCAATTTGATCAAATTGTACATTTTATATCAGTTGTCGCAAAAAATCAATTTTTACTATTTTAAAAAATCTCGGGGAATTATTGGGCTGTTTGTAAATTGCCAAAAAATTAAAATTATTGATTTAAAACGTTTATTTGTGAACAAAAGGAAAGAATAAATCATTTTCTTGAATGGGCCATTATTTTTGAAGTGATCCACCTAAACTTTAAAAGTATTCCAATTTTGATGAAATTTTTACCATGTATAGTAGAGCGTATCGAAAAATTGAGGTCGCATTCTAATAAGTCTTAAAAGTTGCGTAGTGTGGTCAAGAATTTTTAGGAAAAATAAGGATTTCTTCTTCTCCCGCAAGAAAAACAGTAAAAAATCACGATCTCAAAATGCTTTGATTTTTTGTAAGAAAAACTACATATGTCTTAAAGTAAAAGTAAATAAAGACTTTAAATAAGAATATCCTGCCAAACACGATGCCACACTCGATTTTTACCCACAAGGTCCTGTGTGAAGGATATTCGAATCGTAAGGTACACACGAGGTAGCACAGAACTTTTGATTGCTATCTGATTGTCTAAATTTTGACGATTTCCTCAAATTTGGCGAATTAATAATTTGCATATGCATTTTTTTGTTTTTGAGAAATGTGTACTTAATGCAATTTTTTAACTTTTTAAAAAAATTAATATAAGTTTTTATATCTCGGGCACCAGAAGTGGTACCGCAGATGTTAAGACCACGATTTGTTTCTTATTTTATTTTTTTTAATAAATTTGCCTTCCTTATAAATTTTATTATTTTGTTAAAACTCCTCACCTCAGCATTGACAAAAAAGTTGTACTAAAATTTTGAGTTTCTGAGTTTGCCATTCGATGGGTCTCAATTGACTTAACAATTGTTGTTAAGAAGTGTTTTAAAGTACTGAAGTACTTTAAAACTTTTAGTACTAAAGTACTAAATTTAAATTCAATTTTTTTTCGTTAGAATATGGTTCTTAAAGATCTTAAGAATACGTATTCAAAATTTTAGAAAAAAATATAAAATAGAAAAAAATTTATAACATATATTATATTCGTATGTCGCGTGATATTCAAGAACCTTTAAATCTTTAATCGCGTTTTTCTCGAAACAAGGTTTTTCGAATCGGCTTCTAAGATATCTGGAGTTCTACTTGATCGATTTCGATTAATCTTGATTCATTGTGATTCTTATAGACTCTATTAAGCACTGGACTTATAAAGAGCAAAAAAACTTTTATTTTTTTTTTGTATGGCTGAAAGTTTTACCACAAAAGGAGGTTTTTTTGTACATTTATTTGCGTTGGTTGAGTGCTCAACTACAATCCTTAACTGAAGAATGCACTTTGATTTTTTACTTTCAAACGCTGTGTAAATGCTGGAGACGAGAAGACACTTGCAGCAATTTTTTAAACACGCTAACTTCAACGCCCTGTAGAAAAGTAACAACAACTATAAAGACAAAAACAAATTTTTTTTTATTTCCTCATGAATAATTCTTCATTGTGCAAAAAATTTGAATCATTAAACTTAATAATACTAGGTAAAAAAATTAATAAATAAGGAACTTTTTTTATAGCTACACACTGTAATAGCACCTTAATGAAATAATAACCATAAAGGAGATATGAACAAAATTGTTACATTTCATGCTTGAAGTAACTTTATTTTTTTTTTTAAAAAAAAAGATCAAAGAACCAAGGCATGCGCCTTATACAAACAAGGTTTGGTTTTTGACCTGAAAGGAAAGGGATAGATTATTTAGAGGAATTGATTGAAACCATACGTGAATTATTGATTAGACGAAACATCCGTGAAAGACAATTTTGAATTGCTTTTAACCGAGGCTAGTGTTATGCCTTAACCTCGGCAAGCATTTACAGCCCTTAGTTGTGTTCCTGTCCTTCAATTCCACATTTTTCACAATTTATTTATGGGTTTTTACTTTTCCACAATTCTTAAATGTATGAAAGAACAAAGAAAGCGTAAAGAACCATGCCCGAGCCTGGATTCGAACCAGGGACCTTTGCGTTGATAGTCAAACGCACTAGACTACAAAGGTCGATTCCTTTCCTACTCCTAGGTAAACTCTTTTGTTAAAATTTAAGAAAATAAGAAATTTTATTCAACATTTTCTTGTCAAATAAAATAAATTTTTTTTAATAAAGAATACCCCTTTGATTTATTTTAGAATAATTTTTAAAAAATGATCAATTAATTAAGTTTAAAATGAGATATTATCAAAAATGGTTCAGAATGGCTCTTATGGTTTGGAAGTTATGAACATTAAATCAAGGCAAAGTTGCACTATTTAATAGGCCTGTGCGAGTAGCACTACTCGGCTCGATTTTCGATTCAAGGAACTCTGTGTGCATATTAACTCGAAATTACGAGTTACTCAAGAAATTATCGAGTAACTCGTGATATTTTCGAGTTCCTCGTAAATGTTCGAGTATTTTTTTACTCAATGTTTGTTTTGTAGATTAATAAAAATAACGGTAAACGAAAGAGTTTTTGAAAATATTTTGTGCATATATTTAGTATATTGAGAAAATTCCCGTTATGATAAGAATTTTTATTGATTTAAATTATTCTCCGGCAGACGCAGGAACCACAGACCGCCTTTATGCTATTCGGAAAAAAATGTATACATATGTTCACCATTTTTTGTTTAGTTGCCGAAAGTAACCATATGAACTGAATTACCAAATTTTATTCTAATAAGACCCAAACCATCCGAAATATAGTATTTTTGATGATTTGTGGGCTGAAATGGGGGTATGGAAAATTTTTTCCCTAAAACCATCTCGAACTCGAAACAAATCGAATACTAAAATTTCATCTCAATTTAGCTTGAACCTAGAGCGCTTTGCTTCACTCCATGCTTATCCCCTGAAAAGTGGTCATAACTAAAGTGGAACAGTCCTATTATAAACTAAATTACAAAATTTTAGTTTAATAGGACCCAAACCGTCTTCATTCTACGCTATCTACCGAAAAGTGGGCGGAACTAAAGTGGAACACGACTATTTTTAGTAAACTTGCCAAAAGTAACCGTGCGAACTAAATTACCAAATTTTAGTCTTATACTACGTTAACATTGGGACAAATGTCTCATTTCAGCACATTCAGCCAAATGAAAAACGAAGTCATCTCAGTTCCCATACAAATTCTCAGTTGCAATTCAACTCGCTTAAAACAAATGAATGAGATTAGATACGTTCTTAAAACTTATTACACACTATTTCGAACTAACACACTTCAAACAAAGGAAAATGTCAAATAACAAATCATTTTATGCACGTGTATCATCATCAATATCAACCAGTAAAAACAAAACAAAGAACCAGTTGTCAAACTAAATGAGATACTTTCGCCAAAAAAAAAAAATCAATGTAAGCACATTTAAATGACTGAATGAGGTTAAAGGGGGCAGTGAAACCCATTTTTAGTGCAGCTGCCGAAAGTAACCATACAAATAAAATTACCAAATTTTAGTCTTGTATGACCAAAACCATCTGAAATATAGCATAGTAGAATGTGAAAAGTAGGAGTGGCAAAAAATCAATAGCGTGGTACCTATATCGTCTAAATCGGTTCAGTGGTTCTTGCGTTATTGTCAAACATCCGAGAAGTGTCACTACGCTTTAAATAGCATAGATAGAAAGATGGCAAGGTTGGAAAACATAATTTAGGCTTATAACTGAATTCTGAATTCCCTCAAAACATTCGCAAAGAAAATAATCAACAATAATCAATATTGTGAAAAGCTCTCACGACAAAGAGAGGAAACCTTTGTTTGCTGTTGTAATGTGCTGCTTTTTGAATGTAAGCATCAAATAAAATACGTGAATTTTGTAATAATTAAAGAATAGACTTTTCGAAAAACTTAGTAAGTTATGACACTTGAAATTATCATACACGGTCGAAAATTTGGGTTTAAATTTAAAGCCTTTTTTAGTTTGGATAAATATAGATACCCTCAATGTTTTAAATTTGAGCCCACAGATTAAATTTAAAACCTTGAGGGTTTCTGTATTTATCCAAACCAAAAAAGATTTTAAATGTAAACCCAAATTTTCGACCGTGTAGGAATTGAATAAACAAAGAATTATCAAAATTATCTAATTGTATTCAAAGAATCAACATAAAAAATTATCAAAAACTAATCGGTGCAGTTTACCGAGCTTTTCTGGCCTTAAATTTCGTAAGTCTCCTTTTATTTAATAGTATAGAAATAGATATACTATATTCCGATAATATTTTCCCACAGGCATCTATTTTACTTTCATATAAAAACAAAATTTGAATTTTTATATTTGAATTTTGTTTTATTTAAAACGAATAAAAGGTTTTTCAAAGATTTGTAATTTTCTGAAATCATGTTTTAAAATAAGTAGTTTTGGGTTATACCTTGTTTCAATAATTTTAGCTTACAGATTTCAGTAATGAATTTCCTGACACCATAGCTAGCAATACTTTCTTAGCAATACCTATTACCACAATACCTATTAGCAATACCACAAACTTTATAATAAGATTTGCATTCATCCTCAACTTTACCGCTGCCGGCCAAAATAAAATTTACAAAAAAACAAATAATTTTCGCTCCACCTTACTGTAAATTCATGACAGTTTTTGTTTGAGCTTAAAAATATTTGTTTTTTTTAACTATTCGTATGCATTTTACATGTCCGTCTGTTTACCTGGATTCCACATTATCCAACTGTCGGTATGTTTGCTTTTGACAGTCCATCCACTACACATTTATTTAGTTTTGCAATATAAAAAAGAGCACAAACAAATCACCAAAAGTCTTAAAAGATTCTGTCATCAGTGGTTTAGCGGCCATGTCCGAACAAATGTAATTCAAAATTGTGTACAGGTATTGAAGGCCTCGCAGCTATTTACATTGTATTTAAGAAATACTTGGTTACGTCATGTGTGTCCATTTACCACTGGGTTGTGAAACTCTTTAAAGCGCTCATTAAACATACTCAAACTCAATATGGGAGAGTATAATGTGTGAAGCTAACCGACATCGCAATAGAAACAATGAGAAACACTATAGCAGAGGAAACGAGAGTTAAAGCTTTATGCTGCTTGTGTGTCTAGCAATTAAATGAAGCAATGATTTTTATGTTTGGATTTTTTGGCTACTGTGAAGTTTTTATGTTTGTTTTTAGTAACTTCCAAGAGTAGTTTTAAAAAATAAAGGATGCAAGATTTTAAGTTAAACATGTAGCTTTACATTAGTGGAAGAATTACTAAAATCGGTTCAGTAGTTTTTAAGTTTAGCGTCGTTGCAGATACGTGAGATGCCTTTTATATAATAGTATAGAAGTATAGATAACTTTCATACCGTTTAAGATACTTGAACAATTTTTTCTGCAAAATTGTGTGTCTTACTAGGACCAACATTTTATTAATACATTTTAATGATCTTACATGTGACCTTTCCAAAGAAAACTGGTAAAAACCGAAAAAATTACTTATATTTCGACATGCTGTTGGTTTAAAAATCGCAATCGATCGCGCACGTGATGATTTTGTTTTCCGAATAAATCGCAACATGATTTTGGGTTTTTTTTTTTTGTAAAAATTAACAGCCGATTTTAACGAATTCTAATTAGAATATTTTTTATTAGGGATACACTGCTTTAAATTATAAATTAGCATTTAGTGCACTATTCTAACAAATTTTTTCGTTTCATAAAATTTACCGTTACTTTCGAAAATTTAGACCAAAATGTTAAAAGGGCTTAAGTCATTTACGCCCTTTTTCGAGTTATTCCAATAACATGAAATATTTTTCTAAGCTTTACAAAATGCACTTGTCACCACCCTTAAAATGCATTTCTTGTCCACTTTATGAGCATTTTCTAAAAATTTTTGTATGGAGCTATGAACAAAATAAAATTTTCAAATTGCTTTCCTCGCCATAGGCTTGTATACATTTAAGCCCTTTTAACTTTTAGGTCGATAAATGTTTTCTGCTAGTTTTAATGATGTTGGAACTTGCCAGGGATGCCAGTTTCGTGGGAAATTTCTCGTGGAAAATTTAAATTTAAAAAGTGCAAAGAGTTCAGATACTGCTTACTATTTAAGATTTTTCGATTTATATGTTCTTTTTTTTTGTCAATGTTAAACATTCTTTAAAGTTGAAAACATTCACACAACCAATTTGTGTGCTACGTTTTTGAAGTGTGACTTCACGTCATTGTCGTCCTTTAATATATTTTTTTGTGAATGTAAATAATTAAAAATTTATTTCCCTGTTGTTGAAGCGCATTGAATGAGGAATAAAAATAAAGGATACTGAAGCGGAGTTGATGCATTTGTTGACACAACTTAAATAATTGATTAATGCTAATTATATGCAGGATACGCAAATGTTTACATGTTAAATTTCCAATGTAAGCGCAAAATGTAAGCGTCAAATAATTTAATTAATTGATTAATGCATTTTTAAACATATGGGCCTTACCAATAGTTGTTTTAATGCCTACTCTAAATTTAGTGTGAGCTTTTCTGACATTATTTCAATAGAATCTGTTGTCAAAAAGCTTACACTTAATTTAGAGTCGACAGTAAAATGACTATTGATAAGGCCCATTAAGTAGGTGAAAGTGAGGCGGTGTATGTGTAATGCAAGATTTGGCGCTTTTTAATTAAATATTTAAGAAAAATTATTTACCATGTTTAATTCGCTTTCATTGTTTTTTCCAAAAAGTTATCTTTTCTTCCAACGTTATTGTCGTTGTGTTGAAAGTGAACTTGTTCATGACATAAAATTCATTTCGCAGCATTAAAATTTCCAGAAATAGCATTAATCTTTGTGATAGACGAGAATTAAAATAAATAAATAAGCATTGTTTACATTTAAAATTATATTTTTTCCACAAAAAGAACATACAAAAGTGAAATGCGCACATGCTTCATTCAGTTCGTAGCGATAAATGGTCGAAAAATCAAAATAACAAAAGAGGATTATTACTACTACTATACAAGCAATGTATTTTAAACGATAAAATTGTATGCTTTAAGATTGCAAGCATTATTCAAAGTCAAATTAATAATAAGTTTTCACAAGTGAAAAACTGAATGTTTATAAAACATTTATTTAAAACGTTATGAATGAACTTTGTATTAAGACAATGTAGATATTTTGCTGCTTAATAACAAATGTATACCTACAAAATAAAATAAAAAAATATTTATATTAAAAACAATGCTAAGACGTGGAACAAGTTGAATGAACCAAGGTAAAAAAAGAGATTTCAAACGAAAACAGTTTAAACAAATGTTTGTATCGTCAGTGATAAATGTGTAATGAAAAATAAAACGAGATAAAGGCACTGATAAATGGACGTGCTGAGAATTTCTATACAAACATGAATATACAGATTTCACAAAACAGTTCTATAAAAAAGTAATGTATAAAATTAAATAACTTTTGTACCGTAAACATTTGCAGGTACATTTTTCTATCACTGCAAAAATGTTGCTTTACTTTTGCACAATACTGTTTTTATAAATATATGGAGGTACACAAATCAAGCATTAAAAAGTCATATAGTGTAAAATAAAAATGGATTGTGGCCATTTTTTTATATTTATTATTCTTTGTCTGACTGTTTTTATGGGAACAAATCGTATCGTGGCGTTGAATCGCTTAAATAAAAATAATTATTCAAGTATGTGTTGTTGACCGACCGGCCGGAAGTTAACGTTGGTTTTTGCAATTATAGAAAATATACAAGAGAAAATAAAAGCAACTCTAATAATATTTCACAATATATTTGTAAAACCGTAAAGCGCAAAGCCTAAGCACATCGATACCAAGATAAAACAAAACGATAAAGTTGGGCATGAGTGCATAAAAATTTGTAATGAATTTAGTTTTTTTATGAAAAGAAAAGTAATTACCTAATTATTATGTTTATTAAACAATTATGGCGGCTCCACAAAAATTGCCAAGTTAAGCTTTAACCAACAATAAACCGAGCCGGATATAAATATTTACTCAGTTAACTTTAGCGAAAGTGAAAAAATTTGTATTTCAACGAAATTAAGAACTCAATCCTCTGTAAAAGGAAATAGCGAAATGTTTAAATTTTTGACAGCTAGTTTTTGTTGGTATCCAAAATAAAATATATCGGTGTTATACTTGACCAAAAGCTATTTTTCTGCAAACCGTTGAGAGCACTATGTCCTATGTTAAACAGAGCTCAAATCTCAATTCTCAAAACAAAAATTTATTATTCAAATGTGTCATACAAAATCATACAAAAGAAAATTCTTAAAATGATAAACCAGAGCTATTACATTGCGATTACTATTAGTAATCAATTATATTATATTTTAAAAAGAATTCGTTGATTGAGAAAATAAATGTCGTATGTGAAAATTTTCACTTTTGAGATTATTGAGAAAAAAGGGCTATAAATTCTAAAAAAAAAGCGGTAGGTTCACAAAAAATTCGTAATCTATTGTGAAGTGTGTCCGCAAATAGACCTGAAATTCTGAAGAATTTGAATTATAGCGCCTTTTTCTCAATAATCTCAAAAGTGAACATTTTCACATACGACATTTATTTTCTCAAGCGACGAATTGTAATCATTATGGATAGTCCTTGAGGAAGAAGTTCATGATTAGTAATTGATTACGATTATAAATAATAAAAAATAATTACGATTACTTGAAATTACGCAAATAATCAAAAAGACGCTAAAGCAGGGACCAAAAATAACAGTTATTTACGAAATTTCTATTCAAAAAGTCAAATGGAAAGACTAGGTCTATTCGATATTTGCACAGCAATGTGATGCTTGTTAGCTAAGTAATAATAATCTTTAATGATTTACACTTTTCTCATATTTTTAAAAAGTCAATAAATAATCGTTATTTTTTGACCAATTTTATTTCGCTCCTTACTTTTATTTTTTATCAATTAAAGGAATTTTAGGAATTAAAATAAGACTTGTACTTTTGATAAAAGTTATAATTTGACTTTTATTTTTTCAATCAATAATAACAGTTAAAATAAGACTTTTACTTTTGATAAAATATAAAAGTTATAATTTGACTTTTATTTTTTTCGATCAATAATAAGAGTTTCGATCAAAAGTAAAAGTCATATTTTAATTCCTAAATCATCTGCTTTAGGAATTTTTTAAAAAAGTCAATAAATAATCGTTATTTTTTTGACCAATTTGATTTTTGATCAATTAAAGGAATTTTATAAATTAATATATGACTTTTACTTTTGATAAAAGTTAAATCTGACTTTAATTTTTTCGATCAATAATAACAGTTAATATTTGACTGTTATTTTTTCGAACAAAAGTAAAAGTCATATTTTAATTCCTAAATCATCTGCTTGCAGTCGTTGTTTTAGTCGTTTGCGAAATAAAGGAAAACAGAATGTGCAATGATAAGCAACAAAGCGATGCAATGCAACGATTTGAAGATCAATGGCAATGTTTTTATCTCTGTGCAAAAATGTTACGAATATAGGTGTTAACGAATAAAAAATGTACTCTACCAATTGTTTTGAAAATTTAAATTATTATAATAGTTAATAAGAAATAGATCAGTGAAGTTTTTAATCTCTATTTTTGATCGGAAAAATAAAAGTCAAATTTTAACTTTTATTTTTGATCAAAAAATAAATGTCAAATTTTAATTTTGATTATTTTTTTTTTGAAAAAATAAAAGTCAAGTTTTAACTTATTTTTTTGATCGAAAAAATAACAGTCATAGTTTAACTTTTATTTTTGATCGATATGAAATCAGTTAACAAATAACGAATTTTTGGTGACTTTTTTGACAAAAATCATCCCTGCTCTAAAGTTATCAATAAAAAAATTCCGACCACTTTTAGAAATTATCTAAATAATCAAAAATAATTTCTAAAAGTAGTCGGATTATTTGTTCTTGATTGCTATTGATTCTTTTTGATTATTTTCGTAATCTGAAGTAATCGTAATTGTTTGATTATTTGTAATCGTTATTATTAGATTATGACTGCAAACAGAAAAGAATAGTTGCAATTATTTCACCTTTTTTTAAAAAAAATATCGAATTACTAATGATTACGATTAGTAATCATTAATTAACAGATATGTGATAAATAACGGGAACTTGATACGAATTGTTCAAAGTTTTCATCCGAAGACAAAATTGTAATTATTTTACAAGAATCGGGAACTTTTCTTATGCCATATAAAAAATAACATAATTTGTAACTATGTACACATAAAATTTATCAACAGTTAAAAAACTTTTTACATAGCTGATTTGTTTCAAAACTATTTGAACTATTGTATATGCAATTACTTTTTTCACTTATTGTCAGACTTTTTTTCTATCAACTATAGGTGTTTTATCACATTTTTGCCTTGAAGAACTTATCAGCAGGGACCGTACCCGTTATGGTTTTTATCAAGAAAGTCATATATTGACAGTTATCATTTCACTTTTATTTTTTCAAAAATAATAGGTTTTTTATGCCTTTTATTTTTTCGGGCAACGATAGCTGTTACTTTTGACTTTCATTTTTTTGTTGTCAAAAATAACAGTTATTTTGTGTCTTTTATTTTCTAAAAGATAACTGTAACTTTTGACTTTTAGTTTTTAGGTCAAAAATAACAGTTATTTTGTGTCTTTTATTTTTTCGGTCAAAAATATCAGGTAATTTGAATTTTTTTAAAGGCCGCTTGCTTGTACGGAAAAAAATGTTATGCAATTTTTATCGTTTCATCAGCGTGCACATTTTGAGCTATACAACTTTTTTAGTTTAAATAGCTTTCTATTCGTTCAAGCAGCCTTTGAAAAAATACAAATCGCCCGATATTTTTTACCGAAAAAATAAAAGTCTAAACAGTTATTATTTTTAAAGTAACAGTTATTTTTGCCCGAAAAAATAAAAGGAAAAATAAAAGTTAATTTTAACTTTTATAGTGTCAAAAATTTAAAAGGCCGTTGGTAGCGAAGCTGCTGCCATTGCGATAATAATGGTATATGTAAGAAAGTCCACCGGCAACTTTTTCGTTATACCTTTTTCATCTAAAAATTGTAAAGTAACAGTTATTTTCGGTCCCTGGTTATTAGTACTATATTATATACACTTTTTGCGTTAATCTGACTAGGTGCAATATCTCCGATTAATCTCATATACATTATTTGTACATACGCACTGTGTATGTAAACAGAAATATTGGATAAATAAATTAGAATTGAAAATATAAAAAAGACTGAAGGTTTTTGGCAATACATGGTTCACTAATAGGGCTTTCAATCCCGAAGGGTAATAGCAAATTCCGGGATTTCGTGATCCCGAAACGCCAAAATTTTTAAATAATTGTTTATTATAAAATTGATTTTAAAAAATTTCTGCGTTTTGGCAAAAAGAACTCTATATTTTTTTTTGTTCTTTTTTGATCTTTGAAAATGGAAATCCAAAAGTAATCGTTATTTATACTTAAAATATTCAAGCACTCAAAAGTTTATAAGACAACACCAAGACGAAATCATAACTACTCATGCAGACAAGGGTTACAAAACAGTTTTATTGTACAAAGAAGAATATAAAGAAAAAAATCAACAATAGTTGGAAGATAAAGTCGAATTCTGTAATCTCCCATTTTGTGTTTTAAGCGGAAACACTTGGAAATTTATGATTGAAAAAATTAACATCACCTGATTAAATAGATCGAAAAAATTAAATTAAAAAATAACGATTATGCTGTCTGGTCACATGAAATTACTGGAGGGTGAAAACAAAACAAAACAGCAAATCGGTGTGCTCGACCTTTTTTAACAATTCTGAAAAAATAATCTAAAATTTAGTTGGGTCTCTAGATACTGGAAATGGCATTTTTTGTTTCCTCGCTAATTTATTTTGCAAGTTAGTTCAAAAAGGAAAAAATGATGAAAATAATGAAAAATATGCACATTTTTGATGATTTATTTCTTGAAAAACAAGAGAAGTAAAATCTTTCAACTTGTTTCAATACAAAAATATAAGATTTTAATATGTGTATCCAAACTTTTTCAAAAAAGTGACAGTTTAGCCAAAAAGCTCTATTGAAGATAGATTTTTTTTATCAATTTTATATTTTTCAACACTGATTTTTTTCAAAAGTTGATCCAAAAACAAAATAATTGTTTTTACAACTTAAAGGATCTTTTAAAGTTAGTTATATGTCAAGAGTTTTGTATTTTTGTTGTTTTAAATTAGTGTTATTTCCTCTCAAAGTTGAATCGAACAACGAAAATAGCACTTTTTAACACCCTGTATCCTCCTTTTCGCATGCAATAAAAAATTTGAAAATTTGGCAGAAGATGTATTTAATAAAGTTCAGTAATACCTATTAGTTTCATCATGGAGACTTCAATAGTTTCTACGGTATAGATATTTAAAATCACACTTTTTTTGTTTTTCAAGTGTTGACAATAATATGAATTTTTCATACCTTATCAAGACTTTTTTCTCAGAGTGTTCTTAGAACTCATATGGTATACAGCCCGGCCCTATCAGAGGGGAGGGCAGAAGGGGCTCGAGCCCTGGGCCCCACATCTTAAGGGGGCCCCCAAATTAAGAAAGTTATATAAGAAAAAAATTAAACAAAAATGTTCAGATGAAAAATTCCTACTGGACTTTTCTGGAAGTCAACGTGTTTTTGGCAATTATTGATTCCACTTTATATGGTCTAAAAGAAAGCGATTTGAAACACTTAAAATTCGTTTTCATTCCTCTGTCTATGTAATAAACTGAGCTGCGAAGACCTGCAGTCAGCAGCACAAACATTTCAGAAAACGTTATCGAAAGAAATATCGCGTGAGTAAATCATATTTTTTAAAAGAATATACTCAGTCAACTTTAAGAAGAATTGTAAGCCAAATAATCTATTTCAGGAACTATATCATCTTTTTAGTGTACGACGCATGCATGCTTATAAAGGGTGGTTAAATTTTAAGAACCGATGTTGAATGTGAACCACACCTAAGCGTCAAGTTTTTTCTGCATTTCATTTGGCATTTTTCAATTTCAGACTAACTCAATCTGAATCATGAAAAGATACACAATCGAGCAACGCGTAAAAGTTATTTAGGCTTATTATGAAAATGGACGTTCAAATCAAAATGCATATCGTGCACTTCGTGATTTTTTCGGTCAATTAATCGTCCAAATGTGCGTACAATCGGAAAAATTGTGCAAAAATTTGAGCAAACCGGGTCTGTAGGAGATGTGAAAACACCAGTGCATGCTCGTACAACTCGTACTGCAGAAGAGCCGTCCACCTCAACTCGTCGTCGTGCCCAACAATTGCACCTCTCACACTCGTCGTTGATGAACATTATGCATAACGACTTGCATTTACATGCTTACAAGGCGCAATTGACTCAAGAACTAAAGCCTCTTGGCCATTTCAAGCGTCGTCAATGCTCAGAATGGTGGCAAGAAATGGCAACAGTGGATGATTAATTTTCGAAGAAAATCTTCTTCAGTGATGAGGCACATTTTCACCTCAGTGGATTCGTCAATAAGCAGAATTGCCGTATTTGGGCGAATAATAATCCAAGAGTGATTGTCGAAAAACCAATGCACCCACAAAGAGTGACTGTTTGGTGCGGTTTATGGGCTGGCGGCATCATCGGGCCGTATTTTTTCCAAAACGAGGCCGGTCAGGCAGTTACTGTGAATGGTGTGCGCTATCGTGAGATGATAACGAACTTTTTATGGCCCGAATTGGAAGATATGGATGTGGAAGATATGTGGTTTCAACAGGACGGTGCCACTTGCCACACTACTACTTACTTACTTACTTAGTTGGCGCTACAACCGTATGTCGGATCGAATGTTTTCTTCACTGGAGCATCGTCTTTCATGCGCTGAACATGACCAAGCCAGCGAAGCCGCTCGATTTTAATGCGCTTGACTATGTCGATGTCAGCGTACAGCTCATACAGTTCATCATTCCACCGTATTCGGTACTCGCCATTGACGCAGATTGGTCCGTAGATCTTACGAAGAATCTTTCTCTCGAATGCTCCTAAAGTCTTTTCATCTAAACTGCTCAGCGTCCAGGTTTGTGATGCGTAAAGTAGGACGGGCATGATGAGCGATTTATAGAGCGTGATTTTCGTTCGTCGAGAGAGGGCTCTGCTTCTCAATTGCCTACTGAGCCCAAAGTAACACCTGTTGGCAAGAGTTATTCTTCGTTTGATCTCAATGCTGATGTCGTTGGTAGAATTAATGCTGGATCCCAGATAAACGAAGTTCTTCACAACCTCGAAGGAGGTATTGTCAACGGTAACGTGGGTTCCAAGACGCTGGGACTGTTTGTTTGTTGACACTAAGTATTTCGTCTTGTCTGCATTCACTGCCAGACCCATTCGACTTGACTCTCTTTCTAATCTGGAAAATGCTGCACTGACTTCGCGCGTATTATGGCCAATGATATCGATGTCATCAACATACGCAAGCAGCATAACACTCTTGTAGAATATTGTGCCACTACGTCTCAGATCAGCAGCTCGGATGATCTTTTCCATCATTAGGTTGAAAAAGTCGCACGATAAGGAATCACCTTGTCTGAAACCTCGTTTGGTAATAAATGGTGGGGAGAGGTCCTTCCCGATTTTAACTGCGCTGCTGGTGTTGCTCAGTGTCATCCTGCAAAGTCGTATTAGTTTTGCAGGAATACCAAATTCAGACATGGTGGAGTACAGGTGCTTCCTTATTGGGCTGTCGAAGGCGGCTTTGTAGTCGACAAAAAGATGGTGGGTGTCGACTTGTTTTTCTTGAGTCTTCTCCAAGATTTGTCGTAGCGTGAAAATCTGGTCGATGGTGGACTTTCCAGGTCTGAAGCCACACTGATAAGGTCCGATCAGTTCGTTTACAATGGGCTTCAATCTTTCACATAAAACGCTCGACAGGACCTTATATGCGATATTAAGAAGGCTTATCCCACGGTAATTGGCACAGATAGTGGGATCGCCTTTCTTGTGGATTGGGCAGAGCACACTGAGATTCCAATCGTTCGGAATGCATTCTTCCGACCATATTCTGCATAGAAGCTCGTGAATGCATTTAAGTAGAGCTTCGCCTCCGTTCTTAAACAACTCAGCAGGTAAGCCATCAGCTCCCGCGGCTTTGTTATTTTTAAGCCGAGCTATAGCTGTCAGAACTTCATCATAGTCGGGCAGCGGAACCTCAACGCTGTCATCCAAAATTGGGGTTTCCGGAATATCATCTCTATTGGCGGGATTGTTGTCAGCGTCGCCATTTAGAAGCTTAGAGAAGTGTTCCCTCCATAACGTCAGTATACTCTGGACATCTGTCACTAGATTCCCGTTTTCATCCTTGCAGGAAGAGGCCCCGGTTTTAAAACCATCGGCAAGGCGTCTTATTTTTTCGAAAAATTTTCGGGCCTCATTCCTGTCACCATACATCTCAATCTTCTCCTGCTCGCGCTTTTCTGCCTCTCTTTTTTTCCGCCTGAAAATATGTCTCTCTTCCCTCCTCTTTTCTTTGTATCGCTCCTTAGCAGCGCGCGTTACAACCGACTGCAGGGTGGCTTTGTAGGCGGCGTCTTTCTCTGCAGTGGCGTCGCGACACTCCTGGTCGTACCACTGGTTTCGGCTAGGGCGTTGGTAGCCAATCACCTCTTCAGCAGCCGCACGCATGGAGCGTGCAATCACTTGCCACACAGCTAACGAAAAAATGGCTCTTTTGCGCGAAAAATTCAAAGGCCGTGTTATCTCACGTGGTGGCGATGTCAATTGGCCGCCAAGATCATGTGATTTGACACCGTTGGACTTCTTCCTTTGGGGTTATTTGAAAGAAAAGGTGTTCGTCGATAAGCCAGGAACAATTCAAGAGCTAAAGGATGAGATAATTCGGCACATTAACTGCATGGAACCTCAATTATGCCACAGCGTCATCGAAAATTTGGACCAGCGGATGGAGGTGTGCCGCCCAGGCGGCCATTTGGCCAATATTTTGTTCCATACATAATTGCACCATACCAATATTATCATAATAAAAAGAAATGACAATAATTTCCTAAATAATTTGTGTTTTATTCAAAATCAACATCGGCCCTTACAGTTTAACCACCCTTTTAACTTGATTTTTTAAAAAAACCTTAATTTGGCATTGACAAATCCTAGGAACTTGACTTCTTTCAAAAATCCTTAAAGTGGCCTTTCTGACATATCGAATTTTGCTACTAAAAATAATATATTGATATTAAAATTAAGTCATGGCCGCGACACATTTTACATGTATGGTAGCACGGGAAGGGTGGCACATTTTTTCAAACCTAGAGCGCCGACTGTGGTAAATGCGCCTCTGGGCCGACCTTTTGTCAAAATTGTTTAAATGTCCTTTCCATGATGAACATAAATCCGGATATAGCAAGAAAAATCATTTTTTCAGTTATAAAAGATGCGTTTTAACAACAAAAAGCTAAAAAGACAGTTCTCAAATAATGTTTTATCTAATTCTATCTAAATGTTTTATCTAAATATTTTTTTCATAAAAATGTCGTGTAAACATTAAATCATTTTTTTAAAGAGGTTGGGGGCCCCAATAAATTCGTGCCCCGGGCCCCTCACGGGCTCTGAAAGGCCCTGTATACAGCCATGCTCATAGACTTTACTATAACTCAATGTGATAAAATACTTTTAGTACAATATCGTGTTAAAAATTTTAGAAGCAAATTCACACCACTGATTACTTAATAATGTATTATTTATTATTTGGATAATGGTACTTTGAAATCTGTATGACAGGCTTGAAAATGATGAGTACAGTAGAGTTTATCCCTTGTGTTATTTCGGTTACAGTTTTTTGTGGATCTCACGACTTGCCGGTTCATGGAAAAGATAAATCGTCCAGCTGATTAAATACTTCTTCGCGCAACAATTTAAATTAACTTACTAATCATCCTGCAACATTACCTTTTGAATATGGGAAGTTGCCGCTGTTCATAAAATATCTCGACTCATTAAAATCGTCCTTACAGAAGCGTCTTTATGCCTTTAAAGCGTGCACAGAAATTTGGTGCAAGAGAAAGAGAAATGCTGAATGGTGAAATTTTAAGCCGCTTTGCTGAAAATTCGCGCCGATAAATACTTTGATTTCCGCTCTTGTTTAATCGCGTTTAATTTAATATTGAATCCAATATAAATTTATATATTTCTCAATAAAGCTTTCTACAATAAAATTGATTTTATTTATCAGCTACATTAAACAATAACAGATCGATCCTGTCGCGGTTGCGTTTATCTCATTACCGAAGAAATTCAGGAGTAACAAGGACAAATATATTTAGTAAATGCTCTAAATTCGCTCTAAATTTAGCTCTCAGTGTGAACATAGCATAAGACTGGTAACGAATTTCAGTAACAAGATTACTATTACCGGCAACGCACAGTATCGCTCCGTAATTGGATGCCCATCTGACTAAAATTCTGGCTACGCCCATGATAAATTATGCTAATATTTCAGATATTCCTTGTTCATTAACCTTCGAACGCATTTGATTTTTTGTAACGTAAGACTTTTAGTGTCAAAGCGACACTATACATGACAACTAAAGATTTAAGTTTAATACCACGGAAAACCTAAATTGTTCGCTTATATTCATGTTAAATTAAAATGCTTATTTTAAAAAAACTTAAAAGGAATGTTCCAAATTTGTTTGCTACATTAGAACTATAAAATTAAAATAATTAATAAAATGTTAAAAATAACAATTTGATATTCACCAACTACACTAATGCTTGTTATTCACTATTTCATTTTTATGACGACACAAAATTTTATCACTTGAAATATCACCATAATTCAACTCTAGAACATTTTCTGCAAAGTGCGTGAAGATAAATTCGTCAATCCGACGCTAGCTTAGCAAAGACTCGAACCAAAATTTTTGATCTACAAAAAGTTAAATTCGTACTTTTTGCTTAGTACGATTTTAATTTTGGGAAATATGTAACGCACAGATTTTGAGAATTTTTGATAATTTTTCAAGATTGCCAAATGTAGAAAAAATAAAGATGTCAACATGTTGTCATTTTCAATTTGATTGACAACAAACAACTGACCACTGAAAATGACATAGTGAAAACCAAGCATAAGTTTGAGCATATTTTTTACGTGAGGCAAGAAGATGAAATGGACAAACTGACGATGACCAGTAGCAAAAAAAGATAATATTTTTATAAAAATAAACAAAAAATTTACAGTTAGTTCTAATTTTTTTCTTTTCGTTGTTTTCTTATACTACGTTTACAGTGGACCTAATGACTCATTTTAAATGAGTCATCCAAAAGTGTTTACTGTAGTAGTTTCAGGGATGCTATGATTAGGGCTTTTACAAGATACTACTACAGTAAACACTTTTGAATGGCTCATTTAAAATGAGTCATTTGGTTCACTGTTAACGTAGTATAAGCTTTGTGTTAATTTGACACTGAACGTCATTTGAGGGAAATTTTGACTACAGCTTCTCAATGACATCAATTGAAATTTTTTTCTTTGGTAAAATCTAAATTTAGGCATGATTTTTACATTGAGCCAAAATACCAAGTGAATTTGAGCTCAAATAAAAAACGTATACAATTTTCTATATAAAACTGTATTGACACTAAATGTGTTTGAACGTTAAAAATAAAAATAGTTTAACGCAGTCAATTTTAGTGAATAGTTATAATCTATATCACAGGTTTCTGTTCAATGAGGATAGTAAAAAGCTTAATATAAAAATAACAAAGTAAAATAAGAAAATGTTCAATAACGTTTATGAAATACAGTACAAAAATAGAACACTTTATAAAATACAGAACATTTATATGTTTTGCATAACAAAATAATTTATAAAGGACATTGTCTTAAATAATAGTAGTGTATTGTATTATACAGTACGGATGGTCACCGTAACTATAGTACAAGTGGGTAATATAAAATTATTAGGGGTATTCACTCTGACTTGGGTAGTTGGGTAGATTGGCAAATGCCGTACATTTTGTTTTTGTAAAGTGCCATTATTGTATCCATTTACCAATCTACTCTAGCTGACCCCCTGACTTGTTTGGGTAGATTGATTTCTTGTCAAATCGAATACTTTAGTCAAATCGAATACTACCTTTTGCAAAAATAGGCAATAATTGACCTAAGGGCATCAAATTAATATTTTTTGCCAAGGCTAATATCTCGACTAATGTCACACCCCCTATTAACGCCCACAAATCAACAAAAACGCTATGTTTCAGAACGTTTGGGTCGTATTAGAATAAAATTTTAAAATTTAGTTCATAAGGTTACTTTTGGAAACTCAACTAAAAATGGGCGTGGTCGCATTACTGTTATGCCAGTTCAGATATATAAAAATGTTTTTTCTAATTCGCATGAAAATTCTTATATGACAGTCAGGCGGTCTGTCTGTCACAGGACAGGCGTTTGCCCAGGATTACTAGTAAATTATAAAATGGTGCGAAATTCACTATAAAAACTACTAGCATATAAAATAACTTTTTTTTACGCCCAATTAATGTCCTAAATTTTTAAATTTGAACCGGGGAGATCAAACAAACATGCAGCACTGCCCAAAACTATTCTACAAATTACTCAATTGTTATTTAGGGTACTCGCAATCATCAAAAGTACTCAATCTACTCAAACCCAACTACCCAAGTTAGTGTGAATACCTCTATTAAGAATTTTTTTCTTCTATTACACTTTAAGAGAAAACTACTTAAGACTGTTGAATTTGGAACTTTATTCAGAAGAATAATATTTTTTCTTGTTAGTTTTTTTTTTAAAATCTGACTGCAGATTCATAATCAGTTACTGTCAAAATATTTCAAACAGCAAACAGTTTGAATTTAGAATTGTCCAACGCCTTTGACACTGTGTTTTCACAGTTATCACAGTTTATCATCTTTTGGTGATAAAAATAGTTAATTATAAATTTCTAATTACATTTTAAACAATTCAAACAATGCGTTGCATGCATAAATTTATCTATTCAACGTGCTTATCTTTCGAAATAAATATCTTGTTCATTTGAAAGGATTGCAAACTATTCATGAAATTAAAATTTGAACACTAAATTTTGTCACTTCAACTTGTGCTCGGATAAGAAAAGCTTCGAAAGATTGTTTTATTTTCATGTTTGAGCAAAAAAGTTTCCAAATTGTATTCGTTTGGAACAACAAAACAATTCCATTCAATGTGATTCTATTACTGTACTGTGTGTTGACTCTGTCTCTTTGAATGATGATATATATTTTCATTTATTTAATTTAAACTTTTGCCAAGGAAAACTTGGTCTGGATCAGATGACATTTGCTGACATTGCAATGAAAGTGAAATTATTTGGAACAGTAGAAGTAGCGGAAAAAACAACTCAAACAAGAATAAACTTTATTGAATTACAAAAGCAAGATTTGACTGCTTAGCGAAATATAAAAATTTTATTCAATTGAGTGATTTTTTTGTTCATTGCTTTCCCAATGTGCACAAAAACGGATGCGGATCCGTTTCGAATCCGTTAGGAGTCCGTGCTTTCTTATGTTTCGACTAGAGATGGATTTGTCACGATGAATCACATCGTGATCGTGTGCTAACCCATCCAAAAAAACGAAATATTAGTGAGCGTGCGTGATTGAATTTTCCTCGTGCCTCATCGTGTTCTTCGTGTCACGACTTGTTTATCCTACTTTTTCAAATGTGTGCAAAATTAAGATATGATTTTTTGTTTTACGGTTATATTACCATTTTTATTTATTTTTTTTTTCAAATACATTCAATGTAGTTTTATATAATAACAATATTTGCCTACAAAATGCAACACTGACAACTTCTAAGAAAGCTACAACAACCAACTTTGCTTTATTTAATTATTTCGCGAAACGTCATCGACAACTTGAAACAAATTTGGCCTCAAAGGGGAAACAAGATCGAGACCGATGGGTACAAATTTGAATAGATTACTTAATAAAAACTTTAATTAAAATAATACCTTCAAATTATACTTCGTACTAATTAAATTCAATGGTTTTTAACGGCAATTAAATGTTTAAAAAGTTTAAATTTTAACTTAATAAATGTTATTCTGCGGTTTCAACCTAAAGATTAATAATTTTTCTGCAAAATAAATAATTTCGATATAGAAGATGTATCGTTATAAGCAGGGCTCGGATTTTGATGACCTAAAAACTTAAAAAAATAACCTAAAAAATGACAAAAATTACCTAAAAACTGAAGAAAATTACCCAAAAATTGCAAACAATTGCGTAAAAAGTAAACAAAAAATTTTGCCTTAAAAATAAAACATTACTTAACTTAAAATTTATTTTATACTCAGGATATGCTAGAGTTTTTATCTAACACTTGTTTAATTTTTCTACATACCCTTTCGTCAGTTTCACCATGCGCAGAGCTTTTTTTTCATCGAAGTCTATAAAAAAGATATTCCTTTGTCGAGAGGTAATGTTTTTGATTGAAGGAATATGTCTAAAAATTTGCATTTTGGCATTTTTTAGTACGAAAAAAAACAAAAAAAAAAATATATAAAAATTACACTTAAATGACCTAAAAAACCGAAAATGCGCTCAAAATTAAAAATGTCAAAAAATGACAATAAAATAACTTAAAAATCTCAAAAAATGACAAAAAAACACCCTAAATTTAGTAAAAATTACCTGAAAACTAAAAACCATGAAAAATGACGAAAAAATGTCCTAAAAACTTTTCATATTTGGAATTTAGGAAACATAAATGGACGTTTTAAATAAGCAGGAAATGTCTTAGAAGCAGCAGAAAAAAGATGACATGTCATCGAAATCCTAGCCCTGTAGCTCGTTCCTGTAACAAAATCGGCAAGTTACAGATTTGAGTGACGGCATGCGTTATCGATCCCTACTTACCGATTTCGGGACAACTAATGTTTATGTACGTTGAAATCGGTAAAAATTCGGTCCGTGATGAAAAAAAACACAAATCGAGAAGAAACGTTGCGAAATGGAGTCAAATAACAAGCAGCTGTCTACTTGCATTTATTTTATTTTATTTTATTTAATGTCTTGTTATTAAAAAAGTGATTATGTGAAGTTTAAGTAAATTAATTATGCTATAATAATTAATAATGTTGATAATAATCAACAATTATTAATGTAAATAATTTGACAACAAGTGATGTGTAACAAAAACTTAGCAACAATCTGCAACCGGGTTCTTTTGCATTACTTTAACAAATATTTTTTTCTTAACTTTTCATCTTTTATGTAAATGGGCATTCTTTTTAAATCGCATTACCTTGAAAATTAAAACGTTTTGAAACAAACAAAAATATTATAGTCAGTAAAAAACACAACTTAAGCGAAAGTACCCGTTTAAGAATATTAATTGCGAGTACTTGTTATTTCATATATACACAACATTACTTACTGTGATTTATACAAACCGATAGAATTCTCAATTGCCACAGAGTGAGTGAGAAAAGCATGCATTTTTATCGATTCAATTTTCTTACAAAAACACTTTTTTAAAGATTCCATTGAAGTGAAATCGGAACATGTGACAACTTATCGATTTGAAACGAACGAATCGAATAGAAATCTATTCAGATTATTACACAAACAGTGTAGGTGAGAATAACGACAGAGTGACGTCAAATCGGTAGCATGGATCGGTAACTGCGATCGCTACGAGTTACAAGAACGAGCTACTGGTTATAAGATATGATTTGAATTTACGTTTCTTATTTCAAAAACACTACAGTGAACGTGCATGATCGTGAGTCAAAAATAGATTTAATCGTGCGCGTACGTGATTAGAAGAAAATACATCGTGAGTATGCATGATCGTGAGTCAAAAATTATTTTAATCGTGAGCGTACTCACGTAAAATCATTAAAATTACTCACTCGCCCATCTTTATTTTCGACGGACCCGTTTGGAACCCGTTGCAAATCCGTTAAAAAAATGGCCACACCGTTAACATAATAGGCAGTCTTAAAGTTGTAATAAAATATTTAATTTTATTTTCAGTGGGTATACGTTATAGTGGAGATACGAAATACAATTGTTTACTTATTCTTATTTTAAATAACTTTTTTACTATCTGAAAAGTAGGTGACAATTTTCATCAAAATTTATTAGTTTTGAGCTTCAAATTTTGTTTTTAAATAAAAAAACTACAACAAACACATAAAAATTTTAAAAATATTGGTTAACAATTGTCACTTTGCCAGATTAGGGCCGTTAAATAAAAAAATAAAATTTTGAATTTAGCATAAGTCCGTGTTATTTAAAAAAAAAACGAGTCTGTCGCGAATTTCTCATTATTTAGAACAAACGAGTCCGTCTCGAAGTCGTGTTACTTTGACGAAACGAATCTGTCTCAAATTCGTATAAGAAGTTCGTTCTGAGTTCGAGACAGATCGATAAAATAAGTTTTTGAGAGGAATTTCATACGAAAAAGGATCAGTTCCGGATGCGAAACGCAATCCGTCTCGAATTCTAAACGGATCCGTTTGACACACTGGGTTAATTTATTTTGCACAATTAGTGTTTGTGATTGTGTGTGTGTGTGTTGGGTAACAAAAACAAAAATATATAAAGAATTATCTTGTGCGCCATCAATTCGCAAATTTCTACACTTTGTTGCACATCAACTGGAACAGGCATCAACAAAATGTGTGTGTGTGTGGTACAGACCAGCCGACACCTCCATCCCATTTTGCAAAGATGACCTCTACTTAAGGGCAGGTTCTCATCTAGAGGTCTGAAAACACTGTGATGTTCTCGATTTTTTTTTTCATAGAAGGAAGTAAATGAACACCTTGAGTTTTTTGACAGTTATTTATTGATTCTTAAAATGTAGAAAAATATTTTTTTGTGTGCATAAAAGAGTAATCTGAAGTGTCAATACGCCGTCAAGCGTAACGTTAAAAAAAAGGTACACAAACGGTCTCCATCCCACGCACGTTCATGTCATCAAGAGCGTGAAGACAAATTCGTCAATCCGACGATAACTTAGCAAAGACTCAAACCAAAATTTTTGCTCCGCCAAAAGTTAAATTCGTACTCTTTGCTAAGTAAAAACTCTTTGCTCCCAAAATTAAAATCGTTCTTTTTGCAAAGTACGAATTTAACTTTTGGGAGGAAATTAAATTTGTTCTATGTGCAAAGTACGAGATTAACTTTTGATTCGAATTTAGCTTTTGGCACATTTTTGTGAATGCACAATTAAGACTTTTGTCCGAAAAATTTTTTAAAAGTAGTGAATGTTAGGTCCAAAGTACTAAGATTCCATGCAAAACATTGTCCAGACAGATTTTGAGAAATTTCGCATTGAAACTTATTATTTTCAACCTAACATTCATTACTTTATGAAAAATGTTTATGACAAAAGTCTTAATTGTGCACTCAAAATTGTGCCAAAAGCTAAATTCGAATCAAAAGATAATCTCGTACTTTGCAAATAAAAAGAATTTAATTTCCTCCCAAAAGTTAAATTCGTACTTTGCAAAAAGAGCGATTTTAATTTTGGGAGGAAATTTCTTCCCAAAATTAAATTCGTACTTAGCAAAAAGTACGAATTTAACTTTTTGCGGAGCAAAAATTTTGGTTTGAGGCTTTGCTAAGTTAGCGTCGGATTGGCGAATTTATCTTCACGCACTTCATGTCATCTAATATAAAAAGCCAAACAATTTTATAAATCATATTACATTTATTGGAGCTTGAATCTAAAATATCAATAAATAACTGAAAATAGCATAAATGGCGCACATTTGAATTTTAAGTAGCGTTTTTTTTACACTTTTTGCTGTTTAAAGTTCTCTAAAAAAACTAAAACCGTTCAATTTATCTAAATTTAGGTTTTGGATCTAATAAATTGTAGCTTCTTTAAAATAAAAA
Source organism: Dichetophora obliterata (assembly GCA_963920525.1). Lineage (NCBI taxonomy): Eukaryota > Metazoa > Arthropoda > Insecta > Diptera > Sciomyzidae > Dichetophora > Dichetophora obliterata. Next base: position 116,660,631 of record OY986438.1, on the reverse strand, counting down.
CAAAATCCAAGTCAATCCGTAGAGTAGTTCTTGAGATATCGTGGAAACCAGTTTGTAGAACATGATTTTTCATAAAACGGTTTTTTAAGATTTGGTTAACGATTGTTTCGAGTGCGTTATTGAAAATATGGATTTCTTTCGTATGGTATAACTTCGTATAACTTTTTTATGCAATTGTTATCGGCCAAACCGATTGAGAAAATTATGCTACACATCATAAGCTATCAAAAAATAAAAATATAAAAAGTTGTGTTTTTTGGTTTAGCTTCATAAGAACCTGCCCTTAAAGCAAATAAAACCAACAAAAATGGTATTCCAACATTTTTTCGCTGGGTTAAAAGATCACATTTAAATTGAGTCATTATTTATTCATAGAATGTGCGCCGCATGTAAACGTTGAATGGTGGTCAGAAAATAATGGCATCTGAATGTATGCTTATGAATTGTTTAAATGATGAAAGTTCAATGATTTGCAATTATTTGATTTCACGGAACTTGGTCGTTAATACCTATAAAGTTTTTAATTATATTTATAGCTAGGTAAGTAGATAGATAGACTGTGTGTAATAAAAGTATCTGAGGCGACAAAAATCGTATATCATTGACCTTTTTCACAAGGATTCTATGAAAAAAGATTCTTTCTATACACTGTTTTTTTAAATTAATATAATGAAATTTTTTAAATTAATCTTAATTGAAGTAAAAATTAAATAAAATCTACATGTTTCAAGATTAACGACAGTTTTTGACATTTCTTTTTTCGTACAACAACATTGTGTTTGAAGAATTGTTTTTAACAACTTTTCGTTAAAATGACGACAGCAACAAAATTATAAAAATTGTAATGGTAAAAGTAACGAAAACTGCCCTTAATTTTAAAATATTTTCATGGTCGCGCACGTAATGTTCGTACGTCTTTTGCTAAAAACTTTTAACTTTAACTTTAACATTTAACTTTTTGTGTCCTGTTTTGATTTTTGGATAGTACTCTAGTGTTACCTACTATATTTAGTGCTAAAGAGGAAAGCGATCGATAGTATTGTCCAAAGATATAGCAAACAAAAAAGGTCGCGTGACGTAACAAAAAATATATGTGCTTTTTGTCTGCATCAATATAAACCAAAAAACATGCAAAGTCTGCACGAGTTTTTTTATGAAAGTTGTTTTAAGATAATATGGAATAATGTTGCTATACATTCATAATTGTTTCGTTGAAGAATCTTTTTTAATAATTTTTATACAAACCATAATATGACATGTAAAGACACATACATTACAATACAGATTTTTCCCTTCAAAGTAGTACATATTTTTTTTTAGTTTTATTTATATAATTGATCACGAAAAACATATAGACCAACTTTCGTTAAAATTCTTTAACTTTTGTCACCATTTTTCAACTTTTGTTGAAATTCATTATGTTTGTTGACATTTTTTTTAAATTCAAATTGAGATCAGCTCTCAGTACTCTCACAGCATAAATTTAAACATTTTTTTCTATTACTCGTAAGGAGGTTTAAATAACATTTTATGCAACATTTAATTTTTCAGTCGAGGTAGACCATTCTATTACTCTATAAATGTAAATTATACCTACGTTAGTGGATGTATCTCCAAATGTATATGTATATACCAAAGTTCATCAGACGAATGTGTTCGAAACGAATATTATATTATTTTTAATGTCTTAACAACACTATTATTTTACAACTGTTGTATCAACACTGTTTTTGTTTAACATGCAAAATTGAGATAGGACAAATACAACCCTGCGAGCTATGTTTATTGAGAGTACTATTTATCAGCTGTGTTTGTTTACTTTTTCTTTATAACTGGCTTTGAAGTTTCTGCAATAAACGCCGAAAACATGGAAGAAAACCACGATATTCAGGTAAATTAAGTTGAATAAAAGCAAATTATAAAAAAAAAATTGTTACTTAATGTGGTAGAAATATGACCAGCGATACAACGATTAAGGGATGCTCACATGTGTCGTAATTTTGTAGAATTTTGATATACGACATAAGACATGCCTTGTGAATTGCCTAACTGTTTTTGGAGTGGTTATTTCCCATCACAATCACTTTTCACTATTACTGTATTGAGCTTTAATTTAATTTAAATAATCTTAGTAAGGGTATTCACTTCACTGCTGAAATTTCCGAAATGCTGAAATTTACGACAACTTCAGAGCAATTATTGTTGTTTTGGTTTTTCGAAGTTTGCTTAATTTTAATCACCTATTGAGTTGATGAAAAATGATCATCGAAAATTTGCGAAGAAAAGATGTGTTCAGTAACCATAAGCAAATCAGTTTAATCGTTGTGAATATGATAATTTCGATAAGAAAAAAAGCATTCTGTCACATCCCTCCTAAAAGCTGATGCAAAGTATGCGAGCAAGAACAAAGTTATCATTAATTCTATTTAGTGTGCTACCGATCATATAATTTAGTTGTGCTACTTTTTTGGCATTATTTTTCTATTAAAAGGCAGAAAGCACAAGTTTTTTAACATAATTATTTGTTTTGGTAACAAGCCCACCAACGAAATATAGCAATGGCAATTTTAAGCTTGACAGATGCATGTGAAAAAACGAAACATTCAGGCATGTTCTGCATTCCACTTCCGAGTGGAAGTCAAAATAAATCATAATTAAATTCGATATTTGGTGTTCCACATATCACTTTTTTCGTTTGGTATTTTATTTAATATATTAATATAATCAATTGTTTTTACAAAAAAAAAATAAATATAGAACCCCCAATATCGAATTCAGTTATGATTTATTTTAACTTCCACTCGGAAGTGGAATGCAGCACATGCCTGATTATAAAAGGTCACTCACTTCAACTCGTCGGAAATTTCCGATTTTTGAAATTTCAGCAATGAAGTGAATACCCCTAGTGTATCTTAGACAAAATAGAAAGTTTTAAAAATATGCATTTAATCATCGCTCTTCAAAGCCTTCATAACTCAAAAATACATAAAAATGGAGTTAGTTAATTATTAAAAAACGTTTGTTCTACCATTATCTATATTAGGGCCGTCCAGAAGTCTTGCCCGTACGTCGACAGAGGGCAGGCAGTGCACTTTGTAGTCTGCTTGATGATTTCGGGGTGAAGCGGAAAGAGGAGCGTAAAATTTTGAGAGGAAGAAGAGAGTAGATGCACAGAACCTGTGAGAGCGAGAGCATACTGTTATGAAAAAGCAGTCTTGCACATTCTGCATATTAAGACAATTTTCAACTTTAAAGGGTTTTTATTATTTGACATAGCCACAAAAAGATATGTTGCTTTGACGTATAATTACGTCTTACAGCGCGGTTTTCCACAAATTGTTTGCTTGTTTTTGTTTAAACTTTGGGGTCGACGTAAAATATCAGTTATATGGCGAATATTGACCAAAGTGCACAACTTTTTTCACAGTTACCATTAGAAACTCTCACATTGTAGATTATCAGGCAAATTTTCACTTTTATTTTGGCGTAAAATGACAAAAAACAAAAATAAATTTTTTTTCCTCAAAATTTTGAAAGTCAAAAGAGTACTAAAAATGTTTGGTTTTTATGACAAAATGCAATAGGTAACTGGAATTATTTCAAAGTTTTTACTATTAAAGTTATAAAACGCCCGGTTTTTTTATATCACTGAGAATGCAACATTGATTTTGGGCGGCTCTGAGCGCAATAAGCGCAATTATAATTTTTGGAATGCAGACCAGGGATGATAATTTCAATTTTCGGTTTGGTACCTAGCTGATTTTAAAAAGTACTAAAAGTACTGAATTAAGAAATAAAATAAAAATGTGCAAAAACTTTTAGAAGCTTGGAAGGGTTTTCAAACGTGAAGCTTATAGTTCCTGATTACAATGAAAATTAGTGATGAGATATTAAAAAGCTCAAGAAGCTACTTTGTGAAGCGTTGAATAGGCATTCATTATGATAAAAATAAACTCGACAAAGCTGCTTTATGACTCAGCTTCCACCAAAGCGTCTACTATGAATGCGGCCTTAGAACTTACGCTTCAAGCTGTAAGAATACAACAAACTTTGTTGTATCAAAAACATTGCTTTCTTAATATAAATTAAAGTTAAATGTGTTTATATTGAAATATATTCAGGGGTACGAACTGAGTGTTGTTGGGGTAGTATTTTCTTTTTTTAGCTTAAGAATATGGTTAGCTCTTTTTAGCTACTTTTGTTAGCAGTTTTAGCCACAGCCTCAAAATTTTTCTTTTCAGATGTCAACTTAAAGCTGGATGTGCTTCATTCTGCCTTAACACATACCAACCATGTTGAAAATCAGGTAATCAAAAGATTTGAATTTTATATTAGGGATATTCCCAATAACGGGCAACAACCTTGCATCGTGGAATTTGCAAAATATGATCGCTAATATTTTTAACCTTCCAAAAAGCATTCCAAATCAAAAAACAACGCAATCAGGTCCATTTCCTATGGGGGTTCAGGGGAGGGGGTTCAAACATCCAATTAGCAATTAAACATTTTTTTATAGTTATATTAAATAAAAGCACAGATATTCCAAATTATTTAATCACCATAACATACAGATAAATTGAAAATTGTTCAATCTACATGCTTTGTTTGTTTAGCCGACATTAAGTTAAATATAATAGAATATAAATGGTTTCGTAATTGTTTTCCTATTTATTGTTGCTTACGTACTAGCGTTTGCAGAACGTATGCATATAAATTGAATAAAATTATTCTAAGCCGCCAGCAGTGTTCGAACTTTACTGCAATTGCAGTAGATCTACTGCGCTTTTTGGCAACATTTAATGTTCTACTGCGTCACTGCGATTTATTCGCAACAAACACTTCTATGGTTATTTTTGGAAAATGTAAGCATTGATGTTTATTAAAAATGTAGAGTTTCAGGGGTCCATTACATCTGTATACTGTAATCTTAGCGTTCAAACAGAAGAAAGTAATTTGTTAGATGAAGCTGTCATTGCGACAAAATAAAATATTTTATAGATTTACATAAGGTTTTTTGACCGAATTAAGAACTGATTTGCTTTTAACGACCGTGATTGAATTTTTCTACAGCAAATATATTTTGAATCGGTAAAAAATATGTTTCTGCAACATGCAAATATATATAGTATATAGTTATACATACACAGAGGGAAAACCTATGGACTCACTACATAAATTTATGTACTCATGACATTAATTTCTGCTCACATAAATTTGGTGGTTTCCTTGTTCTAAGTACATGTTAAAATATGTATTGACTATATAAATCTTTTAAACAGTACTGCATGTAGTCAATAAAGAGTTTTATGTACTCATCACAAAATTATGTGTTGTGAATAAATAGATAGATGTACGTGGTGGGTGCATTCACACTATGCTCATTAAAAATTTATTGTTAATAATTTTATGTAATCAGTACAGTTCTGATGTATGTAGTACATAGATTATTGACCAATTACATAAAATATTAAATAACTGTATGTAGTGAGTACATATATAATGGACCTATTACATAAATATTAACTTTTTGCAATGAGTACATATATTATTGACCCATTACTTAAAATAATAAATAATTGTATGCAATGTGTACAGTTCCGATGTACGCAGTATAAAGATTATTGACTCATTACATTAAATAAAAAAATTGGTGTATGTAATGAGTACAATTCCGATGTACCTAGTACATAGATTATTTACCCATTACAAAAATGTATGTACAGCATATTTGTGAAGTCACACATGACTTCATTTTACTAAGTGAATAAATTGATAGATAACCAGTATACGCTCACTTTACCTAGTACATATAGCTCTCGTTGCGTTCCCATACAAGACGAAGTACATAGATTTTACATAGATGTCTCTGTAATGTCTACATAACTTTTCCCCTTAGTGTTTATTTACACAGAGTCTTTTTATGGATATCGTCGTAGGGCGTGCAATAACGCGTATCCGTCACTGTGCAAGTAAGCATATAAGATAAAAGTAAAATTTTACATGAGTGCAGAAAAACTGATTTTATTTCAAGCTATTGAATAGATTTTCAATTGAACTGAAAATTTATTGAAATAAAAATTTGCTCTGTTTTCAAGTAAGCATTTAACGAAAAATCACAATGAATAAATAAATCATGAATGATCAAAATGAAATGAATTTTGGCCTTTTTGCAATATACGCTGTATTGCAGGTGGTGGATATGCGGTATTGCACGCGCAACGACGATATTGTTATTAGTAGTAAATGTACGTACATGATTGTAAATAAAAACAAAAACAAAAAAACTACTGCGAAAAAATTCGTTTTACTGCGTTTTTTTTTTAAATTTACTGCGATTTCGTGTGCCTTTTTGACGTCCCTACAATGTTATTAAATGAACGTAAAGTAAAAGTGAATTTCATTTGTACATTTGTCGGTTTCACGATTTTTAAAGCTGTGTGCGAGTATCGCAAAGTGATTTTAAAAAAATGTTCTTCTCAAATTCTAGCGGTGACACTTCGTCTCAAGCACACCAATTAATGTATGCAGTTACGAGTCCAGAATTTTTCGTTGCAATTTATTTAATACATAAAATATATTCATTTACGTCAGCTTTGACTATACTGTTGTAAAAAATCGATAAAGATCTAATAGAATGATGTTATGGTTAAGCGCTATTAAATATTCATGAGGATATTTCTATGAACTGTCTTCGATAAATTGGCTTCGCGTTCCAAAAAAAATTAATGAAATAACTATGTAAGTATCTAAAACTATGTATATTAAGGCGCCTAATGGTCCATAGAAAAGAAAAAAGTTGATCGAGTCTTTCCTTCAAAATAAATCTGGGCTTATGTCATGATGATTCCACAAATATTTCGACTCTACAGATAGCCATCCGTGAGCTGGAAGGGTTTAAAATAACCTCTAAAAATGGATTTTTGTGTAAAAATATTGGCTGGCGTAATAGTTTTAAAAAAACAAGCTATCAGAAATTATAGGCCGGAAAAATCTTTTCCAATCTGCATCAAAAATTTTTTGATATTTTTTATTTTATTTCCATACAAAAACTTTAAAACTTTAAATAACTTCATAACTTTTTTTTTTAATTTCTTACAATAGCTTTTCAGTAGGTGTTTATTTTATAATTAATATTTTAGTTTTAATTTTTTTTCAGTTTAAGCAATTCTGGCCAGCAATTCTGACCAGTGAGGATATTATTAGGCCGCGTTCATAGTGGACGCTTTGGCTGAAGCTGATGCATAAACCTGCTTTGTCGAGCTTTTTTTGATCATAGTGAAAGCTTATTCAACGCTGCATAAAGTAGCTCATTGAGCTTATTGGTGTTCATAGAGCGCGCTTTATGCTTGTGGCTGAGATGCTTTGTTTTAATATGTCTCTTTGGATAATAAAAGAAAACACAAAGCATAACAACGGTGGAAAGTTCAGCACAAAAAGTACCCAAGAAGTAAGCAAGAACAACGAAAACTATGTAAACAAACGATATAGAATACACAAGTGCATACAACTGAAAAGCACCACAAAGGGACTACAACGCAACAACAACACAACAACGGTTAAAACTTCAGCGCAAAAAAAAATCAATGAAAATATTGCTAACAGGCCAAATAGATAAACAAGTGCCGAATAGCATTTTAAAAATGCTCTACAGCAAAGCATAAAAACAAAATTATTTTTTGTGGGAGCAAGCGAGATGGAGACATAAGCGCTGAAAAGCATTTGAAATTAAGCTTTATGCTAGCTTTATGCTGGCACTATGAACACTTTGAGCTTTTTCCATATGATTATACACAAAGCGTTTTTCAGCTAAACCTCTCGGCTAAGCTAAAAGCGTTTACTATGAACGTTTCGTTTGAATTTATGAACGCGGCCTTAGAAATAACTAAGTTTTTTTAACTTTAGTGAAAATAACTTAAAAAGAAAAATCATAAAAGTGCACGAAAAACATAAAATTTTATTTTTAATTCGAATGAAAAAATTTTAAATTTTTAGATGCAGATTGGGAGAACTTTTTCAAAAAGATTATTTCAGATCACTTCACTTTTTCTAACTAACACACTAGGCAATAATTTTACAAAAAACTCAATTTTTAGAGGTTATTTCAAAACATTGCAGCTCTAGGATGGCTATCGCTAGAGTCGAAATATTTGGTGTATCATTATAACGTAAGCCAAGGATTATTTTGAGAAACTGCCCCGAACAACTTTTTTCGGGAGGCGCCTTAATGTATGTACAGTTGCGGCGAACTAATTAAGAACGTGATGACAGGAAATACTTTTTAAGTTTTTCTATAAAAACGAATTAGAGAATTTGGGTTTTTTGTATATTTATTCATAAATCAGATATTAACTTAACATAAACAAAAATAGTTTCTTCCTTTAACACATAACGTTTCGTTTATGTTCAAAACTAAATATTCCTTAGAAATATGAGATGGCAAACTAATTAAGAACGATTAAACAAATTTTAATAAAATTGACTTTAGTTGAAAAATATGCTAATATTTTGTTGCAAAACCTTTGTTTGCGATGACATCTCGACATCGTTTAGGCATAGAGTTAATTAAAGCCTGGCATTTTTCTGGTGGTATATCATTCCAAGCTCGCTGGGCAATTTCATAAAGTTCATTTAAATTTCCAATTTTGTGTTTTGAAATTTCTCTTTTAAGCGTATTCCAGAGGTTTTCTATGGGATTCAAATCCGGGCTGCATGATGGCCATTTGATAACATCAACAGAATTTTGTTCAAACCATGATTTAGTTGATCTGGCCGTATGCTTTGGGTCGTTATCCTGCATAAATTTCCATGTAATTGGCAAATTCTCCTCTGCATATGGTAGCATGACATTTTCTAAAATGCTTATGTACTTCTCTGAGTTCATAATGCCTTCTATGCGGTACAAGGGCCCAGTTCCTTTAAATGACATACAACCCCAGAGCATCACACTTCCTCCTCCATGCTTTAAACTTACTGTTGTGTACTTGGGATTAAATTCTGCGTTTCTTGGCCGTCGGACGTATTGTTTTCCATCATTTCCCACTCGATTGATCTTAGTCTCGTCACTCCAGAGTATTTTTTTCCATTGAGAAATCGTCCAATCTTTGTGCTCCTTTGCAAAATCTAACCTATTTTGTCTGTTTTTTTTAGAGAGCAATGGCTTTTTCCTTGATGCTCTGCCGAAGAGCTGATTTTCATTTAGTCTTTCTCTTATAGAACGTACAGATAATGCATTGGGGTCCTCACCAAAAACCAGGCTTTGTATTTCCTTAGCGCTTAGAAATGGGTTAGTTTTCGCAGCTCGAACAATCCTGCGGTCCACCGCTTCTGTTGTTTTACGTGGACGTTTGCGTCTGGGGACCGACTCATGAGTCTTATATTTCTTTAAATGTTGTACAGCATTATACACCATAGTTTTCGAGCATTTTAATTTTTTTGCAATGTCTCCATAGGACATGTGCCCATCTGAGTGCAGTTTGTAAATAGCATCTCTTGTGCCAGGATTACAGCTCTTGTTCTTACCCATTTCTACAAAAAATTAAAACAATTTGCTTTCACTTACTTAAATGAAACCTTTTTCAATCTTACATACCAAAAATTATTGAATACCTTTGTAAATATTAAATGAAATTTATTGAAAAATTAATCGTTTTTAATTCTACCGCCGCACGAATATCGAATGATTTTGTAAAAACTGTTTTACTTGCAAACAAACAAACAACAATGAATTAGACTAATGCAATTTTAAAAAGTACATCTCAAGTCTAAAATATAACGGGACGCTTTCTTGGGTTGCCACCTTCAAACAATAATTATATGGGATTCATTGCAGTTTCGCCAGTGTTCTTAATTAGTTCGCCGCAACTGTATATATGTTTTTCTTTTTAAAATGTCTGTTTTCGTTATATTACTTAAATAAATAGTTATCGTTCTGCTCCAAATGAAGCGATTGAATAGATTTATTATATTTTTGCTTCAGCAACCCCCCGCCCCCTCATCCGTCACACCATCTCCCATCAGAATCAACAAACAGCTTTGTAAACAGCTCACATTAGTTCAAATAGAAATTGAGTAGGGAAATTAACCCCATGGTATCACAATGGGCCTCATTGGCTTAAATGTGTCTCTGAAAAGTGACAGCCACTTTAACATAAACTAAACCCCCGCCCCCCTTATGAAACACCTATCTACGGCGTTGCTCAGGAGCAATGTAAACACTATAATATATGCAAAAAACATCAACACCAACGCTGACGGCCGCAACGCTGAGCTGCGGTGAAAGGAACACTCGACAAGAGCTCCATTTTGCCAACACAATGTTTTAAGGATTTTTCAAAAAGAAATTTATTGTATTATTAAATTTAAATTGTCTTTTTTTTATATTTTTCACTGTTATTATAAATAAGGTGCACTTAAACAAATTCACTTAAATTTTTTTTTTGACAGCCGAACACCTATTTTTCGGAGTTGGGATCGGTATTGCAGTTCCCTCGCACGGATTTAACAAAGGAATTTTTGCTTTAAAGGGAAGAGAGTGCAGATTTGATCAACTCCCGCCACAACTGATCCGCTGGATTCCACAATCAGCATGCATATCTTTGTGAAACAGCATGAAACAAAATAACTTTCGTACTTAACTTAAGACTTTAATTTCTAAGATATTTTGAATTTTTTATGTTTCTGTTTCAGAGTTTATTGTTGGATTGGAATAATTCATTCGTTTATAAATGCAGTTATTTTTAAATGTATGCTGACTGTGTTAATTCTTTGTCCAACAATCTTATGTTATAAGAAACATTGCATTTAGTTCAGTACATTTTCTTTAAAAACTCTGCAAAGTTAAATTTTGATTAAAATTTTTTCGAAAATTTGATAACTTCAACTCACTCACATTACCCCGTGTTACAAGAGCATGAGGAAGAAGTTTTTGATTATGTAATTTCGTATTTTGAGGAATTTTACGGCAAAAATTTTGATGTATAATTCGAAGATATTCGGGAAACCGGGGGCGAACCTTTACAGGGTAACATGTCTGACTGTCTCAACCTGGCGAGGCCAGCATAATCCTTGTGAAATCGCCTAAAGTCGACTCAAAGCTCCACGTGGTGTTACCTGGGCAACGTAAAAACTGACAACCGTTAGTTTGGCGGCTAATCTGAGCAGAGGGCCTCCCTAGGCTTAAAATAGGTTGTGCGTCGAGTTTGAAGCCTACCCGTAAAAACCCATTTCAATGAAAACTAATAAGAATAGAAGTAGGCTTGGGTAGTTCATGAACGAACTAGTTCAATTGAACTATTCGCACTCAAGAACTATGTGAACTAGTTCGTTGATTCTCGTTCTTTTAGTTCTTTTAGTTCAATCGATTTTGCAGCGAGTCAGATCGAAATGAACTAGAAAAAATTTTGTTTCACTCAACAATGGTTTGAGTCCGTGCTGATACAGTTTTTCACTAATGAACGGTAAAAAAAACTTTTTTGCAAAAACAAATTTTTGTGGCAAATATTGTGTGGAATGCCCCATATGTAGTATTTTTATGGAAATTTCTTCTATGTCCGCAGTTAATGATTGATTCGGTCATATAGATCGTTTCATTTTATAGATCTGATCATGAACGAGCAAACAAAACAAACTAAAAGACCTATTGAACTAAAAAATACAACGAGCTAACATACCTAACGATCTAAAACACCAAACGAACTATAAAAGACCTAACGAACTAACAACATGAACGAGTGCACGAAACGAACTAAAAGAGCGAACGAACTAAATGAACTAAAAGAACTATATGAACGAACTAGTTCATTAAAATCAACTGAACTAAAAAGAGCGATCTTTTTAGTGAACTAAAATGCCCAAGCCTAAATAGAAGAAAACTGATCCCCAAATCTGATGACGACTACCGCAAACGAAAAATTGATAATGATTTACGGATATGCACCTGGAATGTCCGAACCCTTAATTGGGAAGGTGCCTCTATCCAACTGACTGATGTCTTGGAAAGATACAAAGCTGATATCACTGCTATCCAAGAAATGCGATGGAAGGGACAGGGTTGCATTCGGCATGCACCCTGTGATATCTACTACAGCGGCCATGCGGAGAAGCACGAGTTTGGATGCGGATTTGTAGTTGGCAAGAGACTACGGCCCCACGTCCTGCGATTCACACCTGTGATTTGCCATAATCCGCATCAAGGTTAGATTTTTCAATATAAGCCTAATATGTGCGCACGCTCCGACAGAAGACAAGGACGATGAGATCAAGGAAATTTTCTACGAGCGCCTTGAAAATGCTTACGAGCGCTGCCCCCATCACGACGTAATAATCGTGCTTGGTAACTTCAACGCTAAGGTGGGCAAGGAAAATATTTTTGGTCCAACAGTCGGAAACTTCAGCCTCCACGACAACACCTCCGATAACGGAATGAGGCTGATTGACATCGCCGCAGCACGAAACATGGTCGTAAGTAGCACTAGATTCAAGCATCTCAATATTCATAAAGCCACCTGGATGTCCCCTGATCATGAAAACAAGAATCAAATTGATCACGTTTTGATCGATGGAAGGCACTCTTGGAAGGCACAGTGTATTGAATGTACGCACGATCCGTGCTGCGAACAATGACTCGGATCAGTATCTTGTTGCAGCCAAGATCCGTACACGTCTGTGCGCAGCTAAGAATACACGCAACCCTACACAGAGAAAGCTAGACGTCGAAAAGCTGCAATCAAAAAAGACAGCAGAAGCTTTCGCCACTCGACTCTCACTCCCGCTTCAAAGCACTCCTCCAATCGATGATATATGCGCGCAGTGGACACACATTTCCAACTCCATGCGTGCGACTGCTGAAGAGGTGATTGGCTAACACCGCCCTCGCAGAAACCAGTGGTACGACCAGGATTGTCGCAGCGCCACTGCGGAGAAAGACGACGCCTACAAAGCCACCCTGCGGTCGGTTTTAACGCGCGCTGTTTAAGAGCGATACAAAGAAAAGAGGAGGGAAGAGAGACGTATTTTTAGGCGGAAAAAAAGAGGCATAAAAGCGCGAGCAGGAGAAGATTGAGATGTATGGTGACAGAAATGAGGACCGAAGATTTTTCAAAAAATAAGACGCCTTGCCGATGGTTTTAAAACCGGGGCCTCTACCTGCAAGGATGAAAACGGGAATCTAGTGACAGATGTCCAGAGTACACTGACGTTATGGAGGGAACACTTTTCTAAGCTCCTAAATGGCGACGCTGACAACAATCCCGCCCATAGAGGTGATATTCCGGAAACCCCAATTACGGATGACTGCGTCGAGGTTCCGAATGCATTCCGGACGATTGGGATCTCAGTGTGCTCTGCCTAATCTACAAGAAAGGCGATTCCTCTATTTGTGCCAATAACTGTGGAATAAGCCTTTTTAATATCGCATATAAGAACCTGTCGAGCATTTTTTGTGAAAGATTGAAGCCTATTGTAAACTAACTGATTGGACCTTATCAGTGCGTCTTCAGGACCCGAGGAAAACAAGTCGACACCCAATAAGGAAGCACATGTACTTCACCATGTCTAAGTTTTGTATTCCTGCAAAACTAATACGACTTTGCAGGATATCACTGAGCAACACCAGCAGCGCTGTTAAAATCGGAAAGGACCTCTTCTCACCATTTTTTTACCAAACAAGGTTTTAGGCAAGGTAATTCCTTATCGTGCGATTTTTTCAACCTAATGATGGAGAAGATCATCCGAGCTGCTGATCTGAGACATATCCGAGCTGCTGATCTGAGATAATTTCAATAAAAAAAAAGAGTCCCAGCGTCTTGGAACCCACGTTACAGTTGGCAATACCTCCTTCCAAATTGTAAAGGATCATAGCTGTTAAATTGCGATTACGATTAGTAATCAATTAGATTACTTTTTAAAAAGAATTGTAATGATTATATAATCTTTAAGGGAGAAGTTTATGATTAGTAATTGATTACGATTACAAACAATCAAAAAATAATAACGATTACTTGAGATTACGCAAAATAATCAAAAAGAATCAAAAGTAATCAAAAAAATAATCCAAATAAAATAAAATAACCAAAAGTAATAAAAAAAAAACGGGAACAGAAATTTTACGATTCTGAAATGTTTGGCGTGTTTGCTGTTTCAAACAGGTAATTAGCGAGGTAATGAGCAGGAGAGAATAGCTTGTATCTCATTTTATGCGAAAACTTTAACAACAAAAAACTCACCCAACATGTTTGCCTAGCATACCCACGGCATAAGACTGAAATTCTTAAAGTAATCAAAAATGAATCAAAAATAATCTTGATAAGTCGGATTATAATCGGATTATTTTTTCGATTACTTTTGATTCTTTTTGATTATTTTGCGTAATCTTAAGTAATCGTTATAATTTTTTGATTATTTGTAATCGTAATCTTTTGATTACTGAGCCAAACAGAAAGAATCGTCCTCAATCAATTATTTTACCTTTTTGAAAAAAAGAATCGAATCAGTAATGATTACGACGAGTAATCATTACTTAACAGCTATGCTTGGGATCCAGCATTAACTCAACCAACGACATCAGCATTGAGATCAAACGAAGAATAACTCTTACCAACAGGTGTTACTTTGGGCTCAGTAGGCCGTTGAGAAGCAGAGCCCTCTCTCGACGAACGAAAATAACGCTCTATAAATTGCTTATCATGCCCGTCCTACTTTATGCATCACAAACCTGGACTCTGAGCAGTTCAGATGAAAAGACTTTAGGAGCATTCGAGAGAAAGATTATTCGTAAGATCTACGGACCAATCTGCGTCAATCGCGGGTACCGAATACGGTGGAATGATGAGCTGTATGAGCTGTACGCTGACATCGACATAATCAAGCGCATTAAAATCGAGCGGTTTCGCCAGCTAGGTCATGTTCAGCGCAGGAAAGACGATGCTCAAGTGAAGAAAACATTCGATTCGGTAGTCAGCGGCGGTCAACGCAGAAGAGGACGACCGCATCTTCGTTGGAAAGACCAAGTAGAGGACAACCTGACGAAGCTTGAAATTTCCAACTGGCGCCAGCAAGCGAGAGACAGAAATGGCTGGCGTAAATTCTTATATGAGGTCAAGACCGACATACGATTGTAGCACCAACTAAGTTTTTTCTTAAATTTGTACAGTAGTTTTTGCAAAAATTTTACACTGTGCGACGGCTGGCACAACAAAACCCTTCTCGTTAGCCACATATTGTTGGGCATAGAGCTGTAGGAACTGTTCTAGTGTTTCGGAGTAGCAATTTTTTGCAATGACAGAAGTACATTTTTGGCGTAATAGTTTTAAGTGAAAAAGTAAGTTCTCACATTTTTTACGCTATTTTAAGAAATCAAGTGAGATAAAAGCGGCAGCTGAAAGAGGTTATTGCATTGAGGTTATTTTTGTAACTTTGGCGAGCACTCAATTTTAAGACTTGGCTTAAATTCATAAAATGCAATAAAAATTGCACTGGCAGGCAAGCAAAGTGGCGCTATAAACGTGTTGCTTGCCTCTACTTTACTCCAAAAACACGCCTTGCTGCCTGATGTTTTTTTTAATTTTTTGGCATCACAAAGTGCAATGAAAATAATTTAAAATTAAAGCTGTGCGCTACCAACGCCCTCTGGGAAGAGGCCAGAGCAATGAGTGTGCCTGGATGTGGGTATGTGGAAGTGGCCAACTATAAATGTTCATAAGACCAAACAAATTAACTGGGGTGAAATTTGTATTTAAAACCCATTTTCATTTTGTCGATTTTGTTTTTTTTTTTTTTCTTTGTGTTGTGTTGTGTTGGTTTTTAGGTCACGTGGGAAATGAGTGTGAAACGATGGGTTTCTGGCTCATTTGGCTTAAGGACTGACTCAATTTTTGCTGTTCTTGGTTTTTTTTCTCTTTTGTTTGTTTAATAGCTCTTACGTAAACTTATTTGAATAAATGTTTGCTATTAAAAAAAATTAACATAGCGTGCAAAGTTCACGTCAGGGTAGCGCACCCTTTTTTGGAAAACCTCGATATGGAGTTGCATTTGTTGTTGACCGAGGTTTTTATTATTTTAGACCTGCTTATCAGCAGCCAATCATTGCTAATGTATTAAATTATGAACGTTCTAATTCTTATCTGAGGTCATTTATTAAGGCAGAGTCTTGAACATTTTGAAAGTTTGACAAGATTTTGTGACTAACGATGCGACAGCATGCGTGCTTTTATTAGGCAATAACAAATTTAATAGCTTCATAAGCTTACTTTCTCCTCTCTTTCTGTCTTCTTCTTAAATTCAAGTGGATTTTGTAGTTGTAATTAAAATAGTGGGATTAAAAATAACTAAATATTAATGATGAAAAAATTAAAAAATTCAATCAAACACATTTTATTTTATCTGTTGCTCTGCTGCTGTTTCTTCCAATCTAATAATTTTTTGAAGTATTCATAAATCAGACTTCATAACGGTTGCTTCCTCTGTGGAACCAAGCAAGTCAGCCAGCCAGCCAGACTGCCTGCCTGCCTGCCTGAGCCTCCGCTTCGGTGTCTTGCAATCTTTTTAATTTATAGAAACGCTTCGAGAGGCGTTAATGGCATCCCGTTGCAGGAAAATTGTTTCATGTGTGCGTATGTGTGTGTGTATGTTTGTTACTTATCTTCACTGCTGTGTCACAGCGATGCATGTACTATTTACGGTCTATGTAAATGGCTGAATTATTGCTGTTATTTTTTTGTTGTTGCGATTGCATGTCTGTGTTTATTATTAAATCTTATGCTTAAAATGTTGTTATTTATTAAAAAATTATTGAATTGTTAAATTAATTTCAAGCTTGAAAGCAGCAGGAAATCAGCAAAACTTAATGGCGTTACAGCCGCCTGAATCATGAACCATGTTAAACAAAAAAAAAATACCATTTACATTTTGATGGAAAATATAACAAACGGTACTTCCGTTTTGTTAGATTAAAATAATATCAGATTACAACTAGTAAGGAATTATCTTCGATTGGACCGAAGTTAAAATGCCCCCACAGCCGTATTTTAGTATAACTATTCGCAGTTTTCAGTGCAGTATTATATCGATGACGTCACTTCTATATGGCGTGGTTTTTATCTAAATATTTCAAATTTGAGACTTGAGTTCATTTTAAATATCCAAGCCTTTGTGTAAAGTACAAAGTTTAACATTATTTTGGTTTTGTTTTTTTTTTTTATTTATGAAGGTTTTATTTATTTTTCTATTATGATGACGTCACTTTGTATGGGAGGTAGGCGGAATTTTCAGTTTTTTTAAACCAATTTCCAAACATCGAATGCATAGTTTAGAAAATTAAAATAAATTCGAAAGATTAAAAATTATTTGCAATACTTGAAGCTATTGTACTTACTATTTTTGAGTAATCTAAGGAATTTTACCGTTTTCATAGTCACTTTGTATGGGAACGAGGTAGGCGTTTTTATTCGATTTGCGCATATTTGCGGTTAAAGCTAATGTGCTAAATTAAATTACTTTTTGTGGAATTTAAAGAGATTTTACCGTTGTGGTAATGCCAATTTTTATGGGAGGTACGTGAGGTTTTCATTCGATTTGGCTCATTTTCGAACGTGGTTTATTTGAACAAAAAGTTATTATATTAAATTTCATTACGATAGCTCTAAAATTGTCACAGACTGACGACATACAGACGGACATAACTAAATCGTCTCAGGATGTAATGCCGATCAAGAATATATATAAATATTCTTTTCTATACCTGCCACGCCTCTTTATCGGCGTTACAAACGAAGTGACAAATTTACTGCATGTGTATGTAAAACGAAACGAAGGCTGAACGTGATGCGAGATACGGTAGGCAATACATTTTTCCATACAAAAAAATATTGTTGCTCTTTTCTTTCACGACGTTCAGCATTCGTTTCGTTTTACATAAACATGTAGTTAATATATCCCTCACACATTACGTGTGGGTGTATGAAAACGGTAAACACATAACATAAAGGGGTCATTTCATATGAAATCGCCTAATGTGTGAGGTGCATAGTTTCCGATTTGGATAAAAAAATTTCAGGATGATCTTATGGGTAAACAATACTGCAAACCGTAGTCATTTTTTTTAGTTACCTAACTTGGGATCGGCACCCATTCGAAGTCCGAAATTGAGTGATTTTCATAGTCTCCTTAAGAAGGCCGCAATTTTTTTTTATAAAAAATATAATTACCTTTGATTTTATTTGCTCCTTTGAAGATGCGCTTCTTATAAAAAAAATTGATTATCTCATCTTTACAACTAACCATTGAATGGTAAATCATTGAAAATTTTATAAAATTTGTTGATTTTTGAGATATTGCATTAGGTCCTGTGACTATACTATTAGTTCGGGATCGGTAATTTTTATCAGCCGTGAAGTACTTGTGCTCTAGATTAGGAATGCATAGTTTCAAGTTTCTGGACCAACATATTCATAAAGATAATGGCCATTGAAAATTGACCACTAAAACGGGCATGTGGAGGACCTGATAAAAATCTGAAATTTGTACAAAATATTGTCCTAACCTTAGTCTTTAATAATAATAATAATAAACTGGCCATTTCAGCCCTTGGAAGGACTTTGACCTAGCTTCTATTGATCAATTGTGTTGTGCGTGTTATTAAATGTTTGATCACAAATGACCGAGAACTGGACCTACGTGTTTTATGCCGGACTCCGAACGGCTTATTTTCTCTCAAGAAGCTTAACATGGCAATTTTTTCTCTCTGAGGTTTGCCATTGTATGCAGAGAGGTGACGACCGAACAGAAAAATTATTTCAATTGAAAAAACTTTCTGTCTGAGCTGGAATTGAACCCGGGCTACCGCGGTTTTTTAGCTTAGGGGCCACGCACTCTACCCACTAGGCTACGGTCGCCACTTAGTCTTTACATGCTTCTTAATTTGGTTCTGTTATTTTGACTTTTCAAAAATATACAATTTTTTTAAAATACACCTTTTTGAGATATTTGAAAGTTCTACTTGAGGCACAAATTTTGAGGCACCAAAAATGGTGCAAAAGTTTTTTTTTGTCGTAAAAACAATAATAACTGCATTGCATTTTGTATACTCTTTTATACGACGTATAATTTTTAGGAAAAAACTGTTTCTGTTTGACACAAAATTTGATGATCTATTAATTGTAACGGTGATTCAAGAGCGTAGGGCTTTGTTCCGTCCATGATACAATTATTTTACAAGGTAGCCGTGACAGCTTTTTGGCGATTGGTAGTTGTCAAAAACAGCTAAAGAATGTTGTAGTTTGCTGCTGTTGACTAGCTATGTGCTTATTTTTAACTTACCTTTGATTCATTAAATTTATTCGCGAAGTTGATTGAAATGTTTTTAGTTTGTTGCGGTTGACTACCTATGCTTAATTCGTCGCTTATTTTTTCACTTTTCTTTGATTAATTGCAAAAACAGCTAATTTTGACAACTACCCATCGCCGCTCGTGAGAAAAAAGCCAGTCTACGCGGCTACCTTGTAAAATAATTGTATCATGGTTCCGTCGCTTACTTGTTGAAAACGATAACAATCGGGTCTTGCCGAAGTCATTGTCACACCGAACTTCAGCGAACACCGAACATCACCGAACATCTCCGAACTTCAGGGAACACCGAACATCACCGAACATCTCCAAACTTCAGCGAACACCGAATATAATCGAACCAGCGTCGGCAGATTCACTCACGACTATATATTTATCGTTCGTATTTCTAAAATATTGTGTACCCTAAGAAAGACTTACTCATATGATTACACTAAGAGAAAAATATACATGATATTGTATACACTGCTAAAAATTTAAGATTTAACAATAAAGCAGAAAAATATCATCTGAGCACTAAAATCAACAAGTCTTCTTATTTATTTTGGACAAAAGTTTGAGGGTCTTTTGTTTGACCCTGGAGCCGCTGAGCATACCTCAGCCTTTGAAAAAAACCCCCTTCCATAATAAAAGAAGTAATGGTACCCCATTTTTGAATTTGAATTTTTTTAACATGTTGTTTTCAAAAATATTAAAAAATGCTTAGCCTTCAAGAATAATTTCTGGTTTTTTTCGTATGCAGAATCCCATCTGCGGAGAACAAATTACAACTATTATAAATTTTAACTACTCAAATCATAAAAATATATTTTTCTTAAAAGACATATTTTCCTCATTTTATAACACACTCTTGCAAATCTTCCCTATTTTTAAAGAAAATTCAAATAAGAACCGCAAAAATAAAAAATTTTTAAAAATATTAACATTTCAGAGTAACAACGGGTTAATATCAGCTAGACTTAAATAATATTAAATTTATTTTTTTACATTTTTGGTCACGTTACAATATCTGAAACCCCTCCCTCCCTACCGTTACTTATCGTAGTGCATTTAAAAACCCCTCCCCACCCCCAAAATTGCTAACGTAGTTTATGAACGAGAAACTTTAATGCGTTTTTTTCGAAACATACTTTTTCAAAACGGGCAACACTGCTGCAAGCAAACTAATCGACCGATTTGTGGCCTTATTTTGTTCAACGCACGCAATCACCTCACTTGATTTTTTTTATGTGGCAATTCCATTTCCATATGAACTAGAACAAACTTTCTCTCTCTCACTGAAATTTTTCTTTAAAATATATTGCCAGATAAAAAAATCTAACGCAAGTGACTGCGCTCGTTTTACAAAAAAAGACCATTATTTTCTTTTTAATTTTTTTGCATTTTAATTCTACACATCTTTTGCCAAATTTTGCAAAAATAACGTAAATTATTCATTTTTTTCCCACGCTTCATAATTTTCTTAATTTTCCATATTTTCATTCAATTTTGGTAAAAAATTTGCCAAGCTATGGTGTGGCCCGATTTTTACCCTTTTTTAAGCACACCAACTTCAGCGCCATATTTATATATAAAAATATATGTTAAAAAAAACATTTTTTACTTATACTGATTATTTAAAATGAACATGGAAATTTGTTTGTATATATTATAAACTTTTTTAGAAAATCTCTTCTAAAATATGCCTTAATTTAAACCGCTTTTGCTTAAAAACACCCTTAAGTTAAAAACCAGGTATTCTTTGTCCCCATATCATCGATTTTATCATATTGTTGTTTTTATGAACTTTCATTTATGACCTATAATAAATTCATTAATATATATCAACTCAAGGTTGTGTAGCGTCGATTCTCTGCTGACGTCAATCAATGAAACGTCAATAATTTCCATGTAGTTATTGTCGATTATTTTTTAGAAACCAAATAAAGAAACAATTAAAAGACTTGGCCGGATAGCAAAAACAAAGTGGAAACAATTTGTTGGTCTTTATTTTATGAGAAATATTTTTCTCAATGAAAAATAATAATGGTATTCATAAGTGCGTAAAGATAAATTCGTCAATCTGACTTTTGGGAGAAACTTAAATTCGTTATATTTGCAAAGTACGAGTTCAACTTTTGATTCGAATATAGCTTTTGGCAAGAATTTAAAATTCGTACTATTGCAAAGAACTTATTTAACTCTTGGTATGATTTTAAGTCATGGCACCAACTTCTTATGAACAAATCCTTTTATCAAAACTATGTACGATATGTATTGCATACTATTAGATAGGAAATTAAACCACCTTTATAACATTATATAGCTTAAAAGTGCACAATTAAGACTTTTGTCATAAACATTTTTTAAAAAATAGTGAAGGAAAGGTTAGGTTCTTTTCGCAAAGCACGAATTTAACGTCTTCGCTAAGTTAGCGTCAGATTGACAAATTTATCTTCACGGACTATATGGAGGTTTAAAAGAATTTCAAGTAACATTTAATTTTTCAGTCGCGGTAGACTTTTTGAAGAGCGTGAAGATAAATTCGTCAATCCGACGCTAACTTAGCAAAGACTCAAACCAAAATTTTTGTTCCGCAAAAAGTTAAATTCGTACTTTTTGCTAAGTACGCATTTAATTTTGGGAGGAAATTTCTTTCCAAAATTAAAATCGTTCTTTTTGGAAAATACGAATTTAACTTTTGGAAGAAAAATAAATTCGTTCTTTCTACAAAGTAAGAATATAACTTTTGGGAGGAAATTAAATTCGTTCTTCTTGCAAAGTACGAGTTTTACTTTTGATTCGAAGAACTAATAATACTAATTTTTAAATAAAAAATTCTCAAAATCGTTACGATTTTTCTTAATTGTGCCCCTATAAGCTATATATCGTTACAAAGGTGGTTTAATCACCTTTCATTTGATATGCTTAACAAAAAATCGTAACGCACAGATTTTGAGAATTTTTGATTTGAAAATTAGTATTATTAGTACCATAAGCGCCAATTACACTACTTTTAAAAAATGTTTGTGACAAAAGTCTTGTGACAAAGGTGGTTTAATCACCTTTCATTTGATATGCCTAACAAAAAATCGTAACGCACAGATTTTGAGAATTTTTGATTTGAAAATTATTTATTTATTTATTTTTTTTAAACTTTATTTATTTATTTATTTATTTGTTAACGTCTATGGACAATATCCTTACAGACTAAGCAACATAATTTAAAAATAATACAATAAAGATTAAAACTAGTTTTTATTTAACAACAGTGTAATAGTGGTTTTAAAAGCAACTTTGGGCATAGAAAAATCGAGTAAGTTATTATTATAGATACTGTTTAAAGCTATAAGAGCTCTATTAATTGGCTCATTAGTGGCATAATTAGTTCTATGACAACTAATGTAAAAATAATTCGAGCTTCGTAAAGACTTTTGCGGAATATTAAACGATATTAATTTAAATAAGTTTTCACAAATAACATTTCCATTAATCAGATCATAAATAAACATGATACTATGCAGTAGTCTTCTATCTTCGAGAGATGAAAGACCAATAAGCAACCGACGTGTCCTATATGAGGGAAGAGGTTCAGGAAAACTAAAAGAGCGCAAAGCAAATTTTAAGAATCTTTTTTGAACTTTTTCCAGTCTAGCTATATGTATCGAGTAAAAAGGACCCCAAATAAATGAGGCGTATTCAAGGCTAGATCTAACAAGGGAAGTATATAATGTTTTTAGTGTGTAAGGGTCAACAAACCCAACACTGTTTCGCCTAAGAAACGCTAAAAGTGAATATGCTTTGGGGATAATTCTATTTAAGTGAGGGCTAAAAGTTAAGCTAGAATCAAAAATTACTCCAAGGTCACGAATTTCTGATAATCTGGCTAACTTAGTGTTATCAAAATTATAATCAAAAATAGTTGGTGAGTGGAGCTTGTAATAAGAGACAACATAACATTTTCCGAGGTTAAGAGATAATTTGTTTTGTTTAAACCAGGAAAAGACATTATCAAGATCAGACTGGAGACGAGAAGCGTCACAATCACTTTTAACTTTAAGGAAAACCTTAAGATCATCCGCATAAAGTAAAAATTGAGCATTAAGAAAGCATTTAGAAACATCATTAATGAAGATAACAAAAAGTAATGGTCCAAGGATGCTACCTTGTGGAACCCCAGACACTGCTAAAAATGGCGAAGATTTTGCATTGTCAATGACAACATAAGAAACCCTATTTGAGAGGTATGAACTCAACCAAGATAGAAAAATTGAATGAAAACCAATTTTGGCTAGCTTGAGCAATAAAATATCGTGTGACAACCTGTCAAAAGCCTTAGAGATGTCAGAGTAAACGACATCAAGTTGGTGCCGATCTTCAAAAGAAGAGATGCAGTAATTTGTGAAGACACTCAGGTTAGTTGTAGTTGACCTGCCAGATACGAATCCATGTTGGTTTGGACAAATTGAGTTTTTTATAGCAAAGTACATTTTATCTTTAACAATTTTTTCAAAAAGCTTTGAAACGTTAGTCAACTTTGAGATCGGTCTATAGTTTAGGACATCGTGCTTGTTGCCAGCCTTGAATATGGGTGTGATAAGCGTAACTTTCCATTTATCAACGAATTCACCAGATTTTAATGATTTATTGAAAATTATATAAATTGGTACGGATAAAGAATGAACACATTGTTTAAGTAAATAAGCACTAAGCCCATCAAGATCGCACTTAACTGAATTTTTCAGGGAGGCAATAGCTGTTTTAATGTCAGACAGGGAGACCGATAAATAGCCAAAGTTTACGCAAGAGTCAATATTATCAACAACCTGAGGGTTAACAGAAGCCAAATTTTGGTCAAAATTAGACTTAAAATAGTCAGCGAACAATTGAGCTGTTTTAGCAGCAGAGTTTGATATTTTATCCATATAAAACATAGAAGATGGGATAGTTGATGAAGTATTTTTAGATTTAATAAAGCTCCAGAAGGACTTGGCATCCGTTTGTATACGATTTTCAATGCTAAGATTGTACTGCTTATAAAGAAATTTGTTCAAAAAATTAAATTCACGAGCGAAATGTAAATACTTTGCTTTGCAATCGAGGTTTCCAGTTCGTCTAAATTCATTGAAAGATTTATTCCTTAAATTTTTCAGTGTTTTCAACCCTCTATTATACCAAGGAAGCTTATGTAATTTGGTCTTAAAAGGAATATTATTTGCGAAGATATTGGATAGGTGCTTAAGAAAGATATCATAGCAACCAGGAGTATCCAAATTATCAAACAACGATTCCCATTTAATATCAGTAATGAGCCGATTAATAGTTCCAAGATTGCAATTTTTAAAATCATAATGATGTTTTGTAGAACTTGTAACACTGAGAAATTCATAAAATTTAATATTAAAGGCAATGGCCGAGTGATGAATACTATGTTCAGAAATAGGGAAAGGACACTCATATAAATCAAAACTAAGTGACTTATTTATAAAAATTAAATCGAGTAAATTACGTAACTTATTGAAAATGGTATTAATTTGTATAAGATCCAAACTGAAAAAACTATCGATGAGATGAATTTCATAAGCATGGTTAACATTTGTTGGTAAGTATACGTTGTCATCGGTTGAAAAGGCCCAATTTAATTTGCTGAGGTTAAAATCTCCAACGACGCAAAAATGTTCACATTCGTCATCTGCGGATAGTGTTAATATATTGTTGACGTGTGCACTATAGATTTCATTAGAACTGGTTGGCGGGATGTAAGAGGCACAAACAAAAATCTTTCCTTTAGGAAGAAGGATGGAGATGCAAACCTGGTCAATCAATCCATTCAACGTGTCAATATTGCATAGCGATGAACATAAATTTTTACGGACGATAATTAGAACTTCCCCACCTCTAGAGCAACAAAATTAGTATTATTAGATCTTCGAATCAAATGTAAAACTCGTACTTTGCAAATAGAACGAATTTAATTTAATCCCAAAAGTTAAATTCTTACTTTGTTGAAATAACGAATTTAATTTCCTCCCAAAAGTTAAATTCGTGCTTTTCAAAAAGAACGATTTTAATTTTGGGAAGAAATTTCCTCCCAAAATTAAATGCGTACTTAGCAAAAAGTACGAATTTAACTTTTTTCGGAACAAAAATTTTGGTTTGAGTCTTTGCTAAGTTAGCGTCGGATTGACGAATTTATCTTCACGCTCTTGACTTTTTGGCTAGTGATGCAACGATTAACCGAAAAAATAATCGAAAAATGACAAAATAATTTAATTAAAACCATCACTAGTTGCAAATAATGCAATTTCACAATTTACATGTTGGTTTGAGCTGGTTTGTGCAATAGAGCTAATTTTAAAAAAAAAACTGTTTGCCCTAGGCTATACCAAAAATATTGCTTTTCAATTGGAAGGGCCTGATGAAATCCTGCCGGCCATGATGCAACATGCCTTTCCCAGAATCATGCCCTGTCTTATAGCAATTTTCACCGGTTGTCTCAAGATAGGATATGTTCCAAAAATTTGAAGAAAAGTGCGAGTTGTTTTCATTCCTAAGGCTTGGACACCGATACACTCAGCACCAAGGGATTACAGGCCTATTAGTCTCTCATCATTCATGATGCAAACGCTAGAGAGAATAATAAATCTCCATATAAGAGAATCCTTGAACGATACCAATCTTTGCAGTGTGCAACACGCCTACCTTAAAGGTAAATCAGTGGAAACGGCACTGCATGAGGTGGTTTCAATCATAGAAGAAACCCTTCATCACAAAGAATATACTTTAGCTACTTTTTTGGACATCGGAGGCGCATTCAACAATGTGAATACAGATTTCATAAAGAATGTTCTAGAAGACAAAGGAGTCAACAGTAAAATAACCCAGTGGATTTATAAAATGCTCAACAGCAGACGTATAAGCTCACAAATGGGAATGAGCGTGGTGAGGAAAGAGGTCACGAGAGGCACACCGCAGGGAGAAGTCATATCCTCCCTGCTCTGGCTGCTTGTGGTTGACAAAATTCTCACTACACTCAAAACTGGTGCAACAAAAGTGGTAGCCTATGCCGATAACGTCAACAAACTAATATGCGGAAAATACCTGCAAACAGTTAGCAAACTAATGACTGGGGCAGTGAATGAGCTATCGCAGTGGGCAGAATGGAATGGACTGGGTGTAACAACAAAGACCGAACTCGTTCTGTTCACAAGAAGAAGGAAAATAGAAAGTTTCACATTTCCGAAACTGAACGCGGTAACTCTGAAGCTTTCCACGGAAGCTAAATACCTTGGAATTATCCTTGATAACAAGCTGAGCTGGAAACGCAACACAGAAGAAAGAAGGAAAAAAGCACTATGCGCTTTTTACGCATGTCAGAGAGTCTTTGGCAGGAAATGGGGACTGCGACCGCACATAATCCACTGGATGTATACAGCAATCGTGCGACCTATTCTTACCTACGGCTCTCTTGTATGGTGGACGATCGCGCTCAAAAAGAGCTACCTTAGCTCCCTAACAGGAGTTCAAAGGTTAGCATGCATAGGAATAACTGGAGCCATGAGATCAACGCCACAGGTGGGTCTGGAAATGATGCTAAATCTTCTCCCCATAGAAGAGGTTCTTAAGTGCTCGGCGACCATAAGCACGATTCGCCTCAACGAATCACTAGCGTGGAGAAAACACTTTCGAACATGCATCTATTCTGAATCTCTTTGGAACCGAAGAATCAAAAAGAACAACCGACTATAACATACCCAGTGTGAGATTCGGCACAGAATACACCACATCTATTACCAACAGACAAGAATGGGAAGAAACGGCCGTAGAATTCAATGGCAATCTCCAATTATATACTGATGGTTCCAAAAATGGAAAACGGAACTAGATCAGGTGTATATTGCGAAACGCTACAAATCAAAGATTCCTACAAACTCCCTGACTACTGTAGCGTTTTTCAAGCAGAAATATACGCTATTGAAAAAGCTCACAGGCCATTCATAAGAAAAATCTTACCCCCACAAGGATAGTAATTTTTGTGGATAGCCAAGCGGCCATCAAAGCGCTGAATAGTAAAACGACGAAGGCTCGAACGGAACAAAACTGTAAACTGGCACTGAACAGTATCTGCAATACTCACGTCACTCTCTGCTGGGTTCCCGGACATAGCAATATCGAAGGGAACGACGCAGCGGATGAACTGGCTAGGCGTGGAGTAACCGCAAGTACATACAGAGCTAATACAGATGTTTCTGATTCTAATAGGCGTCGTCAAAAGGAGTATAGACCTTAAAGCCAGAGATAATGTTAACATTAACTTTGCCTCCAGAGGTGACTGCAAGAAGAAGCCTTCTGCTTTTGGCCAAACGAGAAATCCGGATTCTTGTGGGAGTTCTAACAGGTCATTGCCCCATTGGGGTAAATGACAATTGAATGAACATAACAGCCCCAGACTTTTGTCGGAGCTGCAAGAATCCGGAAAAAACAGAAAATGTAACTCACCTTCTATGCGAATGTCCAAGTCTACAGAATCGTCGACTCCAATATATGGGGAACAGATTTTTCAAAGACCTGGAAGATTTAGCGAACACTGCTAGACATCTGGAGCTTCATAAAAAGCACAGGCTGGTTTGAGGAATAATTGAAACAATTATGGTTATTATGGTACTACGATAAAAATAAAAAGGAATTCGCAATGGACCTATAGGCCCCCGCGGTAACAGTGCACAACCCTATTTACTTAGCCTAACCTAATTGGAACTTCGGTACCATCAAAACGATTTTTTTCCAAATCTGGGGCAACTCCTGCGGAAAAACAGCATCGCGTAACAACAAAAAGGACAAATTTTTAGTTTTTCTTTTTCTAATTTAAACTTTTACGTTTTTTGACGAATGCAATTTATATTCAAGAACATTATAAAGAAGATCACGCCTTAAGTGCGCAGAAATGGCAGTCTACTGCGCAGGTCAACGTCATAAGTGAAAATACATTCAAACAAAAAAATCGCATAAACAACAAACGAAACTAAGCAAATGAATCTGATTGGCTAATTGTTAAACAAACGAAATACACACAAAGAAACGGTCAAACTGCTCTCAAAATAAATCGAACAACATAGCTATTTTTTTGTGAAGGGGTCAACACGGAAGTTAGCACCCCAATAAGATATAAAATTTTTATCAGAGATAGTAATAAAAAATATTAAATTTTTTTCTGTGCAAGCGTTGTTTTTGATTTAAAATTATTTCTTTTAAAAAACCAAGATTTTATAAAAAAAATGAGATTTTTAAATCGATAACCCCTATTAAAAAATGTTTACTAGGTTTTTTCATTCAGTTTGACTCTCTTTTCTCTTGCACTTCTGACGTCACATGCACGTGCTCACAAAGAGAGCGGACATGCGCAAGACGGAATCTTGAATATATAATTCTTGATATATATTTTTGTCTTGATTCTTACATTTTAAAGTTAATATTTTTATAAAGGATTTTTTCGGGATTTTTATATCTAAAATGGGCGAAACTGGGCATTTTGATACATATCGCTCCTAAAATCGCTCCTAAAATCGGCCATTCCAATCTACGAAAGTTATTCTATCGTTACTTTATCATTCAATCGTTATGTTATCATTTTTCTATCGTTATTATACCATGTCGACAACGTCTGTTGGGTCCGTTAGTGAATACTAACAAAAGAGACAAAAAAATTTATAAAAAAATTTAAGCGATTAATTGAATATTCCGTTAATCGGTTAATTTTGCTGCAATTAATTGCAACTTATAATCGATCCCTCCGATTAATCGTTAAAGCGACTTTTGGCTACTTTTGGCGGAAATGCCCATATATAAGATGTTGTTTTCTGTTAAATTATATTCTTTTATTTAAATAAAGCAAGCCAAAAGTAACAATGAAAGCCATGATAATCTTTAATACGTCAATTTGACGGGTGTGGTAAAACTAGGTATATATCGAATGTCGGTAGTTCTAGTGTTAATATTGCGAATATTCCAAACCTTGTAGCTTGTAAATATGAAACCTTGTGTCCATATTTTATCTGTGGGCTGATAACATTTAACTAGCGTTTAAATATTTAGCTAAGAGCTGATAAGCAATAACTTGCTGATTAGACAAATTGGGATTTAACGCAAACGAATGGTTAATCAAATGCTAGATAAAAGGAAAACGATACCAGATACGATACCAACACGTTTATAATGCAAAAATGTTGCAATTTTCAATGTGTAGTTTGCACTTTTGGGTCGTTTTGATAAACGTTTTTTTTTATAAACGTAAACAAAAGTGCTTTTTTATGTCTGACTCACGTGACAGCAGAAACTAATTTTTTTGCAATGTTTTACTTGGAATCTATTTTTTCGCGCAACTACAACTTGATATAAGTTTCTTGTATGAATTCCCATGAAGTTAAAAGAACAGCCAAGATTTTTTTTTTTTATTAATTTTAGTTGTTTTTTTAGGTTGTCTTGTGTTATTTTTTCATTTTTCTCTCTCCATTCTTTTATTATGTGTGTGAATTAGTCACCTTCCGCTTTGAAATCTCAGGCAATAAAATAAATGAAAGAGTTTTAAATAAGAGGTTCGTTTTAGTCTTTTTCTTGATAGTTTTGTTTTCGTAGCTTATTTTTTTTAATGGCTTTGAAGTGAGGGTAGCGTCTTTGCAGACACTCTTGATTTCAGTGATTTTTCGTTTTATTGCGGTTCTGGAGGATTACTTCATGCAGAGGATGATGATGATGATGATGATTATGAAGAAGAGTATTATGATGATGAAAGAGTCTACAATGATTATGATGAAGAGAATGACGATACAGATGACGATACAGATGACGACCGTTCATGCATTTATTTATCATGCGTGACGTGACTTTGGCACGCGTGCTGAATTGGACACACATGGTAAAATTTTCGTTTCTTGTCGGATCAACTACACTAAATTTTTGAAGCATGTCCTTAAAGCGTTGAAAAGGCATTCGAAACTTGAATATTTGCGAAAAATATGCAAAACATTAAGAAACTTGTAGTTTTTAATATTTTTTTCGGTCGAATCAAATTCAACTTTTTGCACTTTAAATTCCACTGTAAAAAGTTAATTTTTAAGCTTAAACAATTTAATTTGATTTGTTAAAATTTGCATTTGAAGGTTTAAAAGTTGAATTTGAAGTTAAAAATGTATACATTCTGACAAAAAAGGACGGGGAATGAGTCAATTAAACATAAATATTTATTATTTATCCATATTTATTGTATCGCTTTTAAAAATTCTAACGTCAAAACATATTTTAACCCTCATCCAACCTTCGGGAGAAATTTCACCCATTTTAAAGTCTAAAACGCTCTACCTTGCTCGTTTTTAATTCAAAATTAATGGAATTTATGGTATTGGTATCAAATGTCACTTTCTTTTTTTATAATTATTCTTTATTTCGTCAAACAGAGCTACAACTCTTAGGTTGCAAACAGAGTGAACGCCGAAGCGGACAGAAAGCCACTATGTTTTTAACGTTGACCCCTGCCGCGAAGGCTTAATTCAACGGTGCTCCAATGCTTGGGACAAATATGAAGCGTCGGTCAACGCCCCTTCGGAATTCAAGAAGGACCACTTTTGAAAGGTTCCTCTAATCACATGCCACAGAACCCCAGTACTGATGTGAAAAAGACACTATACATGACCGTGACTCATTCAGCCACTCGAATTAAAACATGACTTGGTTATTTTAATAACCATGGGTTATCTCAGTATACTGTACCAATAATACAACCCATTATTTGATCCGCACAAAATCATCCCATTCATATCAAAGGTCATCACTCTCTGACACGAAAAATTAAGGCGGCAAATAGGCCTGTCACTCATGCAATCAGGTTCCTCAATCTCCATGGTCACAACTCAGACTATTTAGGTTTCCCCGTCGCCTGTACTCAAATTCCAAAGGTAACAGTATATTGATCCGGTAGTTGCTTACCTTCCTAACATTTACTGTTTGAAATTGGCGAGATTCAATCTACCATCATTCTCTTAGTAATTTAAGGGAATCACCAACCCGAGTTCAACTAAAGTGTAACTCACACCGGCCTTTCTGGCCTAACCACAGCCAGAGCGTTATTAAAACCCCACGTGGGCCTAACCCATACGACAGTCAATACCTGGGCTAAAGGCTCCACCTGACAAGGCTCTTCAACATCCCGTCTTACAGACCAAAAGTTCTTAGAACATTTATATTTGACTGTGACACCTTCAGCCACTCGAATTGTACATGACTAGGTTAAAAAAAATAACCATAGGTTTCCCAGTAAAACCGGGTAAACCTCAATTCTACTTATGCAACGTCATTATCCTAAATCAAGACTTAATAAAAAGCCTTAACAGAAAACTAAGAAGCATGAGCCGTTGTATACAAATTTGCTTATACAACGGTCCGAAGGTTAAATGTTTCCTACATAATAACCTCTATTCTAAGATAGGTCTGCAGAACAACGATAGATCAGGTCTCCTCATCATTGATGGATGACTGTCCCGGCTCTTCAAGTTATGTTGGATTGATCGTCAATCGAAAGCATATTACAACAACGGTGTTATGATAACTTAATATCAAAACAATGCTTTCTCCAAGAATTTGGCAGCAACATCCAAGGCTCTAGGTAAACCTTTTTCTTTTACAGTTATCAGACGAACATTCAGGAGCCGTGCCTCCAGAAAGAACTCATTATGAGATCAGTTCATGGGCCGTGCCCCATGAACTGCCCATCCAATAACAAACCCTCAACCTTCCATTCCTGGCTTGGGACAGGCAGATTCCCCGAAGGTCCTCTGGCGGGTTTCGCCGAAGCGAACAGGCAGACAGACAGGCGCAGGCAAATTATGTGAACAAGCGAGACAAAAGTTATTTCTATCTTGTTTCTTTGCCTGCGCCTGTCTGCCTGCCTGTCAGCTTCG
Organism: Dichetophora obliterata; assembly: GCA_963920525.1. Taxonomy (NCBI): domain Eukaryota; kingdom Metazoa; phylum Arthropoda; class Insecta; order Diptera; family Sciomyzidae; genus Dichetophora; species Dichetophora obliterata. Next base: position 116,628,364 of record OY986438.1, on the reverse strand, counting down.
GCGTTCGCTCTGTCCGCAACCTTACAGACTGTTAACAATACATCACAAATAGATTCAGCTTATTAGAATACTTAACGAATATCTAATCGATGATATATGCGCGCAGTGGACACACATTTCCAACTCCATGTGTGCGGCTGCTGAAGAGGTGATTGGCTACCAACGCCCTCGCCGAAACCAGTGGTACGACCAGGAGTGTCGCGACGCCACTGCATAGAAAGACGCCGCCTACAAAGCCACCCTGCAGTCGGTTGTAACGCGCGCTGCTAAGGAGCGATACAAAGAAAAGAGGAGGGAAGAGAGACATATTTTCAGGCGGAAAAAAGAGAGGCAGAAAAGTGCGAGCAAGAGAAAATTGAGATGTATGGTGACAGGAATGAGACCCGAAAATTTTTCGAAAAACCAAGACGCCTTGCCGACGGTTTTAAAACCGGGGCCTCTTCCTGGAAGGATGAAAACGGGAATCTAGTGACAGATGTCCAGAGTACACTGACGTTATGGAGGGAACACTTCTCTAAGCTTCTAAATGGCGACGCTGACAAAATCCCGCCAATAGAGATGATATTCTGGAAACTCCAATTACTGATAATAGCATCGAGGTTCCGCTGCCCAACTATGATGAAGTTCTGACAGCTATAGCTCAGCTTATAAATAACAAAGCCGCGGGAGCTGATGGCTTACCTGCTGAGCTGTTTAAGAACGGAGGCGAAGCTCTACTTAAATGCATTCACGAGCTTCTATGCAGAATATGGTCGGAAGAATGCATTCCGAACGATTGAGATCTCAGTGTGCTCTGCCCAATCCACAAGAAAGGCGATCCCACTATCTGTTCCAATTGCCGTGGGATAAGCCTTCTTAATATCGCCTGTAAGGTCCTGTAGAGCGTTTTATGTGAAAGATTGAAGCCCATTGTAAACGAACTGTTCGGACCTTATCAGTGTGGCTTCAGACCTGCAAAGTCAACCATCGACCAGATTTTTCTGCTACGACAAATCTTGGAGAAGACTCAAGAAAAACAAATCGACGCCCACCATCTTTTTGTCGACTACAAAGCCGCCTTCGACAGCCCAATAAGGAAGCACCTACACTCCACCATGTCTGAATTTGGTATTCCTGCAAAACTAATACGACTTTGCAGGATGACACTGAGCAACACCAGCAGCACAGTTAAAATCGGGAAGGACCTCTCCCCACCATTTATTACCAAACGAGGTTTCAGACAAGGTGATTCCTTATCGTGCGACTTTTTCAACCTAATGATGGAAAAGATCATCCGAGCTGTTGATCTGAGACGTAGTGGCACAATATTCTACAAGAGTGTTATGCTTGCGTATGCTGATGACATCGATATCATTGGCCATAATACACGCGAAGTCAGCGCAGCATTTTCCAGATTAGAAAGAGAGTCAAGTCGAATGGGTCTGGCAGTGAATGCAGATAAGACGAAATATTTAGTGTCAACAAACAAACAGTCCCAGCGTCTTGGAAACCACGTTACAGTTGACAATACCTCCTTCGAGGTTGTGAAGGACTTCGTTTATCTGGGATCAAGCATAAACTCAACCAACGACATCAGCATTGAGATCAAACAAAGAATAACTCTTACCAACAGGTGTTACTTTGGGCTCAGCAGGCAATTGAGAAGCAGAGCCCTCTCTCGACGAACGAAAATCACGCTCTATAAATCGCTCATCATGCCCGTCCTACTTTATGCATCACAAACCTGGACGCTGAGCAGTTCAGATGAAAAGACTTTAGGAGCATTCGAGAGAAAGATTCTTCGTAAGATCTACGGACCAATCTGCGTCAATGGCGAGTACCGAAGACGGTGGAATGATGAACTGTACGAGCTGTACGCTGACATCGACATAGTCAAGCGCATTAAAGTAAGTAACGAATATCTAATAAAGCAGTGTCGGGCAGCTTTGCACACTTGAGATTGCGTTTGTGCAGTAAAATATGTATTCATCTCACCTACAGAACGATCAAAGCTTCAGTGTAGGCTTGTGCTTAACAGTTCCAGAGACGGAACGGACATGGAACGATTCTTTTGAAGAAAGGAACTAGTTCACGGAAACATGTCCGCGGAACTATCTAGTTCCTTTGCTTATTTCAACTGTATAGACTATTTGACTTGTCTGCTTGTTGAACTACAGAGGGAATTTGAAGCATGTCCGCGGAACTATTTAGTTCCTTTGTTTATTAGAACTGCAGAACAGTTCAATATTTTTTTTTATTTCTATATTTTTTAATCAGAAAAACATTTCTTTAGTTTATATAAAAAATAAACTTCTATCATTTAGTAAATAATTTCAATTAGTAAATAAAGTTCATGTTGCAAATTTATAAAGTTGCTGAAAATCATTTGGAGTTGCATCTTATAGTTCATCAGCTTTAAGCATGTTCGCGGATTTATATAGTTCATCAGCTTTAAGCATGTTCGCAGAACTATATAGTTCATCAGCTTTAAGCATGTTCGCGGAACTATATAGTTCCAGCAGTTCTCTTTATAAGAATGAAAGTAACAAAAGCATGCTCAATGTCATTTCGTGATTGTTCTGTTTCATATGTTAAAAGCAAAAATAAACAGCAATGCTGAACAATGCACACAACTGGAATGACGATATATCATTTTTAATTTGTAATTTGTAAGTGCGAAAGAGATGTTGCTCAATTAAAAAATGTTATTGCAATCGGAACTATTTGAACATGCTTAAATCGTACAGATGGAATGATTGGAACTATGTCCGAGACTGAACATAGTTCCATGAACTATACAGGTCCGGAACGACCCAACTCTACTTCAGTGTGCAAGCGAATGTCAAGCAGATAAGGTCTGCGCTTGCGTGTTCTTTGAATATATTATATTATATCTGTGTCGATAAGCAATAATAGCTTAAGTTGATTTAAGATAGAACTGAGTTATTGTGTAGTTGTGTTCCACGTATATATCATAACGAGCACACAAAATCTAGAACTTCTAGCATGACCTCAGCCAGAGAATGACGCAAATACAAAAGACCCTTTCATATAACTTATATGGCGTATAAGCAAGATAAATATAGGATTGCAAACTTTGAAGCAAGATTTCTGGAAGCTCTGAAATAAGACTTAAGGTGTTATTGCTCATCGACACAGATATAACGTAAGATTACACTGCATAAAATTTTATGTATGCAAAATTTTTGGAAGTATATATGAAATTTTTTTTTATTTTTAGAATATAACAGCTTTATGCATTACAAGGCATAACGATAATTTGCATGGCCAATATAAGGTAATTGTGGGGCATGCGATGGAGAAATTAATTAATTATTTAAAAGCGGTATGTCCACATATCATATCATATAGTGATCAGTTCCAAGTACATTTAATTAAAGCATATTACGCTCTCAGTTTGGCCTTGGCAAAACACAATAAGCAACATAAGAACAATAAAAAACATATTTGTTTTTTACTATTAGCCTGCCTTTTTACATTTCCGTCTGCTAATCTGTATTTCATATTATCCGTCTGTCGGTCTGTTTTTTTTTGACATTCCGTCCACTACTTTTTTATGGGCAAAAAAATAGCCCATAATGCCTAGTAATATTTCTGCAAAAAGCGCTTTAGCACTCCTTTGTTTTCAGTGTGAGCTTTAAAGCGCTCATTAATACATACTCAAGATGAGAAAGGATAGGTGTGCAAAGCTGCCCGACACTTGTGTCGTTTATAAGGCAGCCCACAGAGAAAACGCCGAAGCAGACAGGCAGGCAGACAGGCACAGACAGCGATCAGCTCTACAAATAAGCACCACAGAGTGAATGAGAGAAGCAGATCAGATCAGTGCGACATAGTTTAGTATTGTTTTGTGTTTGAATGATTCCCCAAGAAAAAAAATTTACCAACAACAACAGCAACGCAAAACAAAAAGAGCCAAGCCAAGGTAGATATATTGATGGATTTTGTTATTGTTTTCTTTTGCTATGTTTTTTCAAATTTCGCTTTTTCCTATCTTTTAAATTTTATATGCTCTGTAATGTGTCTTTTTAATTGTGTTTTAATTGAAAGCATAGACCCCTTTTACATTGTTCAAGATTTTAAGTTCGTAGGATAAATCGTGGTGAGTTTACGTGAGTTTTGGTGACGAAGGGAAAAGAGTACACTTTCTCTGTACTGGCAAGTTTTTTAATTAAAATTTTTTGGCAATTTTCTGATCTTCTGTATATAAAAGTGCTGCTCTGATTGAAAATTTCGGACCCTCAATAGCTCTGACTTTCACATAAATTTAAATAAATTTAAAGAAGAACTCTATTTATCGTATACAAATAAATATTGCCATGACACTTGTGACACTACAACTACTCAGTCTATGAGGCTATTAAAATTTGTGGGTCAGAAAATCGCGAGAATATTTTTACTGGAAAAAATTGTATTAGATTAATAGTGTTTAAATAAGAAATAAGAAGTACAAATGAGCGCAAAAAATCGAAAAGGATCGTCAAAAGAATTTTATACAAAACGTATGTTTATTATGTGATATGAAAACCATTTAGAAGCACATTTTGATATGGCATTTTTCATATATAGTAAAGTTTAAAGTTTTTTTAAAAATATTCCCGTTTGTTTTGCGAGGATTTAAATAAACTCCATGTTGCTCTCTACTCTTCTCTTTTTTGTGCTTAGCTAGCACAGCGCAACAAAACACCGCTATCTTCAAAAGGTAATGTGTAATTACCAAAGAGTAATATATTCTCGATTTAAGCAAACCAATGCTATAAAATACTTTATACAATATTTGACTTAAATGCTTATTAATATTTTTCGTTGAAAACTTTATCGATTTTCGCTTTATTATTAAAAAATTTGATTAACTGATTTTCGGAACTTCTGGAAGAAAACAAGGATTTCTAAAAATTCCTTATTTCCCTCTCTGGTATATAGTTATGTATGTATATATTTATGTGTATATTATGTTGTTAGTATAAAATGTACATACATTAGTAGTAAATGTAAGTACATGATTGTAAATACAGAAAAAACAAAAGAACTACTGCGAAAAAATCGTTTTACTGCCTTTTTTCAAAATTTACTGCGATTAACAATTTTCAATTCCGAACCCTGACCCTGAAAATGAATAATTGCAATTTCATTTCTCAAAACTAAATGTGAATTAAAAATTTTATTTATAAATCAATTTTGCAATCATTGAATGCATTCTTATTTCGTTATACACTGATTCACTTTTTTGCTTATAAAATCAAATTGAATGCATTCTTTTACAACTCTGGCAAACGAGCATCGTCTAACCTCACACGATGTGTGTTCCGACGAATCTATACTGTTGTTGCTGTTTTTTTTTTATTCTTTTTTCACTCAAAAGATGACGAAAACAAAATCAAAACAGTCTTTAGAGTTCGGACTCCACAAAATGTGTATTAAATGCGAACAACGCATTAAAAGGATTACTTTTCATCTATTTTACATGTCCAACAATTTGTAATTTCATCAATCCATAATTATCGTTGCTTCAGTTATGCAAAATAGATAACTCCAACAACAACAACAACAACAACAACAACAACAACAACAACAACAACATAGATGCACAAGAGCAAAAACAATCTTCACACTTGTTGCTATGTTGTGTTTACATGGTGTTGTTTTTGTGTGTTTATGGGTTATGTGGGTTATGACCCAGCAAAAAATTTTAATGCGCATTACTTGTATGCACGTAAAGAGCGCTTTCTTCTCCTTACAAATAGTGCTGTTTATATAGCGATATATTTGTAGCACTTTGTAGCAACAGCCGTCCACTGACAAAACGAAAACTTGCAGTCAGAGAGAAATGCCGGAGTATTCTCGACGACTTGATTATAATGAACGCAACAGCGACAGTCTTACAGTCATACAAAACATAAACAAACTCTTCTATGATCGCTTTTGTCGTCTATCAAATTAGAAATAGACTGAAGTATGCGACAGCAACAATTGTGGTCGTGTTCTCTCTTTGTCGTGCCGTCTTCAAAAAATACATCTTCATAATTTTTAAATTTTTTAAATTGTTGTACGCTAAAAGACCTTCATTGATCTTACTGTACTAATTTTTTAAGTGAAATAAATACAAATACAAATAAGAAAACATGCGTTCTATTTTTTGACAATTGGCACTCGTCGTCAATGTGTCGCCGGACAAAATTTTCTTTTGTCGCACTGGTGCCTGTCTGCCTGCCTGCCTGCTTCGGCCTTTACTCTGCGGGCAGCCTAAAATTAAATAACAGTTTACTGGTGAGAAAGATAGACGTTTTTCTAGACATCAGAGCTATTGAGGAAAGAATAGAGTTTGATTTTAAAATTCTCGCACGAGCAGGATGTAAATATGCCGATAGAGGAGAGGAGAGAAGTAAATAACTCTAGTACAAGGTGATGAGGGTTGATTATATCCGTAAGAGATTCTATGGTACGTTTCATGGAAATGAAACTAACTACGGAGGGATCTTACTGGTATATAAAAGTCCAGCATCTCTAGTAATTCCGAACATTTTAATATTTTGTGGACAAGATCTCTAACAAATATGATTGAAAATGCTGTTCTTCTTGCATTGTAGACTACTCAAGTCAACCAGAGCGCATCTTGTTTCATATGGGGGCGACTGAGGTAAATTCCAATTCAGTTGGTATACTATTTAGCTTGTAAATTTCCGTTGCACTCTTTCAATTCTTTCTGAGTGTAAGAATGATGAAGGGTTCCATATCACAAAACAGTATTCAATGTGAGGCCTAACGAGCAAAGTATAGAGCGATTTAAGTGTTTAAGGATCATTAAATTCCTGGCTGTTTCTTATTAAAAACCAAAGCATCGAATTTGCCTTGTTTACAGTATAATCGACATGGTCTCTAAAATTGAGTTGGGATTCTCAAATGATACCTAAATCTTTTTTTGAAAAAATTCTATCAAGTGCTATGGAGTTGATTTTGCAGTTTCCAACTATTGAAGTCGTAGATCTATTGAAAGTGAGATATTGACCTTTAGATACGTTTAGTGGCAAGCAATTTTCTTTGCAACAGGTGGTGATTGAATTTAAAACATCTTGAAGAAGTTAGCATTCCATCTGCGACCTAATTGGACGAAACAGTTTAAGATCGTCTGCGAAAAGATGGAGTTTAGAATGTTTCGCTACAAGAGGGAGGTCATTTAAAAATAGTTAAAATAATAACGGTCCAATGTGACCTCCCTGTGGGACGCCTGAAGTGACCTTGTTCGGACTGGATGTTGTATTGCTGATTCTGACAAGTTTTAGTCGATTTTCTAAGCAGGATCTGATCCAACTGAGTAATTTGGAATGGAAAACAATTGAGGAGAGTTTTGATACCAGATTATTATGGTTGGCTTTCTCAAAAGCTTTCGCAAAGTCGGTAAAAATTACATCTGTCTGCAAATGGTTTTCCATAACTATTACAAATAATAAAGTTTGAGAAAAGAAAAAGTTGGTGACTGTAGATTTACTACTCAAAAAACCATGTTGGTACGGAGATATAGCGTTTTAAAAAAAAATAAGTTTTTCGTTCATGATTTTCTCAAACAATTTAGGTATAGCCGTGAATTTGCAAAACGGTCTGTAGTTTTGGATCTCATGTTTAGCTTCTGATTTATGAATTATGAGATTTTCCAAGTGTTTAAAAATATTCCGGATGCTAGACTTATTGAAAATTAATAATAATGGATAAGCAATAGTGTGTGTAATTTTTTAATGAAATCGGTGATAAGCCATCAGGCTTATGAGAATATGATTTAGAATTTGATATCAATATCATGGTTGAAAAACATAACAGTAAATATTTAAAAGTATGAATATCATATGAATATCATATGTAAATGCAGTTAATTTCGTTACCACAAAAATAGGAAAACCATCTTTGTCAAATCATATTGACATTTTGTTACATCTCTTTTTTGCTTTGGTGTGTTTATAGAGTCAGCCGTTTTTTATTTTCATGTGATTTTATTCTGAAATCAACTCACAAAAGTTTAGTTGTGATGACATGTTTTGCTCGCGTTTTTACATTTGCCTGCAAAAAACAACAAACATGTTTTCCCGAAATAGGGTAAGGAAAAAGCTAGTATCTCTTAGCTTGCACTATTTATTTTTACTTAGATATTAAATGATAATGATATGGATGCATTAAATTTTGCATATCTTGACCTACCTTGTAAACCTGAATTTCTTGCAGCACAATATCGGATTCCTTTAGCACACGTTCGACTTCATCATAAACTTCACGTTCTGTTTCGGTGGGTGCGGCATTTTCGAAATCCAAGAAAACATCGTACGATTTCGCAGTGCAACAATTGGAATCATCGCGGGCCAAAAGACTTAAGAGTTTGCCCATTTTTTAACTATGCTAGTTTTTGTAAATTTTTGGATGTGATTTTAGATTATGATAGTTTTTCGATGAATTTTAATTTGCTTTTTTTTAAGTATTTTTTAAGAAATTTATCTTTTATATACTAAACACTGTTTTTTAAGTTTATGATATCTTTGTTGCTGCCAAAGGAAAATTTTTGATTATTTTAAAATTGCACTAAATATTAAATTTTTTTAGTGATTTATTACGAAACACGTTTGAAACAATTTGTTATTTTTTTAAATTTTGTTATATTATTTTATTTTAATATAAATAGGAATATTGAAAATTTTGTGTTTAGGTATATTTTGGCCCTTTTTTTATTGTTTTAATTATACAGAGTGTCCAGTGTATGAGTACGAATATTTACGGAGGGAAAAGAGGATGTCGATTTAAGCAAAAAAATTGTATGGGAAGGGGGTCTACTTTTACACTTTTAGCAGTTACGGGATTAATTGGTATTCCATGACTTTGAATTATACTACTGTTCCTTGCAGAAAAACTAACTCATGGAAAACTTATTTTAAGAACTCATTTGAAAGGCAATACATATACCTTTCTAACGATATATCAACAAACCCACTCAACGTATTCATTGCCGAGCAGTGCTCATGTGAAGATGAAATAAGCCCGTTGAGACTACAAGTCTCACAATTTCAAGTTTGAGCCCAACTCTCTCCGAATTTCACGTAATATATAGGAATTTTTTTAGGATCAAGTATGTGACTTATTTAATTCTCTTTCCAATGACATAAAAATCATAAACATATCTTTAAAAATAACAAAGTTAGTTGTACTACGAAAACTTCACATTGGACAGTTCTTAAAATTTTTATTTTTTTTAACAAAAAATATTGCTTAGAAGAAAAAATATTGCTTCAGCCCAATTCCCCGGGGAATCGGAAAACTCCTGATGATAATGATTTCACGAAGATTAGCGATAGTGGTAGTGCAATCGATGATGCACAATTCTTAAGTGAGATTGGTGCAATACCATCATCATTTATGTTGCTTTTAAGGCTCATTAGTGCGGTCTGATTCATCAACGTCAATGGAGCCGACATCCAAAAATGTATTAGGAGTGAGAGAGCCACAGACTGGGAGACTGGAAGTATACACCGATTTGAAATAATACGCAAATAAGTTGCAAATAGCGCGTCTATCGTCAGTTATAACGTTTAGGTAGGACATCCTGATACGAAAGCCATTTGATTTTCTTTTATTATTGATTATTTACTGTTTTGTTTAAGACTAGTCTCAGTAGAAATAATGTAATTGTGATAAAGGAACTGGTTCAGTGTCTCAAAATTTTGTTTAATAGATAGATACTCGGTATCACTCGGTGAGCACAGCTCGGTAATAGATATGTTGGGTTTGTTTGTTGATAAACCGTTAGAAACGTCAATTCATTGTCTTTCAAATGAGTTCTTAAAATAAGTTTTCCATGAGTTAGTTTTTCTGCTAGAAACAATAGTATGAATCAAAGTCATGATATACCAATTAACCCCGTAACTCCTAAGGGTGTAAAAATAGGCCAGCCCACCCAAAAGATTTTTTGCTTAAATTGACCTCCTCTTTCACCTCCGTAAATATTAATACTCTTACACTGGACACCCTGTATTTGTTTTTTTTTTCCTTTTTTTTTATTTTTTAATTTTATTTTTTTATTTATTTTTATTTATTTTCTTTTTAGCTCTATTTAATAATTTTTTTAATTTTTTAAATGTTATTTTTTATTGTTTGTTAATTGTGTTTTATTTGTTGTTTCTTAAGTGTCTCTTTTTTATTTGTTTTTATTTTATACTTATTTCTATTTTGGTTTCTTATCTTTTAATTTTTTACTTTTCTTCTTTTTTATGTAATTAAATTTGTTTTTATTTATTATGTTTTAAAATAATTTTGTACTTTTTGTTTCAAATCGTTATATATTTAGTGCAACATTGAGAGCTTTTAAAGTCAACTCCACCATAGCGCTCTACAATGTTTACTGGTACAATAGGCAAGCGCATTGGAAAGAGTTGCCATCACTGCAAATCTTATACATTTTTTGAAAACTTCCAAGTTCAAATTTATATTGGCAAATCAGTTACCTATGTGAAGTTGGCAACCCACTTCTCGGAAGGGAATTTATTTTTTTTCATTCGATTGTACTCGGTGTGTACCTGATTGAACCAACTTAATTTTCGTTTGTACCTTAAGGGGGGAAAAAATATGGGTGTAAGAAAAATTGGTCCGCAACTCATGTTGAGATAAATTAGTTTTTTTAACGCTATTATGAAGGGAATCGTTTGTACCCGTTTGTACCAAACGAGTAATCGTTTGTACCCCTTCGTTCCGACGAGAAATCGTTTGTACCCGTTTGTACCACCGAGAAATCGTTTGCACCCGTTTTTACCAACGAGTATTCGTTTGTATCCGTTTGTACCAAACGAGTAATCGTTTGTACCAAACGACTAATCGTTTGTACCCCTTCGTTCTAACGATTATATCGTTTGCACCGACGAGAAATCGTTTGTACCCTTTTGTACCACCGATAAATCGTTTGTACCCGTTTTTACCAACGAGTATTCGTTTGTACCCGTTTGTACCAAACGAGTAATTGTTTGTACCCCTTCGTTCTAACTATTATATCGTTTGTACCCTTTCGTTTTAACTAATATACCGTTTGTACCTGTTCGTACCACCGATAAATCATCTGTAACCTGTGCATTTATGTATTTGTATCATCGTTCGTACTTGTTAAGAAAAAAAAATTTTTTTTTCTAAAAATTTATTTTTTAAAGTCTTAAAAAAAATTTTAAAAAATATCGGTACAAACGGGTACAAACGATTCCCTTCACAATAGCGTTAACAAAAATAATTTATCTCAACATGAGTTGCGGACCAATTTTTCTTACCCCCATATTTGTCCCCCCTTAAGGTACAAACGAAAATTAAGGTGGTACAATCAGGTACACACCGAGTACAATCGAATGAAAAAAAAATAAATTCCCTTCCGAGAAGTGGGTTGCCAACTTCACATAGGTAAATCAGTTGAACGCCAACATTTGACTTCGATTGAGCGAAAATTAAGGAAGGAAAGTTGACGATACAAAGTTGACTGAAACTAAAAAATGCGTTGGGGCAAAAGAGATAACTTGCGTTCTCTATTGCTCCAATGTGTTTTTCGGCTCGGCTCAGAAATAAGCGTCCGCTCTGTGGGCAGCCTTAGCTAAGATTTTTTAACATATTTATAAGTCTTCCGTTTTTTTTTTTCTTCAAAGTTGACTCGTGAGTTCGCAAATGAAAATAAACAAGTTTGAAAGGGTTTTTCTTCTTATCTGCAGCCAAAAGCGACAATCGCTTCAATCGATTTAATATAGATCTGAGTTAATCATGTAATTTATGTTCAATGGAAATAGTATCAATCGAACACTAATCTGAAGCTTCTAGCCTGATTCAAAGAAGCTTTCATACAATCATTAAGCTCATTCAAAAGTTAATTTACAGTTCCTAGGACGATACTATCTTGGGATCAATTAGTTAATGTTTGCCATTGTTTCGAAAAAGTTTTCGATGATAAATCTATGCCCTGCAATGGCAGGACATCCAAAATTAGGAAACATTCTTTACAACTTCCAGTAAATTTTTTTTTGTATTGAAACGTTATAAATATATATTTATAAACTAACATTTCCTAATACTACAACTAGTAAAAAAATGCTAACGAGCAATTGAAATTTGATTAAAGAATTGTTTTAACAACTAACATTAATTTAAATGAAAAAAGGAATAATGACAAAAGGAATAATGAAAAAAGGAATAATGAAAAATTTTCTAGCCTAAATTGTTGCCAAGTATATCGAATGGCTTGATACGCTTTAGTCTTCGAGTTGGACTGGTGCTGACTGGAAGCATGTCTGCTTCATCGTTGACGTGCTGCCGAAGTCTGGTGTTGTGGGCCCTTGCGAACTTGGTTGTAGTTTGTGCAACAGTGTCCATCCGTAGATCTCGTAGGATGTCATTGTTCCTCGCATACCAAGGCGCATTTACTATAAATCTTATCACCTTGTTTTGGAATCTTTTAATGATGTCTATGGTTATTTTACTGGCACAACACCACAGGGGAACGCCATAGCTCCATTCTTGTTTCAGGACAGTGTTATAAATTAGCTTTTTATTGTATACGGATAATGGTGAATATTGGCCAGTTTTGTTATTTAATTTCATATTAAGCTCTTATTTTTCATTTTAACGCGCTCATTCCATCGCAGCTTGGCATCCGAGGTGATATTAAGGTATTTTGCTGTATTTGAGTATGGAATTTGTGAGCCAAAAACGATCACAATCGCATGATTTTTTGTTGGTGAAATCTACGTAAATTGATTTACAGCTCTATTCTGGCATTATCGTCACAATCAATTGATACTGAAAAATTGTGATAATTTTGATCTGGTCTCTATTGATACGTATTCTGTCTAAGCTGTCTCAACCGAAAAGCTTTTTTAACTCTCCACAGAAAGGTGAAAAGCTGTTCTGTGTAATGAGCATAGATTTGTATACATAAATGCATGCTGATAGTCAAATATTCAGTTGGGTGCTTAAAAGAGTTATGTTTGTGCCCAAATGTTAAAACTATGTTATGAAGCACTGTCTTTGCTCATGTTAATGGCTTCAATTTAGTTACTGCAATCAGATTTGTTTAGCGAGAAATCGTAGCAAACTAACTTTTTAACACATTAAATAAATTAATTCTTGGCTCCAGATTCCTTAAAATTGATATAAGTTTTAGATATTATCCTTATTTTGGCTCTTTACTTCTTTATGAACTACTTTGCTGTTCGCCACTATCAATGTTGATCAATGTTGACACAAAAAGAGCTTTTTCAAAGTGCTCAGTACACGAATTTGCATCAATTGTGACTTCTGTATCAATTGCTACTGAGGTGACTTTTGTGATTTTGTTGGAATAGAGCTGTTAGTGTGGTTCAGCTTTATTCGCCACTTGATTGTCCACTTTGCGATTTAATCAAGGGAGTTTGCGTACCGATTCTTCTACGTTCTTTCCAACCGCGGCAAATGTTGCGATGACTAGTGAACAAGGTATACAAAACTGGGCCCAGGATAATTCCTTGTGGAACACCCGCGTTGATTGGCATTAGCTATGAATAGGAGTTGTCTTGTTTGATCGCGGTGTACGATACGATTCTCATATAGCTGTGTATTGTGATGGAAAAACTTTTTCAATTTATATAAAAGCCCTTTATGCCAGACCTTATCAAAGGCTTGGGCAACATCCGCGAACACAAAAGGCGGTTTTGTCTTCTAGTGATTTTTCTGTTATATCTGTAATTCTATGGACTTGGTCAATGGTGGAATGTTTGTTTCGGAAACCAAACTGGTGCTTTGGTATAAAGTTGTTGCGATCACTGATTGGCTTAAGTCTTTCAAGCATGACTTTCTCGAACAGTTTCGATATAATAGGCAAAAGATATATAGGTCATAACCTGGGACCCCATGTGGACTTTTTTCAGGTTTACCTCTCATTATAACACATTTTGATTTAACACAACACAATAACACAACACAACTCATAATATCAATGGAGAAAAAAATTTAACAAATTATACATCAAACGTAAGTTCATTGTTTCAGCTTTTAATATATGATGTTTTTGTTTTCCCTTGTCGGCCTTTGTAATCTAGTGGAGAGTGCGCTAGACTATCAACCCAGGGGTCCCTGGTTCGAATCCGTGTTCGGGTTTGGTTCCGTTCACTTTCTTTGTTATTTCCTACATTTAAGAACTATGGAAAACTAAAAATCCACAAACAATTTGTGGAAAAAGTGAAATTAAAGGACAGGAACACAACTAAGAACTGGAAACACTTGCCGAGGTTTAGGCATAACACTAGCTTCATTTAAAAGCAATTCAAATTGCTTTTAACGGTTGTTTCGCCTAATTAATAATTCAAGTGTGGTGGTTCTAATCAATTCCTCTAAATAATCTATTCCCTTCCTTCCACGACAAAGATCAAACCTTGTTTTTACAAGGCGCATGCCTGGGTTCCTTGATTTTAACAAAAAATAACAATTTTTAGAGAAAATAATGGTTTTTTGCAAACAAAAATAATATGCAAAAAGACAGTCTGTAGCGTGATCGGGTTGGAAAGTTATGATTTGTGTTATCTTTTAGTTTAAAGATATATAAATTTTCTTTTAAATGATATCCAAATGAATCTGATAGGTCAATAATTAGCAAAGATATAGCTGAATTTTTATATAGACTTGTAAAGTAGCATGTTATTTTAAAAATCAATAGGCCGATAACTAATCGATATATCAATAATTCCTGCGGTGAATCTTATTTTCTCAATGAGTACTAAGAAACTGCATTTTCAGATCTTGGCGCCACGGAAACCGTAATCGTGCCGAACCCTTTGTTTTAATTCTTGACAACAGATTATATAATTTGTATTTTTTTTTTGCATTTTGTGAAATTGAGATGAAAAAGAATTCGCTGTTATTTTGGACGTATATCGAAAATTCAGATGATGGCAACTCTGCAATTGGAGACAATGAACCTTGACAAAAACAACTACCACCGAAAGGACGAATGAATGCACGTAGAAATTGGAAGAGTGAAAACAAGGAAGAAAACACAAGCATCTTAAAAAATGCAAGATGAAAAGAACACAGAAGAATATCTAATCGTTTCCAAGAAATCGGAACGAAGTTGTTGTGCAATAAATGCCAACAACAATTAACATTTTTATAAGCAATTAAAGTGAAATAAATATTAATTTAACCTATTTTCATAGATGTTCATTGCTGGGGGTCGTTTTTATTGTGCACGCAAACAAGCAAACGAAATGAATGTCAAGAATTTTAAATGCAAACATGAATTGGAAGCGCAAAACTGCGGGGTGGAAAATAGTTCAATAGTTTCAAGGAAATAGAGATAAGGCAAGAAATAAATTTTCTACTGTTAAAAACACTGAAAAGGAAAACTAAGATGAAAACGAACAACCCAGCAAATGTAGCAAAGTTGATAAAGCGTGTTGTACAAAAGAAATGAATATAACTTGTAAACAAATTCAGCAGCACTTCGTTTCAGGGGGTTGCAATGAAGGCCAACAGAAGCCACAACAACAACGATCCCAGGAGCGTACATAAAAGAATTTATGCACTTTTATCTTTATGCTGCTTCTATCTGTTTTTCTACTCTACACTCGAGAATTCTTTTTCATTGTTTTGCCCTTTGCGGTCACTAGATTTTTGGTTGCTTGTTTAAGCTTTTTTTTTAATTTCTCTTTAATTAATTTTTTTTTATCAGCTTTGTTGTACTTTTGCAATTTCCAAGTACAAAATATTATTTTATTTGTTGCTTATCAATTAATTTATTTTTTATTCTTTGCATTCTTGCACACTCACACAATCGAACTCACGCAAGAAAAAAATATAAGTTTTGTTGTATTACACTGAACCGCCCGCAGCGTTCTTTTTCTTTATCATCAATTAAAATAAAACTTAATATGGTAAATTAATTACAGAAGACTTCGTTATATTGCTTTGTAATTTTATTTTCTAGAATTTCGGCACGCACATGAAAACAAACTAAAATCCGTAAATACTACACTAACATTTACGACGGCAGCTGGAAATTGACTGAGCAAATGCAGAACTTTTTCTCCGCCGTTGATAAACACTTTGTGTGTGTGTGTGTGTTGATCGAGGAGACTGGAAATTGCTTCCACTGAATTGAAGCATTGCCATTTAATTTCTGTTTTAAGTGCTGCCACTATAATTAAAACTCGATTGACTTTTTTATGTATTATTCAATGGCATAACATGGGATATAGGTTTTGAAAAGTAGTTATTTTTCTGTATTGTTTGAATTCACAGGAACAGAAACACGATGTTTAGTAGATATGTGTTTAGAACTGTTTCTTAAAGCTGGCATAACGAATTGAGGGAAATTCTATGGAACAATTGAAGACGAACGGAAACTCAAATTTTAAAATTTTTTTAATTAATATGAATTAAGGCCTTCTTAGTATAATTGCGGAAAAATTTAAGGCAACTTTCAAGTGGCTTAGAAGTTATAGGGGTCCAAAGTTGCAAAAATTACCATTTCAAGTAAAGCTTAGTATGCTGTAGGAACGAAAAAAAATTTCCATAAGAAATACAATAATGGTATTCCCTTAAAAATTTAAATTTCCCATTTTGTAAACATGAAAACTTCAGAGCTCTTGTGAAGGGAATGCACTCTTTGCCATTCTGTTTAATTTTCCGCGCATATGTCAATAACAGGTGATGTTATAAATTGAATAATATAAAATTTAAACAGTTAGGATGACTTAGCAAAATGAAAAGAAAAAATTGATTAAATATTTAAAACAATCTGCATATCAGCAGTTATTAATTGAGCATATAATAGAATCGTTTCATTTTTGACAGCTGAGAGTTTAAGCAAACATGTTTACATAATTAACGCATAGAAATTGTAGCTTAAGCCTTGTAAAAAATGTCCTATACACAATTTGCTTAAAATTCCCCAATTGCTTAAAGTAAAGCAGTTAAAGAGGTCTAAGCAGTTTAAGAAGCATTAAGGGAATACCATTATTGAGAATTTTGACAACGAACAGGCAGCGAACTTTTTTTTCGCCAGCTAGTACGCTGTAGAAGCGAAAATTATTGCTATGTTGCCAAAGTTCCATTCGTGAGTTGAAATTTCAAAAATTCGCAGTCGATTATATGCCCGTACATTTAATTGGCGCGAAAATTTGCCATTCAGCAATAAAAAATAAGCAGTAAGTATGTTTAAGTGTTGATTTGTTATTTAACAAATTTATTGTTGCATTTATATAGTTTATTGATGTGAAGTCTTGCTTTTTATAGGATGTAAAATTGCAGCAATAAAAATATGAATCTATCAATTAAAACAGCAAGTGATTTTTCTCATGAATCGTTTAACGCCAGAACAACGCCTCCAAATTGTGGAAATTTACTTTGAAAAAAATAAATCTGTTCGGCCGTAAAAGCAAGCAATTCGTGCAGTTATTGATCGTTTTTGTACTAATTTTGCTCTTCTCAATTCAAAACCATCAACAAGACAAAGAAATGTGAGTACCGAAGAGAATATTGCGTCTGTCCTTATTTCTTTCGAAATGAGGAATGAGAAGCTGTTACAGTGAATGGCGAGCGCTATCGAGCCATGCTAACTGATTTTTTGTTTCCAAAAATTAATTAGCTAAACATCAACGACATTTCGTTCCAACGGCGCTACTTGCCATACAGCGCTCTTAACCATAAATTTATTGCAAAATCAATTTGGTGACAACTTTATTTCCAAAAGTGGTCCTGTTGACTGGCCCCTCGCTCGTGCGACTTAACGCCTTTCGATTACTTTTTATGGGGCTATGTTAAATCATTGGTTTATGCTGACAAACCAGTAACTCTTGAAGCATTGGAAGGCAATATTCAAGCCACTATTGACGCCATACGGCCAGATTTATTAGAAAAAGTGATGAAAAATTGGACTGATCGAATGGACTATGTAACTCGTAGCCACGGCGGACATATGCCAATAATCATATTTAAAAAATAAATGCCATGAAATTATCGACCAGATTATAATAATAAAAAATTCATTCCAACAATATTTCTGTCTTGTATTATTATTTAAAGTGTTCATGCAGCTAAAAATCACCCTTTATATGGAAACGACCAATTATATTTATGTGAAATAATTTGCTAAAAAAGGTAGAAATGAAATCTTTTAAATTAGATATCAACAAATAACATCCTTTGAGTACTTTATGAAATGCGAAGTATAAATCGCTTCTCCAAATGTGAAAATTTGTTTATATATATATATAAGGGTCGGATTTAAAGTTATGAGTAGGAAGATTGTTAGATTCGGGAATTTTTTAGTGCAGCAGTGTTCAGATTTCGGTTAAAATTTTTGGAATTTTTCACAAAAATCGCTATAAATACACTATTTTTCAGTAAATTCTAGACAGTTTAGTATTTTTAAAAAAGACTTAATGTAATCTATTGATATATAAAAAAATATATCAAAATTTGTGAATTTATTTTTTTAATGAATTTTCATTTCGTGATTCAAACACATTATAGCGTTCTCTTGAATCCAATGTACACATAATGTGCCCGAGACGTTGCTCATGTGTTACAGTTGCACACGAATGGCTTACAAGGTGCACGAGCCTTTCGGAAAATCTAAAATATATAACAAAAAATACCCAAAATTTTGACCGCAATCAGAACACTGTTGTACAAAAAAATTCCCGAATCTAACAATCTTCCTATTCACAATATTTGGGGAGCCAAATACCTTTAACGTGCACCCTACTTTCGGGTAGTTATTTCAACTCGATAAGAACTTACAGCGAAGAAACCGTTGATTTTTTTATGAAAAAGTGATTTTTTTTTTTCAAATCAAAAAGGTTGACAGACTGTTACACCGATTTCGATATTCTTTTGGATTTAAGATGAACTCGGTGTGTTTAAAAGTAAAAACTAACAAAAAAGAGTAGCTGAAAAGATTGAATCACGAAAAGTACTAAAATACTTAGTAACTTTTGTCTTTGAAGTGAAACTTTCTAGGCGGAGATTTGTTGAGAGTAAAATTTTCGAGTCTCGTAACGAAAAGTTTTCTAATTTCGTCATGGTTTGAGCCTCGTCACAAGAAATATTTCTGCCTCTGCAGATATGATTGTGAAAGACTTCGTGTAGGACTGCAGGCTTTTTTTTGTGATGTTTGTGTTGGAATCCCCAGAAGGGTGGCAGATAGAGTATAGGTGTATACTAGATAGTTAAGGAACATTTTTGCTACACCCCCTTTTACCGCCCACCAATTAATAAATATGCTATATTTCGGACGGTTTTGAATGTATTAGACTAAAATTTGAAAATTTTGTTTACATGATAAATGTCAGCACCGAAACTTACGAAGCAGTTACGAAGTGACATGCACTATTATTTATTTTCTTCTTATTTCTAACAATTATTTTTTTCTCATTTTTTATAACAAATGAAATAAAACTTATGCAAAATGTGTAAAAGGACTTGTTCGAGACACTCAATCGTTGCAGCAATTCTGCAACACAGTTACTCATTATCAGCTCTGTTGCACATAATGCTCAACTGATACTT
Source organism: Dichetophora obliterata (assembly GCA_963920525.1). NCBI lineage: Eukaryota > Metazoa > Arthropoda > Insecta > Diptera > Sciomyzidae > Dichetophora > Dichetophora obliterata. The sequence continues at coordinate 116,608,825 of OY986438.1, read as the reverse complement.
GTCCAAAATATTGCAAATATTTTGCGCTACTTTTGTGATCGAACGTGAGACTTTAAGAATGATTTTTTTTAATAAACTTAGCGATTGATAACTTTGCAGACAACGGAAGCAACTTGTTATAAAAAATATGGAAAATAAGCAAAACAAAGGTTTTTGCGAAAAATGTTTTTTTAACCAAAATTTTAAAGGAGAGAGCTGTGAAGAAAACTGCAGTTTATAAAAATTTTTATAATTTTCACTGAGAAACTTAATAAATGGAAAATAAATTAATTTCTTTAAGTTATCATATATTGAAATATATGATAACTTATTACCATTTAATATAAAATAGACTGCAATAAATACCAATTTTGCTTACCTTCTTTCTTCCATAACTTTCGCGCAGTATTAATATTTATGTTACCGGGTTCTTGCATTTTGCGCGAGCCAAATGCCAAATTACTAGATTAGATTATCTTTATTGAGACTTCTTTTAATCGATTTTTGCAAAGTAAATATAAACATTAACTTAATAGTTATTTCAGCGGCTGTAAAAGTAAGGCCATCAAAACCCGTAATAATATTTATTACAGCAATAAATCGACTGCCACACGGCTAATAAAGTTTTAAAGAATAAATTTACTCTTGCTCTCGGAGTAATATATAAGTTGCTTTTGACGTTTTGTCAATTGCCAAATTACAACTTCCCAGAACGTTTGCCGTTTCAAGATTTTTGTATCGAACGTGATACTTTGATATGTTGAGCAATATTGAGGCTCGAACAAGCCCAAACCTTACACAAATGAAACAAAGTAAAACAGTGTTCTTTTGGGTTAAGTTTATAAAATATTATGTTGTAAAATATTTATTTTATTTATTTATTTATATAAAGATATGATAATTAGGACATTAAGATAATATAATCTAATAAGACTGTCCTAACGCCAAGATGATTTTTTCTTTTTTGTTTTCATCTACGTTATTAACTACCATTTCTATAAAAATACTACTCTATTCATAAAGAAACACAGGATTCGTCCAAAAAGATCGAGCTCCGGCAGAAGATTTCTTCGTTCGCTCATGCTGGAAAAGTGTTTCACTGCACGAATAGCGTTCGCAAACATTTTAGAAAAACCTATGATCTGAAACTTGGTTCGGACTAAAATTTCGTAGAATTTATATTTCCAAAAAAGATATAAATTACTTCAAAGAAAATATTTAAAACTTGATGATGATGTATTTATAAAGTTTTAAAGGTTTTTTTAACAGATGTTCTCAAAAATAAAATTTCTTCATGCTCAACTTATAAGTTTTAAAACTGAAATTGTGGAAATTATGCTTAAATTGATAATTTAATAATAAATGAAAATGTACATAACTTTCTGGTCAATCAAAGTAAATCCCTTCATTAAGTTAAGGGTTTTTAAAAAATTTTTTGAAACATATCTTTAGAAAATGCATTTAATTTCAAAAACAAAGAGGCATTTTAATAAAAAAGAAACAAATTAAATAACAAGTGTATTCACATTATTTGTCCTGTTAAAATTTTTGTCAAAGCTGGACGCCATGTTTTATTTAGCATGCATTTGTTTAGTTCAATTATTAAGTCGGAAACGTCAAACTTATTTATAAAGTGCTGAATTGTTTTCGAAGTTAATTCTTTAAAGTACCAATTTATTTTTATGTCGCAGCTTCATGTATGGCCTAGTAGCCAAGGTGTTGGGTGTAACTGAGCACCCCCAAAAGTTTTCCGAGCTCCCACAAAAGTTATGCGACTTCAACAGAATTTCAACAGAAACGTTTTGAAAATTCAATTTAAGATAAGATTTAAGATAAATAGTTCTCAACAGAAAAGATTGAAGTAAAATTTAGGCGCCATTTATTTACACGCAAGGCTGATTAATAAAGGTTAACGCACTTAGCAAAAACTAATGCTAGTGACTATTTTTACACTACGAGATATAATAAATGGTCTAAGGCTCTACTTTGAAGAAACATGGCGCAAGCAGTACACATCTTTCTGCTATGGTTGTGTGGAAAGAATATTCTTTGAGGATAGCAAGTAATCGAAAAATTTCGAGCCTTCTTAATAGCACTGTCCTTAAAAAGCGACAATATTACTTCAAAGGGATTCTTATTATAATTTTGTTTCTGGCTAAGAATAAGCTGCCGTTTCGAGGAAATTGGTATGACAAAAAAAAAATGAAGAGTCACGACTGTTTCATAATCTTTTTAAACACATGCTCGAAAGGCATGCAAATATGAAGAAATGTCAAGATGCTATGTCTATCAATGCTGTTTATACACCACTGCAAATACAAAAATTTTTTTAATATTATTGCAAATTGTCTCCGAGAAATAAGTGTCAAAGACCTAAACCATATTTAAAAATCGCTGGCAGATTTCGACAGATAGGAGTTAAAACTAAATATTTTCGATTGCACTTCTGTGCATTGTTCGTAACTTTACTTTAAAAAGCTGATGAAGTCACTGTTAAGGCCATGGCAGAATAACCAGGTAGGGCCGGCTTGCTTAGTGCCCTCACGCGTCAACGAAGAGTGAAAAAGGAAAAGGTTTAGTAGTTGCGACGAAGTAAAATGATGAAGTTCGTAAAAACGTCAAATAAAATAAGAATATTATGTTTTAAAATTTTAAATAGTGTGGACACGTGTGTAAAGTTTGTTATAATTTAAGGGAAAATATAATAAAAACAGTGTAAATAAAACTATGAAATGCTGAGAAAAAGCAAAAAACCAGTTTAACCAAAAATCAACTGCTAAACATGAACATAAAAAAACTCGACATGAACAGCGGATTTTGACAACAAGCTAGCTTTTCTCTGCTTTCTACTTCATTCCTCTCCGAGTCGGCTTACCTGGTTATTCTGCCATAGCTAAGGCATTCTTTCAACTTATTATCGATCGACTGACAGAACTTGGAATTGAGTGCGAAAAGATTTTGGCCAGTGTTATGATGGTGCTGCTGTAATGAATGGTCGATTGGGTAGATTCCAGACTTTGATAAAGGTCTTTTTCAACGGAACAGCTCTAAAGGTGTATTGCATAAATTATCACCGTCTATATCTTATCGTTGTGTAAATTGTGAAGAAAAATTATGATTCCCGACTTTTATTAGACCAAATCAAAAAATTACACAATTTTTTTAGTGGCTTCAAAGTTCGAAAAATGTACGAAAGCACCACAATTCCTCTGCTTATCGAGCAACGTTCTCAGTACACTGCAAAGCAGTTGTTGCAATTCAAAATAACTTCGATTAATTCCTAAACTCATTGATAAGAATTAAGGAAGGTACCGGACACTATCTTGGTGCAGATGATATGCTTTTAGCTGTTGGACTGCTGGGTTTATTTGCAAAATACTGGAAATAATGGAAACAAAAAAGAAGTTTGCAAGTACGTGATGTTGGTAATCGCAAAGAGGCATGTCATACTTAGCGGAGACTGACAAATTTGTTGTTGTTTTCGCGGATAAAATAAAAAACTGGAAATTGAGAGAGCTTCTTTTACCCCTGCAAACAACAACAAATTTGTCCCTGTCCGCTAAGTGTGACAAACCCTAAAGCGATTCCAATTATTCAGGCGGAAGAGTTATTTGATCAATTCTTAAAAGGGTTACACATTAGCGAACCTGTTGGTCATACGGCGGCCATGTTCGAACCAATTTGATAGTTAAGAAGCTAATTTGATGGTTTGTCGAACCTGTTGGCCTATTGGCAAAAATTTTTGATTTTCTCCTTCAAACCAGAGTTGTAAAACAAAATTATGGCGAAAAACAACAAAAATGTTTCGCTGATTCGACTGATTAAATCAGTTGATTGTATTACCTAAGCTGGGAGAAAGTGATTTTGGCAATGAGTCTACATTAAAGCGAATTTATAATGAAATAATTTACTTCATTATTTTGAAATTGATCAACGTTATGAGAAATATTATGACATCTTGAAAGCTGTTTAAGCAGCTAATGACTTTCTATGCATACATTTCAAATTCATTGCATTGAAACGATTAAATTAACTTCAATTGTAGTTTCGAGATGAATTTTTCTTTGTCAAAACTTTAGTGACCAACGAAAAATGCAAACCTGTATCGTATAACAACATTGAGAATCGATACGATGATCTTCAATGACCGATTAACGATTGCGTGATCTTTCGTTCCTTGGTTTGAAAAGAAAAGCTTGATTTTATTGTATTGTAAATAGATGTTATCTTGCAAAAAAACCAAAAAATTCTTCTGTTCTAGTTTAAAATTCATTCACTTTTGGTTTTAAATACACTTAAGTAGTAATGCCCAACTCTTGCTGCTGGCGTCGAGCTCACAGCGGCTCATCACATAAATCAAAATAAAGTATAGTTCGTTTGAATACAAAAGAACATTTTCGCTCGTGTATGAGAATAAGAAAAAAAAATTGGGAGTGATCTTCATTTTGATTGGTCTACATTAAAAATAAAATTACGTATTTCCTCAGCCAAATTTTGTTGTTCATGTGCTGCGGAAGTACTGATTTTTATTTTTCAAAATCAGCCGATCGAAATTGAAAAAAATAGAGTCGAGAAAATAAACTGTCACCCGAAGTTTCACTTCACAATTTTTTTATGAAGAAAATAATTACATTTTTTAAATTATATGTTTTTATTTTTTCATCAGGATTTTTAGGAAGTTTTTTTCTAAATCGGCGATTTGAATCAGTTTGAATCAGTTGAATTTAAATATTAAATAAAGCATTAAAAAAGGATTTTTTGCATCGCACAGAAGGCGGGGTCTATGGGATGAGGGACAAAAATAGAAGGAATCATTGCAGGTACATGTAATTTAGCATGTACTAATATTTCATATCATACCCTAGTATTACAAGGAGAAGTTATAAGTACAAAATCCAGCTTACAAAACAGCGATGTATTTATAACAGCTCTGTAATGTAGTTAAAAAGATACTATGCTTTATAGCAAAATTTTGCATTTATAATATCTTAATAAAGCGTTTACAAGACCATTGAAAAGAAATACGTAAAAAATGTCTCTAAGATGCATTTTTAGAGCTCATATTGAAGCTATTATACAGACACTGCGGCATGTCGCAGTAGTGTCTTTATAATGTCCGTAATAAAACGATTATAAAAACATGCGAGGCAGTTAAAGTTATGTAGCTACCCTGCGTATGCCTCGTGTTTGTTGAACAGCAAAATAAGGAAAATTTAAAAAGTTGAATAGAAAAATTAAACGGTAAAACACATGTGAGCTTTAATAAATAAACAAAGTGTAGATGGCAGCTTTATTTAAAAAATTAAGCATTAAGGATGGAAAAAAGCGATCGCTAGCACTCGTTCCTGCTAGTTGGGAAAACCGTGGAGTGCTCTCATGGCCAAAACTAAAGAGCGATCACAAGGTAACTCAATTTATTTTGAATAATAATGCTCCTGGAACTCTGCTCGAGATAAAGTGGATCAAGTGTCCAGCAAAAGTGGTGAATAAGGAAATTCTTTCTTAAGCTGCTGGCAACAAAAAATTGTCTTGTCTGAATTCAACCTACTATTATTAAAATTTTTGTAAGGTGCCTTTCAAAGACCTCTAAAAGATACTTTACTGAGTCTCTTCAAAGATACTAAGCATGGCTTTATATCACATACGCCAAATTGGCCTTATAAGCCTTAATACCGAATTTACAAATTCAATTCCTGTCTTTGTACTAATCTTTAAAAGGTATGTAAAAGAAGCTATAAATACTGTTCGTGGTGCTAGGGATTACTCTTCATTTTGTGTGGGAGAAAGGCGTGGCAGCTCTTGATAAAATTTTTATATGATATCATACCCTAGCAGTTCGCTCAAGAACATGGTTTCCAGCTTAGCTTTCTATCCAAAATAACCCCTACGTATTTTGCATCTTCCACGAAGTTTAGCAGAGTGCCATCCAAACGTGGAGGAATTATGCGCGGAATTTTATATTTCCTCGTAAAAAGGACTAGTTCAGTTTTTTGGGGATTTACCCCAGCCCATGGGTAACTTTTGATCGGAGAGCGCTGACCCAAGCATTTCCAAAAGAGTATTAGGAAACTTTCCCTGTGCAGCAATAGCTAAGTCATCCGCATAGGCAATCACCTTGCAACCCACCTCTTGTATTTTCCTTAGAAGTACTTGTTTATTTATATTATATTGTAATATATGAATATAATATATGAATATATTATGAATATATATGAATATTATATTCATTCAACAGAATGAATTGTTTCAATAAAAAAAGAAAACTAATGGGTTTTATTGAAAAAAGTCATTGGAAAACACAGGCAAAAAATTTCGACAGTAACGGGATTGAAAAAACCTTCCTGTAGTGGAATTCCCAAAAATTTAACGATAATAATCGTTGTCGTTATCGGTCATTGTGCGTGCCACGTTCATAGAAAATGTTTTCGCTAACTAACGATATCGAAAATCGTCGTTAACGCGTTTGGGAATTCCACTACTGGATTGACAACCTTAATAACTAGTTCAGGTATCGATTTTTCTCGATCAAACATGTTGTTTTTTGTTCCGAACAAAAAACACTTTCAAATCGCGTAGTTTCAATTATCGAAATCTTTCCGAAAACCCCCTATGTTTTAACAGTAAATACTTTTTTATATTCAACGAAATTTACCGGAATAATATATGACTTCAATTCTACATTATTTGCGAACATTTAAAAAAATTGAAATCTTCCATTAATCTGGCAACTTCTTGTATTCCAATATATCCAGCTGTCATTTTGACATTAACTTGAATTCGCCGCAAACGTTGACCTCGTTCTTTTCTGATTTCCTTGCTGTCCACATTTTTCGTAGAGGGTGTCGAATTTTATTTAGAATAAAAACAAAGAAACGACAAATTGCAATAAAATAGTCGCAAAAATATTTGACAAAAATTAACAAATAAATAATGGATAAGCTAATTGAAGTTAATTTGAGTGAAACACAAAAACAAATATTCGATAAAATTGCAAAGAATGAAACGGAAGAATTAATGCAGCTGATAGCACAATTGAAGGGTGGTGTTAATTTTGTGGACGAAAATGGAATGACGCCGTTGCAACATGCCTGTTGCAAGGGGAACTTGGCGGCGGTAAAGCTGCTAATGGATATGGTAAGTAGAAAAAGGACTTTAGACCCAAGCCACCAAATAGGCTTCAGCTATCTGAGCGTCAAACCTACACGTGTCTAGAATACTTTGATAACTTTGTTCCCCCCCCGTAGGGTGCCGATGTGAATTACAGTCAGCACGGTGCCAACTATACACCGCTACACTTTGCCGCGCTTTCTGGCAATACAGAAATCTGTACAATTCTGCTGGATGCCGGCATCAATCCCAATGCCATCAACTCGGTTTCACGCACTGCTTCCCAAATGGCAGCATTCGTTGGTAATCATGCGTGTGTAGAGACTATTAACAACTTTGTGCCGCGCGTTCAGCTTGAGTATTACACACAGCTGCAGGGCCAACAGACAGAACCTTACTTGCAGCCCATTTTACTGGAAAGTGCGCATAAGTTTGTAAGCGCCGTAAATCTGCATCCGGTGCGCATAGCACTAAATCTGCAGGCACTGAATTTGCTCAAGCAGTTGCCCAACCTACGTAAAATAATGGAACTCATGTGCGAAAAGGAGATGAAAAAGACTTACGACATAAACGAGGTGATGGCATTCAAATTTCATTATCTGCGCTGGATCATATCGGAACTGATGCGCTGTGAGGAACAATGCAAGGCGCAGCGTAAGGACAAGAGTATTGAGACAACTGAGGTGGGAAAGCACGACTTTGTCGAGCTGTTCATCAAACGGGTGCTTAAGGAGAACAAATTGGGCCAGCTGGACTATGTGGAGTTTATGATTCGTGAGTGTGTACGTGAGTTTCCGTTTAGAGAATGCACCATCTTCCGACTGGTGGTGTCGCAGTTGGCAGCCAAGGAAGCCCTTCCGGCGCTATGTGTGCTTCGCAATGCTATAAACGGGCAGCGAGGATTTGTGGTAAGAATGCTTTCCTTCTTTGATTTAGCAAAAAAAGTTTATATTTGGTACTTATGCTTAGGACGAGCTGGCATTTTGCAGCACTTGCGGCAATGAGAAACCCGACAAGAAGTGCTCCAAATGCAAGGCCGTGCAATATTGCGATCGTGAGTGCCAGCGTCTGCATTGGTTCATGCACAAGAAGACATGTGCTCGGCCCACATCAACCACAGCTACAACTACAGCTGCCATCAGCAAGGACATTGATGCCAATGAAATTCGCGCAGAATTCGTCAAGTTGTCCACAACAGATGCAGAACGTAGAACATAAAATTCAAAGACTTATTTTAATGATTGTACGACTTTTTATTTTTAACTGACGTAAAAACTGGTTAGAATTTTTCATGTTCTTACTTATTGACTGCCTCTGTGCAATGCGTAAGCATTTATTGTTAGGTCATAGCAACAGCGCGTTACTTGTTTAACCACATCCTCCCAATCCTTAAATTTTTTTACTACAGTATACAGAAATTAACAAATAGTGTATTTAATTACTAACAACAACCACAAGAATAACAAAATAATGTTCACAGTAGAATAAAGATGAAAGCTGAAAATGCGATGTTAATCTTTGGATGTTATGGAATTTGATGAAAAGACAAATGAGTGCAGCTGCTATCAACTGTCGCTGAGTCAGAGTTGTAAAAGATTGCTGATGATTTCAGGTTATTGTAATTTTTTAATAGTTTTTGATTGCGATGACTTCAACACAAGAAGTCCCGAAATCAGTTTTCAGTTATTCAATGCATAAAAAATTTAAATCATTGCTGATTTCATTGAAATTGAAATTGCAGTTTTTCATGACTGCAAAACTAAATTGATTGCATTCCTTAATTCTTTCGAAAATCTTGCAATCACCTTAAGTCTTTGAAGTCGATTGGTCCTTGAAGACAAATAATTGAAATCTTTCATGACCGATGGAAATCATTAAAGCACGCTATATAATTCCTGAACTTATTCTCTACCGTGAACAAATTGAAAAACTAATGGTACTCACTACATTTGCTGACTTGCTAAACTTAATAAATTTGTTAAGTCCCATCAAAATTTTGTATGGGAAAAGACTTAGCAGCTTGCTAGCAAGTTAACAAACTCAGCACCGTGTTTTTGTTTAGCAGATACCATTTGTTAAGTCGGGAACGTCAAACTTTTGAGTGTAGTGATGAATCGTTTTGGGAATGAGTTCTAACAAGTACCAAATTATTTTTGATTTGCAGCTTCAAAGTCTAAAAACTGCCCTTTATTAATAAAAAAATAAAAATTTTGTAACGGTTTTAAACATTTCAAAAATTCATTTCAAAGAGTAGCAAATGTATCAAAACTGTTAACGCACATTTACATTTTTGGTTACTGAGTATTGGTTACACGAGTTATTAAAACCACAGATTTATTGCTGCATTGAAAGTTGTCAAACACTTGCAAATGTCTTAGCAGGTACGTTCCAATCAACAGCTGCTAACTTTACCAATTTAGCAACTTAGCAGGACTTTTACTGAAATTTTACTGAATACCCTTAATATGTAACAAAGCACAATACAATTCACAAACAAAACAAAATTTTATGCAAAATGCTATGATCCCTCAAAAATGAAAACAAATATCTTGGTTTTACCTTTTTTGTGAATTTTACTTGATTAAGCCAAAATTTATTCTACATACAAAATGACTTGAAATTTTTTTTAATGCAATCAAAATAATTTAATTGCCTTCAAATCATTTCACAGTTTCAGGTATTTATATCATAATTTCAACTGACTTTTAAAAATGTCATTGACTTTAAGTTCATTACAATTGAATGCAATCAATTGCCCTTATTCTTGTTGTCACCTCGCCTCTGTGAGAGTTCTCACACTCGTGTCACGTCACTAGACAAACTCACGTCACATGATAACAAGAAAACCAGATTTCTAGTGACGTGACACGAGTGTGAGAAGTCTCACATAGGCGAGGTGACAACAAGAATAAGGGCAAATGACTCGAAGGAGCACTCCACAAGCATAGTGAATGAGTCAAAAAACTTCAACAGGAATGTTTAACAATTGATTTCAAAGTCTAGAGTTCGATAAGATTGCTGATTTTAAAACTTGAAGTCAGGAAATCAAAAAATTATTATATGACTTAAATCATTTCTTTGGCATTCAATGACAGTTTTATATTGCATGAATGCAATTTTTTACAACTCTTCGCAGAGTCATTTCTTAAATACTCTCAAGATGCATTCGAAATTTTGTACGTTTAATCCAGTGACGTAGGGCAGGTTTGTGCCGTTCCACAGTGGGTCAGAAGAGGAAGAATACGAAATTCTTTAACTCAGAATTTTTAAAATCTGACCTGAATTTACAAAATGTTGACCTCTTTTGAGTTGAGAAAAGAACAAAAAAAAATGCAACATTTTTTCATTTAATATTGGCTGCACTGTTGTTTTGCAAGCGCGTCGGAAGCTAATTTCATCTGGTGGGCAGTACAAATGGGGGTGCAAAAAAATCACCAAAATTTTTTAAAAGAAACATGAATATAAATGAAAAATTTTTTTTTATTTTAGTTTCAAAATAAAAAAATATAAAACTAAATAAAAAAATATTAAAATTACATGAATAAAATTGTGAGCTTTAGATCAAGTAAGTTTTTAAGAAGGCAACAACAACAACAATAACTCTGTATAGAGTCAATCACTTAGCTGACTAGACAGTCTGTTTCAAAACTTACTTGATCTAAAGCTCACAATTTAATTCATGTAATAATCATAGATTGTAAAACTAATTAAAAAAATATTAAAATTTTATTATTTTCAAAAGTTTTTCCAATTTCGATATTAGAGATCATTTTTTAAAGGATCTTTCATATGGTAATATGAAAATATAAAAAATAATTGTTGCTTTTATAAAGCAAGACTAGGTATATCTTTACATGGTTTAAATGCAATAAGGTACAAAAAGTTATATTAATTTAAATTATTCCAAAATGTTTTTTTCTGTCCTTGCGAGAAACAAACTCTTTCACCACCTCCATCGAATTCAATTCTTCGGTTTTATCTTTGTGAATGTGTATAAGTGCCGCATGAGTGAGTTGATTCTGTGTCATATTTGCTCAAAGATACGTTTTAAGTCGTCTTAGTGCACTAAAAAAACGCTCAGATGAAGCTGCTGATGCAGGCACAGTCAAAACCAAAGCAACATGTTTTTCAACTTCATTTAATAGTTTTTTCAGTGCATCCGAATTTTTTTCAAATTGGAATTGTAGTAGAAACTTTACATTTTGTTCTATCTTTTTGCAAACACAGAGAAAGAAAATTGTTATCCGAAAGCATGCTTATGAAGAAGAGAGAAAGAAGAGCAAAATATATAATACAAAAATATTATCGTTGTAAAAAAAAACTGATATTTTGAATAACTTCTGAAGTTTTATTTTTAAATTGTTTATCTAGCTAAATAAGCGGGGGAGGGGAAACTTCCCCCCGCTTGCTACGCCAATGTTGTTTCGAATTCTGATGTATTTACGATTCACGTTATGTATAGTGCATATTGCATTTTGAATAAATATTCAATTAAATTTTCATCGAGCAATTCAGTTTTTATAAAACTAACCACTTGAATCAATAAGATATTGGATTTAACGGCAGACATTTTTCAAAATTGCAAATTTTCGCTTCTCACAATTGTCACAGCACAAAATATCAAAATGTCAAAATGATTTTATTTTGTTTTTATGTTGGTTTTCTAGAGGGCAGAATGCAGAACTGATATACTTTTGCGGTCAAGATTTTCGAGAAAAGAACACGATTCATTTGAGGTCACTTTTTTTTTAGAAAAGAACAGAAAAAATGCAGAACTTTTGAAGAGGGCAGAAAAAAGCAGAATTTTTTTCAAAAAAGAATGCGCCATAATTAAAAAAAAATTACCTCTTTGACTACTGCACCGCACAGTGATGCGAAATGGCATACTGAATGGAATTTATTCGAAATTGAAGACACTGATCTCAAGAATAATATTTTACTTACATCAGCTTTCTACAAAAATTCTTGACAGTTGGCCCAAAAATTGGTGGGCATCTTGGAGGAGTCACAGGCTCCCCCTAAAGCAAAACCGATGGCTCTTAAGCGTCAGAGATCTCAAATAGGAGGTGCCTCATTCGAATGCAAGGAAAATCTGTGGTAGCACAGCCACTCCTAAACGAGATCGCAGCTGGGAAAATTACCATAGCAATTACAGCGGTAATCGACAAATGCAATCCGGACGGCAGCATATCGCCTGATAAGTGGAGTAGCGTTGAGGTCAAGTTGTCCTTACTGTTCAATCCGCTCATGAAGGAATTGCCTGGTAGGGATTCTTCCTTTTGCGACATTGGATGGCATCAAAGCTATGTGGAGCTGATCGCATGGGCTGACCAAAGGTCTCTGGACCTTTATAAGATCGCCATCTCCTGGGCTTGTGAGGTAGAGCCGGGTGAAAATCTCGCGGTGGTAGATAGGGACCAGATCCCTAACCGTCCAAGAGCGAGTGCCCGAGTCCCTGCCGTATACTCTGATCCTCAAACTATCCTGGATATGATCAGGTTGGGAAACCATGGCCTGCTAATAACGAACTGGAAGGTGACACGGGTTGAAGAGCCAAAGGGGGACTTTAGATCGGTAACTTTCGTTATCAGTCAGGAGTCCCTGGCCTTCTTGTCATCCAAACGGTTCGAGGTAGACTTTGGTTTCTCATCGATCGTATTGAGGATCTACAAGAAAAATGATGCATCATTGGAGGAAGAGTGGGCTTCCAACCCAATTAAAGATGCCTCTTCCACTCAAACCTGCTCCCTCTCCTGCACCAGAACCGGAGGCGTAAGCTCCGTAGTGGAACTGGCGCGCACATTTTGGTTATCCTCCTTAAATCAGACGAGGAGTCTGACGTAACTGTGGTGGAGGTTAGTTTTACTACTAACAGCCTTGATGCTAAGAGTAGTACAGATTAAACTCCACCACTCGAAAGCTGTGTTCGCCAGCCTTATCCTCCGTCTCAGCAAGGATGTAGAAGACATCGTTCTGATGCAGCAGCCGTGGGTAGTCTGCGGTCTAGTATGCGGACAAGGACTCCATCATATACGCTAGTGTAAACCAAATCACAAGGTTAGCCAAGAGCGTGTATTTTAATCAAGAAAACTGTGAGTGCATTTACTCTCTCTAATTACAGTAACAAAGACACCGTGGCCATAAGCGTCGAGATGGGCCATACAGCTTGTGGCTCATCTCAACATACCTCGTGCCCAACCACGAAATTCTCCCTGATGACAACTTTATAAATCTTTTCTCCACAGCAGCATCAAAAGCGAATGGCTTGATCATCGGGTGTGATGCCAATACTCATCATGTTATCTGGCGTAGCTCAGACATCAACAAACGGGGTGAGTCTTTATTTGATTTTATCCTTACAACTAATCTTAATACAAGAAATGTAGGTAATGCACCTACCTACCTTTATTATTAAAAAAAGGCAGGAAGTCTTAGATATTAGTCTTGCCTCTGACCATATATCTAAAAGGATACGGAACTGGAGAGTTTCAAAGGGTGTTCCTTCTCAGACCATAGATATATTATTTTTTATGTTGATGACTTTGACACGAGATCATGAAAATTTCGCAATCTTAAACAAGTAAACTGGGATCTGTATATAAACACAATAAAAACAGATCTCTAAAATGGACCGCCTAATCGTCCTTCCAATAAACAATCTTTAGACAACTTAGTTTAGTCTCACTAACTCGCTAAATAAAACTGTAGACACTGCTTGTCTGGTTAAAAACACCAGAAGCGAAACAATTCTTATTGGAATAAGGGACTAAAAGAGCTCCGTGAAAGGACTAGAAAACTTTTGAACAGTGCAAAGGCCACTAGATCCACAGATGCGTGGTCAAACTTTAAAATGGCTCTCAAAGAATACAAATATGAATTGCGAAAAGCAAAAAGACAGTCCTGATCTTTTGTGAAAATAAATCACAGAACTCAGAGGCGTCAAGGCAAATTCTAGCTACGGGTTCCTCCAATCCAAGCCTCATGAAAAAGGAAGATGGTACTTGGACCACCAACAGTATGGAATATCTAAATGATTTAAGTAGAAACCTACTTTTCGGGATGTTCAGAGATATGTTACGCTCAAATTCAGGAAGATCAGTTACCACCTGTCAACAGACCCAGTAGTCCAAGTCTGAAAGAAATCTTGAATGAATCCTGCACAATTTTTCTTCTTCTTTAACGAAACATGCTAATTCGTTTATACATTTCGTTGACGAAAATCTCGAAAATCGAAATATAAAAGTTCCACATTCATGTACTTTTGAAAACTTTCTGTTTTCGATGAACGAAAAAAGACCGATTTGTTAAAGAATTATCGACAAATGTATCTCATGCAGTAAGTTTCTTAAAGTAATCATCATGAAATATTCGTGCATGATGTCTTGGACTGCAGAGGATCTCTAAAAATACTCACACAAACAAAGCTCGAATGGGCAATCTGTAGCTTCAAACCATTTAAGTCCAGATGGTGCAGATCCAGTAGCGTAACTATATTTTGTGCACCCGCCCGCAGGTTTCTAAAAGCGCCCTCCTATTTACTTTTAGAGTAAAACTATGTTACTAGTAAAACTATGTTAGGTTACTAGAAGCGTAGGAGAAAACAAGAGAACTCTTGACAAAATTAAATGAAGAGAACACGAAGAGACTTTTTTAATTCAATAGTCATCATTAGAGAGGATAAAAATATGCACCATAAAACTTGATTTACGCGCATTAAAAAGCACGAAAAATCGAAAATATGCTCGATAAATTTAAAAATATGCTCGATAAAAAAACTTTTAGAGAAAAATAAAACAAAATTGTACATATTTTGGAACGGGATATATATTTCCAATCTTATACATTTTTGGAATAACATTTGCTTTAAGCGTTTAAATATGTTAAATCTCTTACGTATACCTATATAAGGTAAACAAAAACTGTTTTTTAAATAAACGAAACAACTTAAAAATAATATTCATTTATATTGAGGAACTTCGTTTTCAGTCTTTTTGTTACTATTGAATTTACTTAAAAAAATAAACAATTTAAAATCCAGTTAAACATTTTTCAAATTTTAGAATGACAATAAACTACCAAGTATTGCGTTAAATTCTCAATTGAAAAATTTCTACGTTTTAAGTTAAAAATTATGAATATGCAGGGAAACTACGTTCAACATCGCAAGATGTTGCCAGGCAATATCTTATATATGATAATTCTTCGGGAGAGAGTTTACTCGCATACTCACTTAAAACTTGTTAGTTTTTAAACAAAATTTTTTTAAAGACTTTGTGTCCTTAAATCCTACATTACGAGCGAAACCTGAATTGAATTTATTTAAAAACTTTTGTTCACTTTACTTTTTCTTAACTTTAAGCGATAAACCTTTTTTATCTAATGCGACAATGGCACGGTTAATTACGAAAAAGTTATAGTTAATAAAGGCCAATTAGAAAAATGTTGACATATAAAATTTTTTATTTTTTATATATTTTATGGGACATATATGCTTATATAAGCACGAACGTTGTAAAAATGCAAAAACGTCTAAAAAGTATCAAAATATGCAAATGCATATGCAATATATTAATTATTTAAAAAAGTTAAACAAACTTAAAGTTTGAAAAAAGAGATCAATAATTTTCTTATTGGTGAAATGATAAGTTTAAGATATTTAGTTTAAATGTTTTGTTTTTGACGTTACCTGTTAACTAAAGAATTTAACTAACGTCACAAAATATGACCAACTGAATGATTAAAAGAACATCAGAAGCTGACTTGCGGAAAATGTGAAAGCTAATCGACTTCGACCATAATCAAGTTTTGGCAAACAATGGCGACTTTTGCTCAAAAAATCGGCTCTTTGACAATTTTTGTCAATTATTGCACCCTGAGAAATCGTCTGTACGGGAATCACATTTTATTTAAGCACATATTATAAAATTATTTTTCATTTATTGTTGTTAATTTTAAACAATAATAATTTGCGAAGGAAATACATATTTTAGATTTTTTTTAAATATTTGAAATATCTTAATTTTTTTGGAAACAAATGCCGCACAGTGTAACATCCCATTCTTGGCCAAAAAGAGAAGGAGTGATCGTAGAGCTATGAGAATCGGCACGAATATCTTTCTTGACAAAATTAAGAAATGTTGAAAAAGTTATACAAATCCGCCCTCTGTCACACCCACCTCCCATATTAACGAAACCCATTTTTGTCTGAAACTTCATTAAGTCTTGTCTCAAAACAGCGAAATTTACTACATCAATTTCTTTTGTGGTTATAGATAGTTGAAAAATTTCATAGGCAAATTAAACGACCATTAATTATAATTTAGTAACTCAGCCTTGAAAAATGCTACCAACACAAGTCAACTACGTTTTCGTTAAAATTTGTAAGCTTTTTTGATTACAGCAAGGAAATTTTTAAAATTGAGTTGTTTTGTGTTTGTAAATAAGGCGAAATTTTGAAAAGTAATCAAATGCCATACATCAAATATATCTCACATCTTAACTAAACAGGTCACTATAAGAAAAATGTGTATCTTCCGTTTTAGTGAGTATTAGAAAGAAATTTTTTTGGATTTGGTGTAACGCAGTTCTAATAATATTTTCGTGAAAAACTTATAGTCAATCTTTCTCAAAATTTTTTTAAACACTTTTAAAAATTGAATATTTAAAAATTTGTATCGCGTTTTTAGTGTTTACTTTTATGTTAAAAATGTAAGCAAAAACAGTAATTTGCCAGACATAAGAAATTTGTATCGCGTTTTTAGTGTTTACTTTTATGTTAAAAATGTAAGCAAAAACAGTAATTTGCCAGACAAAAAAAAATTTAAATTAAATAAAATGTGAATAACAAGAAAAATCTAACTTTTAAAAAATGCAACTTCGATGGCTTGTCATAACGAAACGGTTGCAACTATTAAATAAATTAATTTTGATTTTTTCACCCAAGATATTGTCTATTGAAAGCTATTAAAATTTTGGAAAAATTCAAACACCGATATACTATATTTTTGGCCGCTTATTTTACACTGTGCGACGTTCTTCACTTCATTTATCATTTTCATCAAGGAACTTGAGGGCGCCCCTGGCTTAGTTGCGCCCGCCCGCGTTTTACGCCACTGTACAGATCCCATTGAAATTCAGAAGTCAACAGTGGCGGATCTAGAAATTGCTCGTGGGGTGGGGGCTAAATAAGCAAATTATTTTTTTTTCATTGTATTTATTGATGTATTACATTGATGTATTACGTTTTATATATCATGAGTATATAATTCAAAAGTATATCAAAAGCTTAAAATTTATATAATTTGTAAGAATTGAAAGAAAAGAAGTAGCTAATGATTATATTCTACTTAAAATTCTTAAAGTGCGTGAAGATAAATTCGTCAATCCGACGCTAACTTAGCGAAGACTCAAAACAATACTTTTGATCCGCAAAAAGTTCAATTCGTACTTTTTGCTAAGTACGAATTTAATTTTGGAGGAAATATCCTCCATTTTAATTAATTTCTGAGAAAATTTCCTAAAAAATTAAATTCGTTCTTTTTGCACAGTACGAATTTAACTTTTGGGAGGAAATTAAATTCGTTTTTTTTTAAAAGTACGAATTTAACTTGTGGGAGGAACTTAAATTCTTTCTATATGCAAAGTAGGAGTTTAGCTTTTGAATCGAGTTTAGCTTTTGGCAAAATTTTGAGTGCACAATTAAGACTTTTGCCATAAATATTTTTTAAAAAGTAGCGAAACTGGCGTTCATGGTTCTAAGTTTTAGTACAAAAATGCAAATATATCATTATAAAGGTGCTTTAATCATCTGCCCAATGATAAGCATTTAAAAAACATTCTTCGCTCAGATTTTGAGAATTTTTGCATTGAAACTTAGTACCAGTTTCACTACTTTTTAAAAAGTACAGTGCACTCACACACCTCACACTGTGCACTCACACGCCTCCTGACTGACAATTATTTACGTTCAAAATTTGAAATCAACTTTTTTTTTAAGAAATCGCTTATTTTCTTACACTTCAATTGTTTTTTTACTAGGGCTGTTTTTTTGAGAAAACCATACTTTTATTAAAAAAGTGAGGTTAAAAAATCTTTTTTTTTAATTTGCCCTAATGAGTTAATAAAAATTAACATATCTATATACAGATTTATAGCGTTTTTAAAGGTCTTCTCAACGATACCCATCTCAACCAGATCGGATAAGAAATGAGTGAGATATAAGCGATTATATACTTAAACTATAAAGGCATATATCTCAAGAAGTTGAATCGGCCTCCTTAAAAATACTTTGGGGTTTTAATCAGCTTGTAAGCCCTACCAGGCCAAAGAAAATTGGCGCATTTTTCATAAAGTAAATTTGTTCGTAAAAGCGAAAAATAAAAAAACGCTTTTTGGGCCATTTTTCGCTCATTTTTTAAAGTTTTTTGCGATTTTGACCTTGAAGATGAAGTTTTTTTATTTTAAAGTTCACAATTTTTGTTCTTTATGACAAGAGCTACAACTCTACCTCAGAGAGTAAATCAAAATTCCGAACGGTTTGCAAGATATGAGCTTGAGGAAATGATAATTTTTTTGCAAAAATGACACCGAGGCCCCACATCTTTGGGGGCCCATAAAAAAAACCTGGAGGATTTTGGGCAAAACTGGGAGACAGGGGTCTTTTTTTTTGGTCTTTTATCACGTAGTGGTGTCGCAACAAACAAAATTTACTTGATACACTTTTTACTACAAAATTTACTTGATACATTTGATGAATACATTCAAAAGAAAATGTAGAAAAGTGACGAAGATAGCAAAATGAAAACGAACAAACAGTCAAAATTCTGTCAAGCACATCAAGCAACGTAGCCGTTTTTTGTGTAAATCGGTTAAAAGGGGAAAAAGCACCCCTACAAAATATGCAAATTTTTTTTCACAAACAGTACTAAAAAATATATTTACTTTATTTTGGACATGTGCTTTATGTAACAATATTTATTTCATTTCAGTAAAACAAGTTTTCATAAGAAAATGTAGGCATTTTAAAATCGTTATATCCTATAAATAAATTGTGACTACGTTTCAACCAAGGAGCATCTTGCACGTCACAGCAAAGATGGTGGACATGCGCAATACTTTATCTGTAGTTCTTTGGATCATGGGTGAGGAACGGAAAGCACCCAGAGAGAGTGTGGCAGCAGAGTTTATGATTGATTGTAGTTTATGTACATTTATTTAAATGACCAAGCCATAGTCTATTTTTGCCAAAATTATATTTCAATTTCAATTTTCAATTTTGATTAATTTGTTAGCATATAAGAACATAAGTCTTTTGCATGCCTCTACTATAACAGTAAATAACAACTAAAAAATATCATTGAGCAATGAATATAAAGTAATTAAGTAACTTAAATTTAATATAAAAAAATTTATATAGTTTAAATAGATTTTAATAAAATTTAAATAAAAAATCAATTTCAATTTAAATTTATATAATATTCAACAATTTTCATCCTTTTTTGATAATATAAAGAAAAAACATAAACTGAAAAGCAAGAATGAAGTAGTTAAATGAAGGAAAGAAAAGAAAGAATAGATAGAAAATAGCTATGAAAAGTGTTCGAAAATTAAATGCTTAAAGGCCTTTTGGTTGGAAACAATTTTAACATGGTTTGGCAGTGAATTCCACATTCTGATAGCGCTGACGAAAAACAGCCTACTAGACCTTTTGTAATAAAAGCGAGGTATCACGAGGTTGAGGTTTCTGCCCGACCTACAGAACTGAAGTTTCTCAAAAAGATAAAGTGGACGACGTGAGTAGATGATTTTGTGCAAAAGGATACAATTTCTTGCTTCAAGATAGCTAACAAGGCTACGTCCAAGTAATTTTGCGCAGAAGGAAGAGATATGGTCAAACTTCTTTAAGCCGTAGACATAACGAGCCGCATTATTGAGAGCAACTAATAACTTGTGTAACGATCTCGAGTCGAGTTTGCTATAAACAACTTCAGAATAAGTTATAGCTGGCATCAGTAGCTGCAAAACCAGTTTTCGTCTCATCTCAACAGGTACAAACGATGCCGTCATCCTAAGGTTCCTTAAAACAAAGTATATTTTGCTCACACAAGAATTGATGTGATCCTCACAGGAAAACGAGGAGTTCAATTGAAAACCAAGATTTGATACCTTGCTTACGATTTTTAATTCAGTGTCATTAAGGAATATCAAAGGGAATTCAATATTTATGAATAGAGTGCTAGATATCGGTAAAACATATGATTTTAAGGGATTTAGCTTGAGTTTATTTGTTCTGGCCCATTCTGCTACCATGTTCAAGTCTTCATTCATCCTATTTATTTATTTATTTAAATGAAATACCATTATAAATAATAATATTACATGAGAAGAGGCACTAGCAACAAAGGCTATCGGCCCATCATTCATCCTAACACATAAATCTTCAACGAGGCCAGTAAGCCTAGACAAATACAATTGAAGGTCATCAGCATATGCATGCATGGTGACATTATTACATTTTTCGAATATATCATTGATGAACATAGTAAACATAAGTGGCCCAAGCACTGAGCCCTGGGGAACTCCGCTAGTAGTTGTCTTGAATGTTGAGAAGTTTAACCCAGCCTTAACTCTTTGGGCCCTACCAATTAAATAGTTATCTAATAAGCGTATAGAAGTATCAGAAAACCCGAAATTAAACTTCAGTTTCCAGGCACAATATGAAGTGGTTGACAGTATCGAATGCTTTGAGAAGTCCAAAAGGCAAAGCAAGGTCAGATGGCCATTATCAAAGGGTACTCTTACATCATCTAAAATTTTAACTATGGCTGTGGAGCAGCTGTGCCCAGGACGAAAACCAGACTGAAATTTTGACATAAGACCTTGGTCATTTATGTAGTCAGAAATCTGTTCAGCCATAATAGACTCATAGATCTTTGATACAGACGACATTAAACTTATTAGTCTGAAGTCACATGGCTCAATCGCATTGGATTTTTTTGCTAAAGGGATAACTAGTTGCCACTTTCCAGATCGCAGAAAAGCAAGAGGTAGTAAAGATATGGTTTAATATATGCACAAGAGGGCTAAGGACGAATGGCAATGTCAATTTTAGAAACCTCATAGAGATACCATCTTCGCCTGAGGCATTCGATTTTATTTTCCTGACACAACGTTCACTTACAGTTACAAATTCAAACTCCATGGGAAAAACAGAATCAGATCTAAAATTATCAATTGATGGAGCAGGTTCACCAGATATCGAATTTGCAGTGAAGTAATTATTCAGATAATTGGGATCAATTTGACAAGCATAATTTCTTTTGTTGCAGATGCCTATACTTTTCAAGTTACTCCACAAGCGTTTTGAGGGTAATGTGGGACTTAACTTTGACAGATAAAATTTATTTCTTGACAGTCTGGTTGCTAATGACGCTTCATTCCTAAATTTCTTGTATTCCTCCCAGTTCCGAGTAGTAGGGTTGCGTTTCCACCTATTATATGATCTGCTGCGCAATTTTATGGCCATTTTTACAGCGTTAGTGATTTTTTACCCGACGTGTACACAGGGGAACATGGCCGTCGAAAAGATTGGCGATCTGTACATTAAAAAAATTTAATTTCTCATCAATCGACCTAAGAAACCAGCAATCGGTCCAATTTATGCGAGTTAAATCATCATACAGTGCACCATAGTCAATAGACTTAAAATTACGAAACGAAAAGTATGTATCAGTAGCGGCAGGTGAGAGATTTATGTCAAACGTGCAGAATATTAAATCATGATCTGATATAAAGGATAGCTGATCGAAGAGCAAAACAGAAGAAACATCAGACACTACAAATACATCTAATAAGCTGGGGCAAGCGTTGTTTGCAAACCTAGTTGGCATAGTTGTATTTACTATATTGAGTCCAACTTCGGCCAAGCTGTCAAAAAATTGTTTACAATGATTGTCTTTGGATAATATATTCAAATTAAAATCACCACATAACACGAAGTGTTGAAATAGCCTTGGTAATATTAATTAAGGAATTTATATTTGGTTCAAGCTTAATATGTACTATAGTTTCGTGGAGTGAAACTTATTGGATTCGATCGGATTCGGTGTGGTTCTGGTCTTGTGCATTAATTTACTTTATTGTTGTTGTGAAACGTCCACAATGATCTGCCAGTTCTTGCCAGTTTATTAGTTAAAGTCTTTTTTATTCACAGAGAATGTTTCCACACGCAGCCTTTTTTTAATAGGTATAAGTAAAAAATTTTTTTTAGTGACAAGCAAATGAGGTATCGTTAGAAGCGTTTTGATCGTCCAGTAAGAAAAGTTATGTGAAGTAACATTAAGTTGAATATGACGTCCCCTAAAGGACAAAAATTTAACTAAACCCCTAATTTCTAAGCTACCCTAACTTCTAAGCTACTTATCTTAATTTTACAAACGAGGTATCGTTGGAAGCGTTTTGATCGTCCGCTGGTTTAAGTGCCATCACATTAAGTCTAATAAGGCGCTCCCTAGAGGACAGAAAGTGAACTTAAAGGGAAAGGGAATTAAATTTATAATTATTTTTTTATGTTTTGAGTGAATTTTACATATTTCGTACCGATTATCAATTAACAAGTGGCAAATTCGTAGCTCTGATGATAAATCTATTGTACAGAAAACTAAACTGAATATACAAGAAGAGTTCAGAAAGGAAATGTGTTTATTAGTTGATATTCCAAAAAATATCCATGACTCTATATGCCATTTTCCGTCCACAAAATATTAATTCACGGTGCTGAAATCATAAATAATGTCTCACTTCCAATTGGCATGATGTCAAAAGTGGCACAAGAATCACGAAATAAGAATTAAAGAAATTTTAGGCAGCATCATACTAGCAAAAATTCTAGAAAAAACACAATTGAGGATTTAATGCACTCACTTCTTTTCTATTTTGATCCTGTTATATAATCACTCTCCAAACGACCTTCTATCTACTCCCCAAACAATATAAAAATAGATAGAGATGTACTTAATTTGCTTTCAGAGCCAAATATTCCAGAAGACGCTGATGGTTCTGATTCTAATTAGAAACAGATATATTTGCCTTAAGCTATTTGCATTAGCTATATTATTTTTTTATGTTTAAAACATTAAAATAAATAAAAATCAGAATTGGCATAATTTTTTTAAACAGTTTTTATTATAATTAATTACTAAAATATAAAAAAAATTATTAAAAGTCCAAAAAAAAAAATTAAAAATTGAATTGAATAATCAATTTTACTATAGTGGGTTTTGTGGAAGGTGGACGCGTCCACCATTCCAACGCGCGTTCCAACAAAATTCAAAACTGCACATCCTTGGTTGTAAGCAAATATCAGTACCAAGTTTCATTCAATTATCTAATCTCCTTCTCGTGCTAATGTATTCTGACTTGTTCAAGTGTATGGTCTAAAAAGTGTAAATTTAAAGCCCATATTAAAAACTTATTTAGATGTTACAATAACTTTTAAAACGCCGATACCCGTGTAATTTTTTTTTTGTCTCTTCTACATTATCTTTTTACAAAATCTCATAATTTTGGAAAAATTGCTCAATTTTCATACCTTATTTCTTGGTTGTATAGGCGAGGAGAAAAAGTCGCACAACAACAACAAATATTCTAGAAATGTATAACTTCACAAATTTGAGTATTACATTTTCATGAACCCCCATGCCAAATTTCATTTTGATATCTTTATTTATTTTGAAGTTATTAATTTAATACCGCTAAATTAGCCATTTCGTCCACTGTGCACTGTGTGCCGTACAGGGCGAATTTATTTTGGTTCTCTTGCCTGCACTACTGGTTTAGTGATAAACTAGCGAAATATCTCTTTTCGCTTTTAAATCTTTGTTTGGTTGTTGTCATGGCTACAGCGAATATTCAATACATGAACCTTTTTACTAAAATTTCACTCGTCATTAACTAACGATATATCTATACTTTAAATCTTTTCAATGTTTGCCAGATGTTGACATCCACTTTTTTGTCTATTTGGTTCCAAGACTTTTAGACACTGTGAATAGTTTTAATAGGCAATTTTAATTAGCTCTCTATTCATTCAATGAACCATTCTCAAACATTTTATTATTTATACCTATTAAAAACTTATTTGCATTATTAGTGAAACAAGTATTTGTTATGTTTTTCTACTCTTGTTTTCGCATACTAAGTGTCTCTAATATTTTTAATTATTACCCAATAAATTTGACATTTAATGCAACAACAATCATCAATATGAACAACTAGTTTTTTTTTTATCTCAGCGATCACGCTTTCAGATATTTGATGGTTGGTTAACAAATGGACGTGATTAGTTAAATGAACTGTTTATGCAAATCCTTAATTAGTTTCATATAAATTCAACTTATATTTTTTAGATTGTGTTGCTTTTTTCTTTTGTTTGGCAAATTTCACAAAACATATTTTGTGATATTTAACACTTTGGAGTTAATTAAATGTAGACGTTTAATTTTATGACTTTTAAACAAGACAAGGTGTATAGTTTTTTATGTCAACATTTCACTTGTGGTGTTGTTATGTATATACATCGATTTGTCGGTCGATGGCATAACTGACTGACAACGAGCTATCATCTATCAGCATAAAATTATAGCTACTAAAATTATAGACAAAAATTTGACTATGACAATTTTGAAATTTATATTCACATATTTTAAATAAGTTTGACTAGATTGTACAAGGAAGCAAAAAACTTAGTTATTTTTCATTTTGATAGAATTAATACGGTGGCGAATAATTAGGTAGATTAAAATGTGATATGATTTGTGATATGACTTGAAGGCAAAATGGGGAATACAAAATATTTATAAATTTAACTCGGTATTATGTAGTTTTTAAACAATAAAAATATTTTTCCACCAAAGCTATAAATAGTATTCTTAATAGCATACCTATATACCATATCGGCCGCTGCACAGTGGTTTCATTCCATACAACGTTTGGAATAAAACAGAAGGAGTCGTCGTAGACCAATGATACTTGGAATCAGCGTTGCCATATGGTCCGATATATCGGATATGTTACGATTTTAATACTTGAATCCGACGTTCCGATATTTGACCAAAATTCTTCAAAATGTTACGATTTCAGAAAAAGTAGATCCGACGTCCGATTTTGCATATATTTTTATATAAAGGTTGTCTTTTATAGAGTGATACAAGTTTAAGTAATAATAAAACATAGTAATATATTTAAAATATCAATTAAACGAACTTTATTGGATAGAAATTTTATGACAATAATGTTTAAATATGATTTTGGTCATGTGGCCGCCACCGCTGGCGCGTACAAGGCGCAATCTGAAACACAAATTTTTGCAAACTTTTCGCAGCGTTTGCGGCCGTATCTCGCAAAGAAAATAATACAATGGGGCAGGCCCGTAGCTAGTATGGGGCTTAGCCTGCCCTAGAATCCGTCGAGCCTGCCCTAGCCAAATTTCCGTATGCTTTTACAACTGCCCTCTTTTATTTTGCAGTTGAGCACAGTGTAATTACTTACTTACTTAGTTGGCACAACAACCGTATGTCGGTCTTGACCTCATCTAAGAATTTGCGCCAGCCATTTCTGTCTTTCGCTTGCTGGCGCCAGTTGGAAATTCCAAGCTTCATCAGGTTGTCCTCTACTTGGTCTTTCCAACGAAGATGCGGTCATCCTCTTCTGCGTTGACCGCCGCTGGGTACCGAATCGAATGTTTTCTTCACTGGAGCATCGTCTTTCATGCGCTGAACATGACCAAGCCAGCGAAGCCGCTCGATTTTAATGCGCTTGAAATTGTCAGCGTACAGCTCAAACAGTTCATCATTCCACCGTATTCGGTACTCGCCATTGATGCAGATTGGTCTGTTGATCTTACGAAGAATCTTTCTCTCGAATGCTCCTAAAGTTCTTTCATCTGAACTGCTCAGCGTCCAGGTTTGTGATGCATAAAGTAGGACGGGCATGATGAGCGATTTATAGAGCGTGTTTTTCGTTCGTCGAGTGAGGGCTCTGCTTCTCAATTGCCTCAAGCCCAAAGTAATACCTGTTGGCAAGAGTTATTCTTCCTTTGATTTCAATGCTGATGTCGTTGGTTGAGTTTATGCTGGATCCCAGATAAACGAAGTCCTTCACAACCTCGAAGGAGGTATTGTCAACTGTAACGTGGGTTCCAAGACGCTGGGACTGTTTATTTGTTGACACCAAGTATTTCATCTTATCTGAATTCACTGCCAGACCCATTCGACTTTACTCTCTTTCTAATCTGAAAAATGCTGCACTGATTTCGCGCGTATTATTAAATAAATTTAGTTTAAATTAAATAAATTTAACCTTGATGCGAATTATGGCAAGTCGTTCGTTCACAGGTGTGCTTCTCCGCATGGCCGCTGTAGTAGATGTCACAGGGTGCATGCCGAATGCAATCCTGTCCCTTCCATCGCATTTCTTGGATATCAGTGATATCAGGTTTGTATCTTTCCAAGACATCAGTCAGTTGGATAGAGGCACCTTCCCAATTAAGGGTTCGGACATTCCAGGTGCATATCCGTAAATCATTATCAGTTTTTCGTTTGCGGTAGTCGTCATTAGATTTGGGGATCATTTTTCTTTTTTTCTTATTTGCTTTCATTGAAATGGGTTTTTACGGGTGGGCTTCAAACCCGACGCACAACCTATTTTAAGCCTAGGGGTGCCCGCCGCTCAGATTAGCCGCCAAACTAACTGTTGTCAGTTTTGACGTTGCCCAGGAAACACCACATGGAGGTTTGAGTCGACTTGAGGCAATTTCACAAAGAATATGCTGGCCTCGACAGGTTGAGACAGTCAGACATGTTACATTGTAAAGGTTCGCCCCCAGTGTAATTAGACCTTTGCATTATAAACGTAAACATACGCCGAAAATATGGCAGCACTTTCATTTAACAGCTGAAAATTTAGATAACAAAATTTCGCAAGTCATTGCCAATAACAGCTGGCAAAAAAGTGTAAAGAAAGTTAATTTTTGGTGAAAATTTATAGAATGTTGTTATTTTAATTGTTTCCAAGATTTTTTGAGCGAGTTTTTTAGATAATTTATTATTTTAAGTGTTTTAAACTAAATATACACAAAAAAAAATTGCAGTTGCTGCAGTCGTTTTTCCAGCTTTTGTGTCTCCCAGTTTGCTGTTCTGATTAGGAAAAACACTTGCAACTACTTGAGGATGAATGGGGAGGATTTCGAAATTATATCATGATTCAAGCGCAGCTGACTGCATTTCGGATTTTTCAACTTTAAGCGGCTGTACCAGGTCAGCAGTCTTCACTTATTCCTGTAATCTAAATACTTTGCATTCATTCTCAAATAGTTTTACATACTTTCTCCAATCTACTAATAATAATTAGTCTAATTAGTCTAAATAAAACTACTAATTGGGAGCATAAAAATTTGGAAAGGCTGAAAGGAAAATAATGGATGTTGAAGACATAGCTTGCGATAGAATGAGGTACTTTTGCTCAAAAACAATTAAAATAACAAGGTTTTATATCACGCGAAACTCAGTAGTAGAACAATCACTTGGTGAGAGAAGTGAATATTCTATTTAAATTAAGCCGGCTTACTTTGATATCGTTGATAATATTATATTCAAATTAAAAAAGCGTTTCACTAAAAATGATCGTATATTGTTGGCATTGTCATAAGCTTACGAAATGAAGCCGGCTAGTTTGAAAATGTTATGTTCTGTAGGCTTAAAAATACCCTATGATGCCGTGATGTCTGTCGCAAAGAAATATCCGTACAAAAAAGGGATGAGCATCAGAAAACATCACCAAATTCAATCAGTTTTGATACGTTGAATGAATTGTGTCTAATGCGCGATGCGTTTCCTGATACTTATAATTTGTTTTGTGCAATCGAAACATTCGGCAATAGTACGGCGGTATTGCGGAGGTATTCCGGCGGTACGGCGGAAGCACAATTTTCTCGTGTAAACCAAATCAACAGAGTTCAAAGATTATAGATAACTACAACACGTCTGCGAGAACTTTCATTGATCGCTTTTGAAGGCCATTATTTGGAAAAAATTTGTCCCGAAACCATTCATCGCAAATTTAATGAGAAACTAAGACAAAGGCCTTTGTATTAAACAGCAGAGCTGTGACTGTAGTGGAAATTTGTTCTAATACATTAGAAATTCGCTTTCAAACATTGAACTATTTATGTTATATTTAATATGTTAATATACTTAACTTTTTTTTTACTAAAATATGCATTTGAACAATGAACTCATTAAATAACATGTAAATATATAAAAAATTCATTTGAAAATATGTTAATATGCATATATATATTTATATACAAATGTATGAAAAAAATTTGTATTTTTTTTTTACTGGAGGCTCAGCCTGCCCGGCTCTTATTTTCTGGCTACGGGCTTGCAATGGGGTTAAATCACATGATCTTGGGGGCCAATTAATTGGGCCATTTCGTGAAATTATTTTTTCGTCAAAAGTTTCCTTGAGTAAATCAATTGTAGCGCCCGCTGTGTGGCATGTGGCCCGTCCTGTTGGGACACATATCAGCAAGATTAATGCCAGCTAATTGAGGTACGAAAAAACTTCGAATCATGTTCCTATACCGTTAACCATTGACAGTACCATTCTGACCATCATCGTTTTTGAAGACATATGGGCCAATGACTCCGCCAGCCCATAAAGCGCACTAAACAGTAATTTTCTGTGGATGTAATCGTGTTTCGACAAAAGCTTGTGGATTCTCCTCACTCCAAATACAAAAATTCTGTTTATTTACGTACCCATTCAACCAAAAATGGGCTTCATCGGAAAATAAAATTTTTCATGGAAATTCAAAATCAATATCAATTTGTGCTTCAGCCCATTCGCCGAATTGGCGGCGCATACGATGGTCGTTTGGCTTTAATTCCTGCACAAGTTGAATCTTGAAAGGTTTTAAGCCAAGATCTTTTCGTAAAATCCTCCATAAAGTGGAAGGACACAACCCTAGTTGCTGAGAACGGCGACGAATTGATTGATTAGGATCATCTTCAATGCTTTCCTGTACAGCGGCTACAGATTCTTCAGTGCGCACTGTTCGGCGTCTCGCGGGATGCACATTATCAGTAACAGTAAATGTGGTTCGAAAACGATCTATTGTTCTTCAAATTAGCAGCTCTGAATTACGATTATGTACGCCATAAAATGGACGAAGTGCAAGATAAGTTTGACGAACAGAACCATTATTTTGATTAAAAATTTCCACGGTTTGCACGCGTTGCTCTGGTGTAAGTCGATCCGTAATAAAATGTCAAAGCAAACTAAACAAAAAGCAACTATCAGCTGTTAATGGGTAGTCAAATAAAACAGTAAAAAACACCCTTTACATATATATATATGAAAAGAACAAAATTAGTATAATAAAATTGATGGCAACTTTAAAATAAAAAAAAGATGCGATGGTACTTCTGCATTTGCAATAATGAGAAAATTTACTTTTTAATTCTTGAGCTTACCGAATTCCGTAGCTAACGTTGAGCGAACTTTTAGTCAAATAAATATTAATAAAAATAAAATTCGCTATAGATTAGAGTTACAGGCATGCTACACAGGCCAGTATACTGGCTCTGTAGTTCGAAAAACTCAATACATTCACACTTTTTTACAAATACACTCACACTGGATTCACTTTCACGCCACTTTCATCGTTACTGGCAACGAAATTTCAGAGCCAGTGGATTTTGACAGCAGCAGCCAGTGTATGTCAAAAAGGAGGATATCAGTGTTGTTTTTAATTACTTTTGGTGGGTTTATTTCGGGTTTTCGTCGATTTCGTACAGCAAGCAACACTGATAGCTTGTTTATAATTAAAAGAGAAAAAAAAACCATCAAGTAAAGCACACGCAAACTGCAATAGCAGCGGGAACCTTCGCATTTGATGGAATTTTTGCATGGCAGAATTAGAGAAGGTATATGCATTTCAGACTGCGCTCTCTTTCTCATAGCCAGAATTGTCAAACTCAAGCATTTTGCTATTCTTGCCTATTTTCGCTTTCTTATCGCATTCTCATCGTTTTCAGATTTTGTATGAGCTGTCAACTTCGTTTTGACAGTTGCGGCAGTCTTCCTCTCCAAAATGCATATACCTTCTCTAATTCTGCCATGAATTTTTGTAATGAACTTTCACGAGCATGTGTAGCACCTCTTGCTACTAGCATGAAAGTTCGAAATTTTTCGAATCATTCGAACAGTACACGTATTCTTTCGCACTTTCACTGTCACAGGCCTGTGTAACCGGCCTGTTAGACACAATGGAAGGAACTCTGCATACAAAAGATTATGTGCGTATGAAATCTTTTAACTGTTTTAGTCTTGAAATTGATAAAGAATTGATAAAAAAATTTAATAAAGCAATAATATATATGACTTCGAAAAAACTATATTTTTTTATACATATTTTTTTTCACTAAAATCTAATTTCTTTGTAGTTTTTGGTGGCTTAAAACAACAACATTTTTTTCGTTAATTTACTTGTAGAAAAACTTTACATTTATTGAGTTAAAATTGAAAAGTTATGTATTATAGCTCCATGTATTTAATTTTTACCGATTTAAGAGATCTACATACATTAAACCAAACTGTGTTGCAAATGTATTTCCAACCACGCCTACCTTCCATGTAACACAAAAGCTTCAAACTTATTTTTAAAGTATAATAATACTTTTCTTAGAATATTTTTTAAATATGCTATTGAAACATTTCTATTGAAACATTTCACTGTGCGCCGTAGCGTAGTGGGTAAGTGCGTGGAACCATTAGTACTCAAATGGTGGAAAATTTAAAAAAGTAATTTTTGACAAAAAAAATATACCTTTTTTGTCCTCTAACAGGGAAAAATTGTACAAACATAATTTCATCAAATCGGCTTGCCTTAATATACACAAAAGAGCAAGTGTATAAACATAGAAAATTATGTTTAAAAAAGGAAAAAGCTTATTATTTTTTGGAGTGTTTTATACTTTAACTCGCAACTGGTGTGAATTTTCTGAAGTATGTGTTTGTAATACCCTGTGATATCTACTACAGCGGCCATGCGAAGAAGCACGAGTTTGGATGCGGATTTGTAGTTGGCAAGAGACTACGGCCCCACGTCCTGCGATTCACACCTGTGAACGAACGGTTTGCCATAATCCGCATCAAGGTTACATTTTTTAATATAACCCTGATATTTGCGCACGCTCCACAGAAGACAAGGACGATGAGACCAAGAAAATTTTCTACGAGCGCCTTGAAAATGCTTACGAGCGCTACCCCCGTCACGACGTTAAAATCTTGCTTGGTGACTTCAACGCTAAGGTGGGCAAGGAAAATATTTTTGGTCCAACAGTCGGAAAGTTCAGCCTCCACGACAACACCTCCAATAACGGAATGAGGCTGATTGACTTCGCCGCAGCACGAAACATGGTCGTAAGTAGCACTAGATTCAAGCATCTCAATGTTCATAAAGCCACCTGGATGTCCCCTGATCAAAAAACCAAAAATAAAATTGATCATGTTTTGATCGACGGAAAACACTCTTGCAGTGTTTTGGATGTACGTACGATCCGTGATGCAAACATTGACTCGGATCACTATCTTGTCGCAGCCAAGATCCGTACACGTCTGTGCGCAGCTAAGAATACACGCAACCCTACACAGAGAAAGCTGCAATCGAAACAGACAGCCGAAGCTTTCGCCACTCGACTCTCACTCCTGCTTCAAAGCACTCCTCCAATCGATGATATATGCGCGCAGTGAACACACATTTCTAACTCCATGCGTGCGGCTGTTGAAGAGGTGATTGGCTACCAACGCCCTCGCCGAACCCAGTGGTACGACCAGGAGTGTCGCGACGCCACTGCAGAGAAAGACGCCGCCTACAAAGCCACCCTGCAGTCGGTTGTAACGCGCGCTACTAAGGAGCGATACAAAGAAAAGAGGAGGGAAGAGAGACGTATTTTCAGGCGGAAAAAAAGAGAGGCATAAAAGCGCGAGCAGGAGAAGATTGAGATGTATGGTGACAGGAATGAGGCCCGAAAATTTTTCGAAAAAATAAGACGCCTTGCCGATGGTTTTAAAACCGGGGCCTCTTCCTGCAAGGATGAAAACGGGAATCTTGTGACAGATGTCCAGAGTACTCTGTCGTTATGGAGGGAACACTTCTCTAAGCTTCTAAATGGCGACGCTGACAACAATCCCGCCAATAGAGGTGATATTCCGGAAACCCCAATTTCGGATGACAGCGTCGAGGTTCCGCTGCCCGACTATGATGAAGTTCTGACAGCTATAGCTCGGCTTAAAAATAACAAAACCGCGGAAGCTGATGGCTTACATGCTGCGCTGTTTAAGAACGGAGGCGAAGCTCTATTTAAATGCATTCACGATCTTCTATACAGAATATGGTCGGCAGAATGCATTCCGAACGATTGGAATCTCAGTGTGCACTGCCCAATCCACAAGAAAGGCGATCTACGTATTTTATTCAAGTGATTGTGAAATTGATTCAACTGAAACAAGCAAAGAGCTTCTCAGCGACAATGACATTAATTCACCGGCAACACATCAAGGAAACGAAGTTGAAAAAGTCGATCTTGAAGATGAAAGTGAATTAATCAGCAACAGTGAGTCCATGGAATTTTCAAGTGATGCTGGTGGGTTATGGTATATTTCAGCGAATATTACATCGCTACAAAACTATTGTATTGGCAAAAGTTAATGCCATTTTTTTAAATAAGGAATTATGTTTAAAAGAGCCACTCGAAGTAGGAGTTATATTTACTTTAGGCCCATCGATGTGCCGAAATATTCTAGAACATTCGCAACAAATTGCAAAAATTCAAGATCGAACCTTCAACAAATCTCATTTGAAACGCACACTTGCCAATGGAGAAATCGTTGACCGCAAATGGGTGCTCTACTCACCGTCGAAGAATTCTATATTTTGCTTCGTGTGACGTTTATTCGGGCCCATCATTTCGAATGATGTTGTTGGAAGAATTGGTTTTACCGACATTTACAATATTTAGCGAGCATCAGAATTCATGAACATTCTCAAAGTCACATTCACAATGAATTAGTATACAAAACACGATCGAAGGAAGCAAATACAATCACGATTGCTGCCAGTATTTTTAATCAATCAGAAGAGGGAAGAAAATATTGGAAATCAATTTTAAAGCGAATAGATGCCATAATAAAATTTCTTGGATCGAGAGGACTCGCGTTTCGTGGCGCAGACCAAAATCTGAATGTGGGTCAATCAGAAATGGTAATTTCTTGGGAATCCTGGATTTAATGACCCTCTGCTTGCATCGCACATAGCAAAATATGGGAATAAAGGAAAAGGTATATTGAGTTTAAGTAGTTATGTTAGTCAATTAAATGTATGAACATTCGATTTAACATTTTCTACAGGCCCAGCTTCTTATCTTTCGGATACGATTTGTGATGAATTTATCAAGTTGATTGCATCCAAAGTATTGAAAGCAATTTCATCCGAAATATCAAAAGCAAAATATATCTCAATAAGCGTAGACTCAACACCTGATGTTAGCCATTCTGATCAATTAGTATTTTGCATCAGATACGCAATAAATGGTTCACCTGTCGAGAAATTCCTCCAATTTATTCATATCAATCAATACAAGTCCGAATATCTTACGAACACTGTTATCGAGTTCATGTCAAAACATTTTATCAATTTTTCAGATTATCGTGGCCAGTCTTATGACAACACAAATAACATGGCAGGAAAATACTCTGGACTTCAGCTACAAATCCTCGATTTGAACCAATTCGCAATTTTCATCCCGTGCGCTGCGCACTCCTTTATTTTAGTTGGAACGGCGGCAGTCTCAAGCAATACACTTGCCACTTCGTTCTTCTGTTTTTTAGAAAGTACGTACTATATCAAAGCCTCATACAACACTGTGAAGAATTGCAAACTCGGTTTGACGATTTTTTCGAAGATACAAGATCATTTATTCAGAATTAGAGGTCGAAGAACACACGTTATGGACCCGGTCAGCAATTGCACTAAATAATATTGACGACAAACAAGAGTATTGCGAAGACACTATTTTCCGACCTGTTCTTGAATCATTGATTACAAATTTGAAGACCCGAATGCAAAGCTACATTCAAATAGACGAGAAATTTCGTTTTATTGAACGAATTGGACATCAATCAAATAGCTTGTAAAAAACTGAATCATTTTATGAAAATGATCTTGATGAAGCTGAATTGATTTCTGAATGCGAAACCGCAAAGCATTACTTTTTCACAAATCCTGATACTTTTGTTTCTCACTCTTCATTTTATTCCAGAATCTATAAAGATCAATTGCAAACCACTCTCCCAAATATTGAGATAATGTTACGTATTTTCACATCGTTGTTTACTACCAATGTGCCGGATGAACGGAACTCAATGACCGATGAAAAACTGAATGCGTTTGCCTTGATGTCGATTGAAAATTATGTTTTGGATTCTTTAGATTTGGATGAAATAATAGAGGAATCAGTTACTAGCAAAAAAAAAAAAAAAACAACAAAGAATAGTTACTTGAAATGCGACAGATAGCGAGGAATTTTTTGTTTTTGAATAAACACTTTTTGGGGCACCATAAAATAATTTTCAAAGCATCACACTTTCTATAGTCTAAGATCCGGCTGCAAGTTTACTACGTTCATCGAATTTTTAATCGAAATCAAATTTTTATGTATAATTATATATAGGAGAATTCATTTTGGATGGGTTGCCAATCAAAATGTGACCGCTAGTAATTTTAATATAAATAATATCAACTGATTTTTTGGACGAAATTGCACTCATCTGTTTTTCAAAAAAATATATGCCAATACACAGCTACATATGTATAGAACTTAAAAAATTAGGGTTGCCTTAGCGCAACTGGTCGCAACCTCCAGGCAGCCCGGTGTAAACAGGTATGGTTTCGGGACATTTAACTAATGCTACCAACTCATGTAATTAAAAAATAAGTATATTTGCTTCTTAGAACACTGAAAAGTAAGTATTAGTAAGTATTATTTTTTAAAATAAGTATAAGTAAGTATTTTTACCTTAGAAAAATAAATTGAATATTTTTTTGATACAATTTACTGATTTATGTTAAAATCAATAGAACCCACAATATTCTTTAAATATTGTCACACTCTCTTTTTGTTTTACTTAAAAAGTTTTGTGTATGCAATCTATCTAAAACCAAAAAGTCGTCAGATAAAAAAAAAATCAAAATATTAATTTTATATATTTGAAATTCATATATATTTCTAATACAAAAAAAAGTTTAAACACAAACAAAAGCATAACAAAAAATTAAAAGTTATTAAAGTAGTTAAATAAAAAAAAAATAAAAAAATCACATTGAAATGTATACAGAGACCAAAGAAAAGTTATCATTATTTGCTCTCACTGTTACTGAATTGAAGCGCTACATTAATTTGTTTTTTTCTTTTTGCTTGAAATCGTATTTGTCTTGGCTGTAAATTTTATTTAAGGGTGAAGTCTAATTGGTCACTTTCGAAAGTTTTTTTCTTTTTTTTTACAATTTTTCGAATGTATATGTATCTGAGAATATTGTATTAAATTTTTATGAAGATCCGAGCAGTATAAGTAATTTTTTCAACCCAAAACTTTCTCTACCTGAACTCATGTTAGAACGCATTTAAAAAACTTTAAGAGCGTTTTTCTCAAAACTACGTTTTCACGGACGCCCCACACTATTTCTCCTGTGGGCTGATCCTTCTGAAATTTTAACCACATATTTAACACAAAACTACTTACAAAATAGACTGTAATCGTGTTAAAAAATTTATGTTTACTATATTTTTTTACAATTAACAGCGAAAAAAATAATTTTTTCATTTTTTTTTGGTTTTTGTTACTTAAAGTAAACAACAATTGCTAAAAGTTAATATTAAGAGTCTATTTTATAGTCCTTGTCATATTGAATCTAAAACACTTTGGTTTTTTGTTTCAGATAAACATATGCCGAGATATCGTGTGGGAGCCGACCTGCCTCCAAAAAACATTAATAAAATTTTTTATTGCTATAAATTTAGACTTCATTCATCATTCCTAACAACTTGTATAAACATATCTTTCATAGCAAGCTCACGAGAAATTCCCAAAAATAGCCTATTTTTTAGCCGACGAACTTGAGTACATCCTTTATATTTAAGGTCTTGTCTTTAAAAAATTTTAAAATTCGACAAAGCTGTATTCAATATTATTTTTTAAAAATAAAATTGACTCCAGAAACTGTATTTTTAACGCTTTTGGTTACAATTTTCAAACTTTTTCCGCTTTTGCAAATAAAAACGTTCAACCGGAGCTGAAAAGTAAGCATAATTAAGTATAAATCTTAAAAGTAAGTATACTTATAAGTATGGAGTTTTAGTAAGTATATGAAGCTGAAAATAAGTATGATACTTACAAAGTAAGTATAGTTGGTAACATTATTCATAACGTATTTTGATTAATCATATAATAAATTAAAGCTAATTTTTTTATACATGGTAGAATAGGGTTGCCTGCTGTTAAAGATAGATTACATGAGAAATAAATGAAAAATTAACTTGTTTAATATAAACAAGTTTTTAAACATAATAGTATCCTTCGCTATTATTTTGTGTCAAATATATTTTTTTTGCGTGAAGAGAAGCTTAAATTACAAAACGAAGTGTTTTCTGTATCACAATACAAATAGTGTCCTAAAGTTTAATCATTCATTATTTAAAAAGTGTAAATTAATGTTACTATTTCGTCGGAAAAAAACAAGTACCATGACATTTTATTAACAATGAAGTCTTTAGGCGTTTTCGGATATCATACGAAATGTTTAACCCATTTTTCGCCGGACCAAGATCCTGTTCACCGATTTGCATAAAAATTTATTTCTTAAAATATAAAAAAAATTCCAAGCATTGGAGTCAGTGGTGTTCCCAGTTATTGTAATCACCATCGGCGGAATATGTTTATTAAATATTTTATTCGCTTTACAATAAATAATGTGCCTCCTCACTTTGGTTCGTTTTGATCGTGGCTCCTCTACTTCCAGTTGCATACAATTTCTTTCAGACAGCAGGCATATTAGGTAGAAGGAGAAAAAAATTGTTAAAATATACAAAATTCCGTTCTGGATGCTGCACATTATCCAGTAAACTCAATACCACGTGAGCTCCAAGGCCAATTTCTCTGCTATAAGCCAGAACCTAGAGCTTCAAGCCGAAACAAATGGGCTTATTTCTGATACACATTTTGCCCGAATGCCATGGTATGGTACCATTTTTTCGTCAATTGACGAAGTCAACTGGATCAATCCATCCAGTAAAGGTCTTATTTTGCTAAGCGGTAATTTTGTCTAAGTCGTTATTATTGATGCAATTCAACACCTAGATCAACACCTAGATATGATGCAATAAATCGTATGTAATGTTTGTCTAATAAAATTTTTTAAATATATTTACACTTAAAAAGCTGAAAATCTGGCTTCAAAGACGGGTCCATTCATGAAGGGAATGCAGGAGAGTGGAAAGAGTGGGAGAAAAGAAAGCATAAAGCAAGGAGAGCGCATTGAAGACGTGGCGAAGTAAGTTTTTGTAAGTCGGTTGACTAATTTGTTCGAAATGGTCTTCAAGCACTGCTGGAGCCAACATTATTAGAGTATTGGGGTTGTTTTTTGTGGACCCATTTCGGCGAAAGAAATGAAGATTTGAATCCATAATTTATATTATTTAATTTTTAAAACAATTCCAATCTCTTTACTTTATTTGGGGCACCAATATCTTCATTTTGTTCCACATAGTCCAGCTCCTATTCATTAGCTACTCCATATTTCGAATTATTTTTATTACCTCTAAGAATAGTTACCTCAATATATTTTCGAAGTTGACATCAACTCGCGGAGGAATATATAAAACATTACAGGCATTATCGCGAATTTGTGTCTTCTCTGATTCATCTTCATAGTCTTCCAACACATCAAATATTTTCCTCACTGATGATGCACGCTTTACTCCAAATTCAAAACTACAAATGTTTGATGCTTGTTTTTTAAAAATATTTATCTATGAAACTTACGTTCGAGACAGTTTTGCATACATGTTGATCAACTTATTGCATAAATATAACACTTTTGTAATTACGTAAACTGCTTAGTATAACATTCGACTGATGTAAAAAATTGGCTTCCATAATTTTTTACGAATTCCACTCAAAGCATAGCAATAGCATGCTTTGTTTCTAATTCTAATAAATAAATATGTACATAAATGTGCATAAACCGAACTATAAGGAATACGTTATTTGCCAATGGTGATTATGATCACCACAATATTCATCAATAAATTTTAAATTATATTTGAATATTAATGGTTGTAAATATGACTCTAAAGACAAAAGTAAAAATTTTCTCTTATAATTATAGCCATAATTGCAATCGCGTCGGAAGCGAATTTCATCTGGGGGGGCAGTACAAATGGGGGGCAGTACAAATGGTGGTGCAAAAAAAGTTCACCAAAATTTCTTCACATGAAACATGAAGAAGAGAGAAAGAAGAGGAAAATATATAATAAAAAAATATTATCGTTGTAAAAAAACTGATATTTTGAATAACTTTTCCTTTTAAATTGTTTATCTAGCTAAAAAAGTGGGGGGAAAATGCCCACATTTCCCCCCGCTTCCGACGCCAATGCATAGTTGTTAGATATCATCAGAGAGTATGTATACAGATAGAGGTCTCAAAACTCTCAGACACATTTTGGAACTTAAATTACAGTTCCCGTGTGTCCGGTGGAACTTTTGGAAATGAAATCTTCCTCTGCCGGCGTTGCTGCCGTGGCAGTACTGACATTTAGCCATAGGAGCGTATGAAAGAGGAATACGCAACAGTAAGCGTGTGATGAAGGGAGGTAGAAATAGGTTAGATCTTTTCTTGGTTAGATCTTCTCTTGTTGTCTTGTAGTGAAGGAGAATGAAAAGAAAATTGCATGTGACAAAGTGAGCTAGGAATAGCTTTCTTTTGTTTGAGTTATGTTTTTTTTTTTCCTATGAGAAAGACCTTTAAAGGGATCTCTATGTTTACATTTTGTTCTGCTAGATTTTGCCGCTCGAAAGAAATATGAATGAAATGAAGCAAAACAAAGCATAATCTTTCAATGCATCAAGGTCAATATTTCACATTGGCAAAATGTTTAACTTGCAGATAGTCTTCTGATTTGTATTTTTATTTGTTAAGGGCTTATTGTTTAGGATAAATTTAACTGCATTTATTTAGGTATTTATGAAATTTTGTACTGGAAGGGTAATATTTAATTTGTAGAGTTTGGGTATTTTTACGAAAAACACACAAAAAAATGCAAAATGTAATATTACGTTTATCGTTTATTTATTATCTAATATATTTGCAATAGTATCTACAATATTTACATTATTATATTAACTGCGTAAGAAAAAGGTATGCAAAATATAATATTAACAAGATTTTTTTTGCTTATGTATTTAATATGCATTATATGCATTAATATTAATAAATATTTATTTTACAATATTTTCAATACTATACTAATTTTGTAATGGAAAATATATACAAAATATAATATTTTGAATATTATACTACTTTGTATAAATCTATTTATTATATATTATTTACAAAACTATTATGTTTCATTTAATTTGTATTAACAATATTTACATAAAGCTTTTGTTGATCCAAAAAAATTGAAGAAGTAAAATTTGCCGTTAAAAAAAGTTAAAAACCAAAAAAAGATAGGAAATTTTGAAAAGTATAAATAAGTCTACCAAACCCAAAGTTGAAAACGGTCACTAGGGTTTTCGTTTATTTGTTGGGAGCAGGGCGCTCTTCAGAGAAAGAGTACATAGAGAACGTTTCGAAAAGAGTATACTCTGAGCATGCACGGAGAACTCTGAATTAATAGAATATCAAAACAGGACACCAATTGTCAAGGCTGCAAGTCAACGAATTTTGTTAAAATGTGCTTGACGTAAATGCTCTGATATTTGCTCTACGTGCACAACCATTTGATTGAGAGCATTTGGTAACAAAATGGAAAACTCGAGCATGGTTTTTGACAGTGCTTGCTCTGCTCCCAACAAATTAAAGAAAACCCCAGTGACCGTGGGCTGTAAGAGGGGGTGTGGAAACCCCACAAATCAATGAAAATGCAGCACAAATATTTAAATAGCAGGGGTTTTCACATAAGATAAATCTTTCAGCACTTTCTGTTTGGATCTATCTTTAACACCAGAGAGCACTGTGGTACAAATATGAACTTAATACAAATCTTAACGGCAAGATGAATTTTGCTCAAATTGGGTACACATATTTTATCCATCCAAGATAAGATTTAAACATACTTTGTTTTGACCACGCCTCTTTCGCCCTCTATTTACTAACGTAAATTTAGTTATTTAAATACGTTTTACTATAGAAAAATTTGGCCAATTTAATTTTAACAAATTTCTATTTCGACACCAAAAACATTCACATATTTTTAAAATTGTTTTATGTTAATATTGTTAATACAAAATAAATAAAACATAATAGTTTTGTAAATAATATACAATAAATAGATTTATACAAAATAGTATAATATTCGAAATATTATATATTGTATATATTTTCCATAACAAAATTAATATAATATTGTAGATACATTATAAATAAATAATAAAAAATATTATTGCATATAATATATATTAAATACATATAAAAAAAAAAAATCATAATATTATATTTTGGATACATTTTTTTGTGAAGCTTTGATTTTAGTTTGAAATATATTATATGAAATAATAAGAACAAATTAGAAAAACATCACTGCTCTTTAAATGGTATACGCTAGGGTTATAAAAATACCTAAAAGGTAAGTAATATACAATTCCAAAGGACTACTAATTGTACAAAGGATCACTTCACTAAAAGAGGAATGTTTATAAAAGACTTGCTGCAAGTATAATATTTTACTCATGTTTTGCTCCAAGTATGCTATTCTTTGTTTAGCATTATTTTACTTGCAGCACAAATTATAAAAAACTTTTAATATAATAATAAAATATTATATGAGATAACAAGTTTTGAGTTTAATTTGTAATATACTATATAACAAAACATCACTGCAGTTTAAAAAAGTCATATTGCAATTATTTTCATTGCTAGTAGAAAATAATTTAAATTAATGTAGGTAATAATTTATAAAACTTAATAATTTCAATTTAATATTAAATGCATTTCAATTTGATAAAATATAATAAATAATACGACCTATATATACTTTATATATAATTCGACGCCTGGTAAATTAAAAATTTTATTACCTTAATGCAATCACCAATGAATGCATGCATAATTAAAAATTAATATTCAAAAAACCTAAAATTTTATTTTAATATTTTTAATATTCACAACTTTGAATAGCCAATTTGAGGATTTTTAAAAATAAAGTCAAGTTCAATAGATATTACTTTTTTATCCAAATTTTGATTTTTGTAATTTTATGTCCAAAATAGCTTAAGACGCTTTAGCCACTTATTTCAATTTGTTTATTATTTGTTAATATATAATAAATAATTCTACCTTTATATTTTTCGACGCGTGGTAAATAAAAAATTTTATCAAATGCAATCACCAATGAATGCTTGCAGAATTAAAAAATTAAATTCAGAAAACCTAAAAATTTGTTTTTAATTTTTTTAATAAAGACAAGTTAAAATAAAGTCAACTTTAAACATGTATAACTTTTTTAGAAAAATTTTGGTTTTTGTAATTTTTTGTCCAAAATAGCTTAAGACTGTGCTTTAGCCACCTGTGATTTTATTTTTTTAAATATAGCATTTTTTGAATTTTTAGGAATTTTTTTCTTAAAAAGTCCCAAACTCTACATATACAAAATATTACCCTTCTAGTAAACAATGTCATAACTCCTAACTAAATGGAATTAAATTTATCCTAAACAATAAATGGATTTTTTCCAAAATAGCTTTAGCCACCTGTGATTTTTTTTTCAAAAATTTGTTCGTAAAAATACCCAAACTCTACAAATTAAATATTACCCTTCCAGTACAAAATTTCATAAATACCTAAATAAATGCAGTTAAATTTATCCTAAACAATAAGCCCTTAACAAATAAAAATACAAATCAGAAGACTATCTGCAAGTTAAACATTTTGCCAATGTGAAATATTGACCTTGATGCATTGAAAGATTATGCTTTGTTTTGCTTCATTTCATTCATATTTCTTTCGAGCGGCAAAATCTAGCAGAACAAAATGTAAACATAGAGATCCCTTTAAAGGTCTTTCTCATAGGAAAAAAAAAAACATAACTCAAACAAAAGAAAGCTATTCCTAGCTCACTTTGTCACATGCAATTTTCTTTTCATTCTCCTTCACTACAAGACAACAAGAGAAGATCTAACCAAGAAAAGATCTAACCTATTTCTACCTCCCTTCATCACACGCTTACTGTTGCGTATTCCTCTTTCATACGCTCCTATGGCTAAATGTCAGTACTGCCACGGCAGCAACGCCGGCAGAGGAAGATTTCATTTCCAAAAGTTCCACCGGACACACGGGAACAGTAATTTAAGTTCCAAAATGTGTCTGAGAGTTTTGAGACCTCTATCTGTATACATACTCTCTGATATCATAAGATCTTGGCACTTTATCTCCACATATTTTGATCACCTTTATTGAATTATTTCTAAAAGCACCACAATAAATAACTATATGCTAAGACAGGAACTAATCTGAGCATATAATAAAGAAACCAGGACCCTAAATAAGTGCCATAAAATGTAAATTGAATGAAAAAATTTTTATTTGCCAGTTATGGATAGTAAAAATACTGGTAATTATAATTACTGGTCGGCGAAAAATGGGTTAAAAAAGTACAATTTTAAAACAAAGAGATAAGCGGCAATATGAAAATTTTTGTAAAACTCAAAGCATAAGTTAAATTTTTATTTGAACTTTAGATTAATTGAGTTTTTAGGTACTATACAAATTATGTATCGCCACCTTAGCCCTTTCATGCCCAATGTTCATGCCTATAGGCAACATTGCACTTAAAGGGTTCTAAGTTTCGTAATTTTCATGTTGTTTTCCAGTGGTTTTTGCATCATATAGCCTTATGTGTTGTGCAGTGTAAGCTTACAGCTATTTGTTCTATTGAAAGCTTTGCACGTGTCCATTTAGTAGCTGTTTTCCGTAGAGTAAAATGGTCGAAATAAAGATCAGGATCGTTTCGAAAAAACAGTGTTTATACAAAAGTGCTTAATAACATTAAACTAACTCCTTACATGTAAAACCAAGTGCACAACAAAAATACATAAAAATGAGAGAGCTATATAAAAAAAACCAGAGAAGAGTGTTTAGTTTGTCCAATAACTTGTCCAATGTTGCTTATTTGCAACATCCTGTAACTAACGAATCCGGGCACCAAGGACTATGCAATTTTTTTCAGTTTATATTTGAGTAAAGACTAATTCATATCTGACTTAAAAAAATGTGTAGCTCCACCCATTATAATGTTTTTCATATTGTTCCGTTAGAAACCACGTTGTGAAAAATGAAGAAACAGAATTGGCATGTCAACTTAGGAAGCGGATACAAGAATTGTATTTCATATAAGAAAAGTGCATGAAGAATCAAAAATTTTAGTGAAAGCAACGACATCCTTATAATTTTAATAGGTAATTTGCATAAATTTCCTAATTTACAAATTTGGTTGGCAAATAGTACATCGAAAAAAGGAAATTGTAAAAAACATAAAGACGAAATTTGCATAAATTGTACGGAATTGTCAATAAAATTAGGTCCAACTTTATGTCTTGCGCTGCCAGCATTTCACGCATTTACGGGTTGCGACTATACGGGTGCATTCTTCAACAAATTGAAAGTCCGGCTCTTCAATACATTTGTTAAACATACGGAAATTCAAGCAGTTTTCGCGTCATTGACTAACCCAAATGATATTTTTGATGAAAACATAACTAAAGTAGTAGAAGAGTTTACTTGTCTTATGTATGGAATCCCAAATTGTCAAAGTGTAAATGCCGGAATATTTATTATGTTCAACAAATTATATGCTACAAAAACAAAAAATGAAAAATTCATAAAAAAAAATTAAAGGTCGATTCGACTAATATTCTACCGTGCTGGAAATCTTTAAAAGAAAAATTGTTGCAGACTATCTTTGTTAATTCAATGTGGTTAAATGTAACTGAGCCGATAAGTTTAGCGA
This sequence comes from Dichetophora obliterata, assembly GCA_963920525.1. Lineage (NCBI taxonomy): Eukaryota > Metazoa > Arthropoda > Insecta > Diptera > Sciomyzidae > Dichetophora > Dichetophora obliterata. The sequence goes on along the minus strand of OY986438.1, from coordinate 116,564,399 downwards.
GGAAAAATAATGGCTGGATTCTAGATGGTTTTCTAAAACCAACATGGTTCTTAGGACACTCAACGCCAATGCAAGTTAAGAGTGTGCTATATAGTTCCACGAACAATATTATTTCTGATAATGACGATGATAATATTGGTAGCGATGAAAGCCATAGCTGCGGTGATAGTGAGCAGTGATGAATGTCAGAGCAGTGAAGAAAGTGAGAGCAGTGATGAATAGGTTGTGCAATGAATGGCACGAAAATATCATACACGTTTTATTTGTCGTCTTTCTTAATATTTAGTTAATTTGTAACCTATTATAAAAATAATAAAAAATCCAATATTTTCCCAAACATTACCTGCTTATAAAATATAATTTTCTTTGACACAATAATTGAGGTTTTTATTTTTTATAAATACTATTTTTTTTTAGTTTTATAAAGAAAAGACAACTAAGTTTTTCACTTAAGTATGAATTTTTTGTTGTATTTAAGTAATTTCAAAAACCACCAAACAATAAGTTATTAATTAAAATTTTTTTTTTAGTATTATAAAGTCGTTACCACTACTTACTGTTCGATGTAGCGCGCAAACTTTATTACATTCTATCTTTAACAGCGGCAACCCATATTTGCGGCCACTTTAACACAGGCAACCCTATTCCACCATGCATAAAAAAATTAGCTTTAATTTATTATATGATTAATCAAAATACGTTATGAACGTAGAAATGTCCCGAAACCATACCTGTTTACACCGGGCTGCCTGGAGGTTGCGACCAGTTGCGCTAAGGCAACCCTAATTTTTTAAGTTCTATACATATGTAGCTGTGTATTGGTATATATTTTTTTTTGAAAAACAGATGAGTGCAATTTTGTCCGAAAAATCAGTTGATATTATTTAAATTAAAAATACTAGCGGCCACATTTTGATTGGCAACCCATCCAAAATTAATTCTTCTATATATAATTATACATAAAAATTTGATTTCGATTAAAAATTCGATGAACGTAGTAAACTTGCACCCTGATCTTGTACTATTAGGTCACGAAGCTTCTTGAGGCATCACAAAAGTATCTTTTTTTTGCAAAAAAAAAAATTGTTTTTGTTCCTTTCGTGATACCTTTGCCTCTTTCATCTCTATGGTTAACATGGCACTGGTATGTAGTGTAATACGCTTTATCCAAGAGAAATATTATATGGATGTTATATATTAAAAATTGTTCTTTAACCTTCACGAATACCATTGCGTTGTAGCGGCCACAACTTACATACTATATATACAAATATATCTTGAAAGAAGTTTCACGGAAACTTAATTAAAATTATTAACTGACCCATCAAGATGTGGCGCCAATGATTTCAACTTGATTCTCATTTGAACGACCGCACGCACACACAGCAAAGGTTTTTCTTATCAATTTAATTATTCAAGCACACATTGACGGATGCTGGAAGCCAAATGCAACAGTCGAATAATTTTCACAAAGGAAGTTGAAATTGTTGCTACCAAAACACTTTGTTGCTGTAGTTGTTACGGCTGTGCTTGTGACCAGTTGCAACTCTTGGCTGCTTATGGAAGAGCTACTTCTATAAATATTCTACTCACTTCATTGCGTTGCACTCAATTGATTTTTCAGTTATCACGCTTCGGTCGTGAAACCTTTTGAACATTTTTATTATCACATCAAATGCGACAAATGTGTCCGCTGTGAAGAAAAATAACAACAACCATAAACCGCCAGCGCTGACGCCATCACTACAAAACAACTTGGCTTGCTTGGCGGCTAATTCTAAAGCCAGCAAAGCCGTCAAAATGTTGCTCATAATGGATGCCTTATCGACAAAATTGTTTTAACTACTGGACTTTGTTTAAAAACTTAAAAGAATTCCGTCCGCTTTTGTTTTACTTAATTGTGTTTTATGTGCTCACAGTGTTGCTGCTGTTGTTGTTATCTGTTGACCGTTGTTATTCGTTTTAGCCTTCTTTTGTTGACTAATGCAAGGCAGCATCAGCAGCATCAGCAACAGCAGCAGCAAGACCTGGTCCAAGTGTCCCCACTCTAGCGGTGTTGTTTAAGCCATCTAATGGATCACATTAATTTATTAAGTGTGTTTGTATGTGCTGTTGCTACGTGTTGCTACATTAAAGAATTTTAGAATATTATGGGAAATTTTTTTAATTTAAATAACTTCTGTGTTCGATTTAATCGTATGCAATTTACAAATAAGAAATGTATAGAACTGATAACAAAAGCTTTGTCAAGAATCACAAAAGTTTTGATGGATGAATTGATTTATGATGATGACACTTTATCATGTTTGGCTTTTAGAATCTTATATCTACATCTATTGATACTTTTTTGAAAATTATTACACGCAGAGAAAAGACATGATTGAGACACGATTACTGCAATAATAATTTTTTTAATAAAATTATTGTATTATTTCTGCAAACACAAATTTTTGCCTTAGTAAAGTCATTATTTACTAATGGTGTTACCAAAAATAACATTATAGTTGAAATCATAACATCATTGAAATCGTCAACATACTATGATTGCCTCAACTATTAGTTGCAACAAAAACGTTGTAGTTCTGTCAATCATGATAAATATGAATATTATTATAGAGACAAACATATTAGAATTTTGAATGTTTGTCTGAACTATTCTTTGCTTCTTGGCAAACGAAGCAGAACAAAACCAAAAATCGAAAGAATTTATTGTGTCTGAACAGTTGGCAGGAAAAACTTTCACTTCATTCAAACACAATAACTTTTATTGATTCCTGGCTATGTGCCGTTTCGTTTGTCAACTGTTCAATTATTGTGTTTTGTTTTAAATCGCCTTATCCTAAAAACAGCACGCAGAAAAGTGACATTTTCGACTTTAATTGTAGCAAACATGTTTCTATTTACCGTAAACATATTTCGCAATTCTGACCATATTTTGTTTATGAATGGCATTAGTCAGGCGAGCGGTAGTAGCGGCTGTGGCTTACTGGTGGTGTGCGTGGCTCGTAAGCGAAAAAGCCGCGGTTCAAACCCGGCTCGGACAGAAAATTTTATCAAAATAACTTTTCAATTGAACCAATATTTCTGTTCAGCCAAGTCAATGGCAAACCTTTGGAGATATCTTAATTAATAACTGTGGAAATTGGAGTGCATGAAAATAAAAAAAAATAAAATTATTTTTTCAATAATGTTCTGGATACTTAAAATAAACTTATAATATAGTTGTTGCAATCATTCTATTTTTGACCCAATAAGAGAATAATGATTGTTTCAATTATATTTTGGTTCCTACAAAAAAGTTCCTTTTCTAAATATGGTTATTGTAATCATTTTATCACGATCAAAGAAAAAATTATGTGTTTAAGAACATGTTAGCAACAATCATAATCCGAATTATACTATGATCCTCTTAAAACATGGTTGTTGCAACTATGTTTTTTCTCTGCGTGTACGTTTTGATTATAAGAAATTCTGTATCGAATACAAAAGGATATCTTGGTTTTTCTTTTTGTTTGATGACCAAATATTAGCGAAAAATAAATTATAAATTTAAATATTTATTGTTACCGGCTTTTCATGGTCATTGTTCACCATTTTCTTTTCAATTGGCAGCTTTAAAATCATTTGGCATTAAAAAAACACAAATTATTTTTTTAAGGTGCCAGACCTTTATACTATTCCGCTATAATGGTTTTTAAATGTTCATTCAGAAACTTGAAATTTATGCTAGACCTTGCTTTAAAAATAATGATTATACCATCTTCATACTAAGGTGCGTTTCATATTTATAACCCACCCCCATTGAGTTTATATATTTCACTCTTACGTTTCCAATTTTTTATATTCTTATTAAAACAGATTTGGAGAAAGAAAAATTCATTTAAACCGAATATTTTTTTAAATTAAAACCAATTAAATTTAAATATCTTATTATGAAGCGCTTCATATTTATAGCCCATGCTTAATTTCTTTGTGTTGTAAAACTTTTAAAACCAAAAATCAAGTATTTACAAGATAATATGGGCTCCCTTAAGCCTTTATTACCTCAAAAACCATTTTTACCACATGGAAAAAATTAGGTTCTGTAAAATATAGGCGTCCACATTATCCCAAGCATTGAAAATGACATTTTGTAACTCAGCAACGTTGTTGCATTGGTGATTGTCAGCGTACATGCGACGAACCAATATACCCCATAGGTTTTCTATTGGGTTTAGGCCTGGGGAGCACGCTGGCCACTTCAAAGTTTTAGTATTTTTACGCGCGAGCCAAACATTTGTTTCTGCTTGTGTGTATTCGGGCATTGACATGCTGGAATATCCAGTTTTGATCACTATGTTGTTGCAAAAATTCTAGTGATCTGCTTTGCAACACAGTGATGTAGTCGGCACTATTAATCTTAGATGATGTAAACCCAGACCTTTACTGACCCACCACCAAAGTTCCGCTTTGAGAAGTAGCGAGGTTCTTTGCGCAAATATCGCCATTAAGGTTTCATTTTATTTCGTCAGAAAATATGACCTGCAAGCACATAGTCGTCCACAGGGGGGTGAAGGGGGCGCTTTTATCCCTAGGCAGTGAACTTTTTTAAATATCTTCATATTAAATCAAAAAGCCGTAATTAAAATTAAAAAAATTTACGGGAGAGTCAAAAAACTTTCTAAATTGTAATTATAATTGTAAGTTGTGCTCAAACTTAGGGATTTTAGAACTTTTTTAGAAGTAGGAGTGTAAAATTTAGCAGGAACATGTATTTTGATAAGGTGCGTCAATAATCAATCAAAAAGTCGGCTTTGAATTTATTGTAACTTACGGGTTTTTTGATTTTATATGACGATATGTTCATTTTACAGTAGGTGGTCAAGTTATTAGAACGCAGAGTAATTAAACGAAATTTTCAAGTTGGGAAGTCAAATTATAATTTTGTTTTTATATAAATGATAAAAAAATTAAATGAGTTAGTTAAATACATTAATTGTTTGTCGTTAGAAAGTGTTTTGCTTACAGTTTTTTCAGTAACGAGCATTTCCGCATCTAACTTTTACGACAGCTCGCATTCTATTGGGCATACTTTCAATCGAAGCCTTAATACACACTTAAAATCCGAAGAATTTCTCCAAATATAAATGACATTTTCTTTCAAAATACTTATGGAAAGGTTATTCAGAAGGTAAACATGGTGTTTAAGAGTGTGCCAGATATTCTCGATAGGGTTTAAGTCCGGAGAAACTTCTCGAGAGACTAACAAACAATGTAAAAATAATATTAAAAAACTAACGCTAATGAGAAAAACCCCGTTAGTTTTTACTGTGGAGTTCTCAACAAATTGTTGTTAAAAATTTTTTCACATTCATCCACTGGTTAAAAAATTACATACTCCGAAGAGCCAAATTTTGTTGTTTTTTTACACTAAAAGCGTTCTATTAGTTTGACCAACTACTGTATATGTTAATATATTTAGAAGGGAACTCAAAAATACTTTTTTAAGGTGCACTTATAAATAAAGCTGAGCTAAACCATGCATGCATTTTTAAATAGTTTGTTGTACCCATCGCAGTGATAAGTTACGATTCCATTTCATTTGCCCTTGTTCACAGGAACTTTTCAATACGTATTCTTACACTCAAAAACTGTTGTGTGTAAATAATACTAATAACTGCATCCATTCTACGAATTTTATTCGTAGTTTTCAGTCACAAAAAGGATTCGTAGATTAGACGTAGTGCGGTACATATTACAAATCATACCACCTTGCAATCATACATTTGCTTAAGTCTGAAAGATTTTGGTTGTAAATTTTTTAAACTCAAATAATTCTTCGTACATTCTACGAATAATGCGTACGGTCAACCTACGAATGAATTGGTTCTACTAATATTAATTTTAATTCGTAAAAAGTACAAAGTCATTAGTAAATACTACGAATGTAATGGAAGAAATTAAGAAGTTATTCGTACGAGAAATTGAGGAATGATAAGGAATGATATTCCTATTAGTCGAAGATTATTCTTCGGAGCAATAGATGGCAAGGGGCATTTAAGCCAATAACGCATATGAACTTGGACGATTAGCAAATTTATGTCTTAAAGTAATTAAACACAAGAAGAAAACAATGCAAAATAAATTTAAAAACTAAATGTTTTCCCAAAAGTTGACTAAAAACAATCGTTTTTCTGTCATAAAGATGATTCAATTTGGATAATTTTTGAATTTTTCGTAAACTTTGTAAAATTGCTAGCAATATTGCAGCATTAAAATTTGAGAAAATTGCAGCGGTCTAGGCGAGGGCAAAGCTTCGAATTCAAAAGCAAAAAAAAAAATTAGGAAATTCTGAATAAAGTTAGCTATTTTTAGATCAAGCACTAATTTTTAAAAAAATCTGATGGCAAATTCTTGTTAAAAAAACGCTTTTACATTAGGATATCTTATGGTCAAAAGTTTTTTAATGACTAAAATTTAAATAGGAAACTCGATTTGAAACTTTTATTTAACCCATTTTGAGAATTTTCTGTAATTTTTTCGCGTCACGTGCTTATATTACATCCAGGATTCAGAATCAAGCTTTGCGCGGAGGTTCTGGAATATGTTAAGAAAATGAATGGAGCCCAAACCCATCTAGACATGTGCATCTTTATATATTTATTCATACGTTTTGAATTAAAAAAAAAACAAATTTTTTAATAATTCATATAATAGGTATGTTTCCAAACTCAATTTTAGTAACTAGCATGCTGCTGGAACTGATGCATGTTAAAAAAAGAAATAAGTCAGATGATGTCCATTCAGGTAACATTTCAAGAATAGCGACAACTTCAATTCTTAATTTTTGCGGATATGGATTTAACTTAAAAGAACGGAATATAGATTATAACCTTTTAAATCCAAATCTGATAAATTTCAGGCCGGCCGAAATTGGTTTGTGAGTTATAGGCCTCCAAAATTGGAAAAAATTCTTTAAAAATCTTGCTGGTTTTATTCATTTAAAAAAAAATATTTGGTAATTTTTGTATTCTTATTTGAAAAGAAGAAAACTTGGCGGCTAAATAGTAATTAATGTGAATTTATTTAAGGATAAAAGAGACTTCACATTATTTAAATTAGTAAGAATATTTGCTGAGAAAAAATGTTTGAAATAACATGAAAAAAAATTGAATTTTAAAATATTTCAGGCATGATACGAGAAAGATTTTTACCCCATCTTTGGAATATATATAATTTTCTTATGTGTTCTAGCGTGTGTCAACCGGCGTATCATGATAACAAAATTAGTACCAAAAATCTAGGAAAATAGAAGTACATACAGTGATGTGCAAAGAAATAGGGACACCTGCATTTTTATTTTTAAATCTACATGAATAATATGCAAGGTGCCCCAGATATAGCATTAATTCCCTCAGCTGGCGATTCTTCTTGATAAGGCGAGTAAAACACTTTATGGAGTTTCCTCCCACATTGTAAAACTTTCAAGATACAGGGTGTTTTACGGTTTTCGTACGTGTTTATTATTATTGATCTAGAATCTAAACTGCTCACCATAAAATAAAAAAATAATATTTTGTATTTTAGAAAAAATATCAACTTTTTCATCAGTATATCAATCACTGTCGTGTCTTGTTCTGTAGCGAAGCAAAAATTTTGAGATTATCCAACGAAATATCAACAAATTTTGTATCTATTGTTTTAGCGGAGCTGTTACTGTCCAAAGTTAGAATTTATAAAAATACTGTTGATTAAGTGTATTTTTACATGAAAAAAAGACATTTTAAATTTGGACGATTACAGCTCCGCTAAAATAAAAGATACAAAATTTGTTGATATTTCGTTTGATAATCTCAAAATTTTAGCTCCGCTGCAGCACATGACACGAAAGTGGTTGATATATTGATTAAAAATTTGATATTTTTTCTAAAATATAAAATATTATTTTTTATTTTATGGTTAGTAGTTTAGATTCTAGATCAATAATACTTAACACATACCAAAACCGTAAAACACCCTGTATCTTGCAAGTTTTGCAATGTGGGATTAAACTCCATAAAGTTTTATACTCACCTTATCAGGAGGAACCACCACCCGAGCGAATTAATGCTATATCTAAGGTACCTTGTATATAATTCATGCAGCTTTGAATATACAAATACAGGTGTCCCTATTTCTTTGCACCTCACTGTAGGTTACATTTTCTTTATGTGCATTCTAGACTCCTTTATGCCTTTGCCGCCCCCCTAGAGCAAATCCTACGGACGCCCTAGTGCAAGCAGAAACTTTATGCATTTAACACTTCTGTAATTGATTTCACATACAGAGGACCAATCAGTATCCATATTTTTTCCCCAAATTCCAGTCTCGCTGTCTGAAGTCGTTTAAGGAGACTTAGAATTGCTTTCATTTTAGCTTGGCAAATATCAGGGCATCGTTTCAACATACGCCAAACCGTTGTTTTTGAAACTTTGGTGTTGCAATTTCTTGCCAAACGAGAATAACTGGCTGTCAAGTTACTTGCCTCACGTATCATATCTTACGTCCAAATCGCTTTTTTGACGTAGAATCACGTCATTCTCGGAGGTTAGTTGGGTGGTTGATTGCGATCAGAAATCGTTTTTACTGTCTAACCAGAATCATGTCGTTGTCGTGTCGGCAGGCAGAGCGCTGACAGAGGCAATGCAAACTTTATGGGAGAAAATTGCGGCAGAATACGACAACGAAAACGCCAAGATAGAAATGTTTCTATTTCTATTTTGACTTTGTCGTTTATTTGATAGCTCTCTCAGCTTCCCTCTAAAAATCTTGCCATATTTTAACAAAATTTGAAGAATCTGTCAACCAATTTAGCGAGTAAACAGTGTTCCTACTTGCTCTAATTATGATAGGAGTAGCCTTCAGCTGAAAATGCAGTAAATTTATATGAAGAGTATTGCAAAAAGAAGTTAAATAAATGGAAGTGGAGTAATTATTAGTTCAATCGGAGTACGATGAGAACACTGAAGTAAGTTCAAGAAAATCAACAATGGCAGGTTGAATAAAAGCAAAACGACAGAGGTAACGCTACAATTCTGGGCCAACTCTTAGCGATTCTCTCTCACCGACACGACAACGACATGATTCTGGTCAGACAGTTATGCCACACTTTGAGACTTTGGTGTGTTTAAAGTACTGACAATACAAATGCTGATGTAAGCACTTGTTGGTCTGGTTGATCCTCACTGGGAGAAAGATTTATGTTTGAACTCTTTAACTTATGTATGTAAATTTTACACAATTACATGAAAGGAAGCCAATATTTGAAATTTCTGTTGCGTATGGTTTTTGTTTAAGGTAACAAAATCTTTCTACCGCATTGGTTCTAGTATATTATACAATAGGCTGGTTCGATTTGTATGGAGGTAAAAAAAATTAATGTTAGCTGGGCGATTTTCAGATCCGGCATGAAAAGTTACTTAAAAAAAAGGGGCGATAGGGGTGCACTTTAACCTATCACATCTTCAATTTTCTGAATTTTTTCTTGAACAAATTTTTTAAAAATTTTTTGTATACAAACGTGCGCCGCTAGAGCAAAACTGATGAAATCCAGCCAGAAATGAAATCCTCGTACCCGATTCAACCTAAAATAGGTTTTAATTTTATACGTTTTTATACAAAAAATTATCGTAAGAAATGCCAAAAAAAAAAATTCATGAAATTCAAGGTAAAATTTATCGTTGGTTCCTATGTATTTTTGACCATCACGGCTGAACCACTGAAGCTATCCTCTTTATATTCACAACATGTGTCGTGTGGTCCTCCGAAATTTTAGTTTTTTAGATTCCCCTAGGTGACCTTGTAGTCGATTTTTATCGGTTGATATATATAATTTTTTTTAAAAAGTCGATCACAGGCAAATAATAATCAGATGAAAATGAAATTTGGATATGTCATAACAGACAAAATTTGAGGGAACACTGTTTTTAACCATTTTTCTTTAAAAAGGCTCTAAATTAAATTTGCCAGCAAAACTAATTTTTTCCCCTGAAGTATGAGAAAATTAGAAAGTGAATTCGCGACCTCTAAACATTTACAATTGAGATGCGCTTCACAGAGGTGTTTCTAAGGTCAAGTGGAAGTATTAAAGCCGCGGACATCTGTTAAAATAAGAAAAAAAATATATTTTTGGAACACCCTAATATAAATACATTAAGGCGCCTCACGCTCCATATAAAAAAAAGTTGTTCTGCACAAATGCTCAAAATCATCCTTGGCTTATGTTATGATGATTCCCCAAATATTTCGAGCTGGAATGTTTTGAAATAACCTCTACAAATCTAATTTTTTCTAAAAATATTGGGTGGTGTAATAGTTGCATAAACATTAACTGTCAGAAATTATAGTCCGGAAAAAGCTCTTCCAATCTACATAAAAAAATGGTAAATGTTTGCAATCAGATTATATATCGTGTGTCGACAAAGAATAACGACTTAACTCAAATTATCGTAAAAAACGATATTTTTATTGCACTAATTCCACCCTTTTTCCTGAAAAATATGAAATATATGAAACGTTACAAATGGTAATAGGTGTAGAATTAAGTGGTTATCTATTCTGTGCAAAAAATGTTTTCCTACATTCTATCAAAGATTGGCAATGAAGAAAATGCCATATCGCTTTTTTACGATATTTTGAGTTTAGTCGTTATTCCTTGTCGGCACAGATATAACGCTGTTTTTCATGCATATTTTTGATAATTTTTATTTTATTTTCACACAAAAACTTTCGAAATTCAAATGACTTCATTACGTTTATTTTTTTTTATAAATTTTTTACAATATTTTTTCAGTAGGTGTTTATTTCATAATTAATATTTTAGTTTTAATATATATCAATTTAAGCAATTCTGACTAGGAATTAATGCAAGCACTCAAAATCTTTTCAACGATATCTAGAAAGGGCGTATCACATTAGAAATAATTAAGTTTTTAGAATACTAGTGAAAATAAATTAAAAAATTGCATGAAAAACAGTAATCCGAATGCAAAAATTTAAATTTTTTTATGCAGATTGGAAGAGCTTTTTCCAGGCTGTCACTTCTGACAATTTATTTTTTTCAACTATTACACACGTCAATATGGTTACAAAAAAACTCTTTTTTTATAGGTTATTTTAAACCATTCCAGCTCACGGATGGCTATTGTTAGAGTCGAAATATTTGAGGAATCATCATAACATAAACAAAGGATTATCTTGAGCAACTGTGACTTACAACTTTTTTTCGTGAGGCGCTTTATTATACATAAACATATACAGTCTGTAACTCCAAAAATAATTCGAATTTTAAAAAATCCTCTTAAGGCATTATTTTTGAAGGATTTTGAAGGATTTTGAAGGATTCATCGATATACAACTTGCTTTTTTTTTGCAAAAGCTTGTATCCAAACATAACTAAAGTACTTTTGACTCCTTAACTCGCAACTAAAGAAAAAGGTTCCATCAGCTTTAAAAATTATGAACTCTTAGTTTTGGTTTTTTTTTCTTTAATTTTTAGTCTTTTTTGTTTCCTGGTTGAAGACCACTTTTACTATATAACCTTTAGAACTACATAATCTTTAAGATGTATTTGATAAGCATTTGTTTTATAGTTTTTTAATATATTATTTATTTAAATTTTTTAAACTATTAACTAAATGTTTTTTAAAAATATTTAACAAAAATTTTCCTTAACATACAAAAAAGTTATAATTAGACAGATGATATTCACAGCATTTTTTAAGATAAGGCACATATCAATGTGATGATGGCGATAAGACGATAATCAAAACAACCATCTCGAGTATCGTGATAACGTTTAAGCCTAGGGCAAATACAATAGTATAACAATAACGACAATACAAATAAGCGGAAGCGGTATGCGGATATTCTAGTGAGCTAATATAGCTGATATGCTAAAATTGCTGCGTTTATTTGCTGATCGTACTATAGAAGGAGACGGTGAAGGAGAAGGTGTTTGGGCGGACGAAGAGGCTTCAGTTATCGCTGTTGTTGTTACTACTTGTAACTGTGGCTGTGGGAGACACGTTGACTCCACCGGTGCAGTTAACTGCTGCTGCTGTGGTGGATAGACAGTATTAATAAGTGAATCCAAAAACATAGGACGCATGGCAGGTGTGGGCAAAAAGTAGGAGGGCGTCAACTCCAACGGTAATGGACATGAGGACAGGTGCATATGATGTAAAGCTTGTTGCTGTTGAAGCCATGTATTTGGTGGATAGTGGTTGCACTCATCAAAGCGTGGCGTATTGCTGCCATTGCTGGAGCAAAGACTAGCTGCATCATCCAAAGAACCACTGGAACGTGCCCGCTTCACTTGCGGCACTTCACAGCTGCTCACGCTGCAACGATCATCATCTGTGTTATTACTGGAGTTGGTGGAGCAGAAAGAACGGCTAGGACTGGTAGCTGGAGTTATAACATCATTTTGTGCTCCTTCCTGCTCTAGCTCCGCTGTTGAAAGCTTGCGCTTGCAACGCGACTGACCCGTCTCACGGAAGCCTTTTGCAAATGGATTGTTATCGATCTTCAATTTGGTAATACGATCATTCTAGAGTTAAGAAAAAAAAAAAGAAGAGAAAAGAGGAAATACACATTAATGCTTATGATTGTAAACAGTAGACAAGAAGAAATTGGAAATATGAGCTGTTATGGCGTCTCTTGTGAGGATGTGAAGCGTAACTAGAGTCTGTCACAACTGACACGATCAAAGAGACGACAAGGATCAGCAATTAGTGCTGCTAGTCGCTAGACTGGCGACGACAACGACAACAGTCAGTCAACGCTAATAAAGCCTAGTAAATGCATGGCGACAACGACGACGACCAAGACTAAGATACCCTTTTTGCACTCAAGTAGAAAAACACAGCGAGTGGTCGACAGCATATCGAGGATCTGTAAGCATGACAAGGATCTCTGTACTAAAAGTGGGTAAACAGAACAGCGAAAAACACGCAAAGGCGTGAATAACACATTTAAATGTTAAAAGAAGCGAAGCTGTGCCATTGTTTTTTCTGTTGATTTCGACTATTTTTTTAGCATTAAAAAAGGCAACATATATCTTAAAGGACTCGTGAAGAACGATCGTGTTGATCATGCGAAACATGTTTTAGGTTCAAGTGCTTAAATGGTCAAGTGTAGCAGACGCGGCGACAGTCTTAATGAAATAATTACTGGACGTCGTAGTGTGACTTTATCTAGCAAAATCTTGAATGAAGATTGGGTGGGTTTTTTTTTCTTTTGCATAACACGTAGCAAATAATAATTAAAAAAAATAAGCCTATACCAGTTTTGTATGTGAAATTAATTTTATGATTAATTTTATGACTACGACAAACGGCTTTTGCTAATAAGTTGGGAATTAATCAATTTGCAACAACTTTAATGGTAAGAACAAACTGGTGTAGTCTGAAAAATTATTTATTTCTGGCCATTAGGGCGTATCGAAAAATTTAGATGGATTCTAAGAGGGTGACGTGACATAATCCCAAATTTCAAATTTGGGACTAGTTATGTCCGCTTTTCTTGAGGACATAATCACAAAAATTGGATTTAGGATTATGTTCAGTTTCAAAGAGGTCATAAGTAAAACAAAAAAAAGGAAGAACATAATCCCAAAATAAATTTCATCATAAAAAAATTGATGATGTGATAACAAAATTCCGTACAAGGGCAATCTCCCAAGTGGTCATAACCTCTTTTGGTGTTATGACCGCTTAATAAGGAGTCATATTCCAAATCTAAATTTTGGGATTATGTCCGCAAAATAAGGGGACGCAATTCCAATATACAAATTTGGGACTATGTCCCGTCACCTTCTAAAAGATCTCAAAAGTTGCATGGGTTTGTCAAGAACACCCAAACAAAATTTTAAGAAAAAATATGTCTTCCTCTCCCGCAAGGACAAAGTTGTTTTTAGAGAAAACCAGTAAAAAATAACGATCTCAAAATGCTTAGATTTTTGTAAGAAAAACTACATATGTCTTAAAGCAAAAGTAAATATAGACTTTCACTAACAATATTTTGCCAAACACCATGCCATTCTCGATTTTTACCCACAGTGTCTTGTGAGATGGATATTTGAATGTAAAGGTACACTCGAGATAGCACAGAACTTTTGATTTTTATCTCACTATCTAAATTTTTGTTGTACTGATTAGTACAGTGTATACGTTTTTCTTAACTTTGGCGAATTAACAATTTGCATATTTTTTGCAAATGCTTTTTTTTTATTTTGAGTAATCTATACTTGTACGCAATTTTTAAACTTTTCAAAAAAATTATTATAAGGTTTGCTATCTCGGGCATCAGAAGTGGTAACAAAGATCATTTTATTCATTTTGGATTCTGGGTTTTCTACTCCAGTTATCTTCAGTCTGACCGCCGAACAAGCTGCTGTTTTCTTGGCAACTATGTCGAGCAGTAGAAGGAGAAGTATGGTCTCTAAAGAGCCATTCTTAGAATTTTTAGGAGCTTGTGCCCTTGTCCAAGAATGGCCACCATATTGTTGCTCCGTATAGAAGTATAGATCTCATAATCCTTGTATATAGCCAGTGAATGATACGGGGGGGGGGAGAAGCCATCTTGTTCCTTTAGCTTTTTTGCAAGTGTTGAGCGCAACTGTTGCTTTCTTCGTGCGCTCCGAAATATTAAGTTTCCAGCTCAGCTTCCTATTAAAAATGATACTTTGCATTGGTCTTGATACTGTAACAGTCAATCTCGCGCCGTTTTGGTTTCGATGCTTCCGTTCCGGTAGTTTTGATGTCATAGATTAATCACGCTCTGGGAGGCCAATTGTCAAAAATGTCGAAAAAGCGTTTGGAACCACTTGAATAAGGCTGGATACGAAAAGAAGCTCGATGGATGTGTGTAACATTAGCTAACGCAAAAAAAAGTCTCATGAATGCGAAAAAGCCTTTGATTTGCGATTTACTACTGAATCGTAAAATCGAGCCATTTCTGAAGCGAATGGTGTCTGGCGATAAAAAGTTGGTTACGTACGCCTACGTCAAGAAAAAAAGGTTGTAGTCGAATCGAGGTAAGCCGGCACAAACGGTGGCCATGACAGGATTGACGGTCAGGAAGGTTCTGCTGTGTGTTTGGTGGGGATGATACGGACTCATCTACTATGAGCTGCTCCCCTACTGCCAAACTTTTAATTTAGACATGTACTATCCACAATTGGACCGTCTGACGGAAGCAATCGCCCAGAAGCGTCCAGCTTTGGCCAATAGGAGAGGAATCGTGTTCCATCATGAAAACGCCAGGCCAGGGAGGGAGGTTCTTATGCATTCATCTTATATTCCCGACCTGGCACCAAGTCTAATCCAACTAATTGGGATTTTGATTTGGCGGATATGAGATTTATCTCATTTTCTCAATGGCCAGCTTAGTTTTTAGTTTAGTTTAGTTAATTGTCTATAAACGTTAAATTTTCTCAGACAAGCATATGAGTATAGAAATTACAGACACTAGCACTTAAGAATAAAGCTATAAATATAATACAATAACTTAAGAATGATAACAATTTAAATATAAACATATTTTTACTATCACTGAAATCAATATTTATTTTAGAACTAAGAAAATTATATTCTTTTAGAGTCCTATTCAAAGGTTCATACAATAAATAATTTGCTCTACAGAAGTTAATTTTATAATAAACAAAATTACGTAAATTTCTTACGGGAACATTGATATTTATTGCACTTAACAAATATGGACAATCAATGCTACCACAAACAATGTCAAGAATAAGTATTAAGGACTGAATAATACGCCTCGATTCAAGCGATTTTAAATTTAATAACATACAACGAGCATTATATGACGGTAAAGGTTCGACGAAGTTAAACGATTGCAGTGCAAATTTTATAAATTTTTTCTGTATGCGTTCAAGCCTAAGTGTATGTACAGAATAGTAAGGATTCTATATAAAAGAGGCGTATTCTACGAGATCTCACAAACGATACAAAAAGACACTTCAAAGTATAAGGATCAGAAAAGTTAGAACAATTCCTCCTTAAAAAAGCATACATTGAATATGATTTAGAAAGCGTGCATGACAAGTGTTGAAGAAATGAAAAACTTGCATCATGAACACGCAATAAATTTGCGTTACCGATATAAAAGGAACTTTGGAAAACCTTTAGGCAAACGAAACATGAAAACATTTATTAATATTAATAAATAACACTGTGAACACATTTTTCTAACGGAAAAGCGGATAACGCAGGATGATAGTACTAGTGTATGGTAAGAAAAGCCTAAAAGGAATTTGCAAAGTTAGCTCTCTTTTAAAAGATATAGGCATTAAAAGTTTGCCTCCTGTAGAGTATTTTTTAAAAATAAAGTGCTCATTAAGGCGTATCAAATTACAATTTTTTCGAATTTCACATATTAAGAGGTCTTAAAAGTTGTATGGTGGTCAAGATCTACAGAAAATAAAAAATAAAGAGAAAAAAGGATGTCTTCCTCTTACACAAGGACAAAGTGGTTTTTTTGAAAAAAGAAACAAAATAATGATCTATAAATGCTTTAATTTTTGTAAGAAAAACTACATATGTGTTACAGTAAAATTAAATACAGACTTTAACTAAAAATATCTCGCCAAACAAGATGCAACTCTCGATTTCTACCCTCATTGTCCTGTGTGAGAGATACTCGAATCCAAAGGTACACTCGAAATAGCACAGAACTTTTGATTGTTATCTGATTGTCTAAATTTTTGTGTTATTGGTTGAAGTGTTTACGTTGTCTTTAAATTTGGCTAATTAAAAATTTGCATATTTTTCGCAAATGCATTTTCTTGTTTTCGAGAAATGTATTTTGAATGCAGTTCTATAAGTTTTTTAAAAAAAATTAAGATAAGGTTTTATATATTTTTGGCATCAGAAGTGGTACCGAAGATAATTTTGTGAATTTGGATTCTTAAAAGATTTCTGAACGAAACACTGTCTGAAAGTATTTTTTTATTAAAAAAATAGTACCAGGTTAAGGCCACGATTCTTTTTTGTGTTTCGATGTCTTAAAAAATGTTTCTGCCTAGCATGAAATTTATTATTTCGTCAAAACATCTCACCTCATCATTTACCAAAATGTTAAACTAAAATTTTGAGTTTCTTAGCCTGCCAGTCGATGAGTCTCAATTGATTTAACAATTGCTTTTAAGATGTGTTTTAAAATAAAAAATAATAATTTTAATCTGAAGAATTCAAAAAGCGAAAATTATTTTATCACTTCTGATGCCTGAGATATAAAGTCTTACATAAATTTTTTTTAAAAAGTTGGAAAATTGCGTTCAAGTATGCTTTTCTGAAAAAACAGTAAATGCATAGGCAAAAAATGTGGAGATTTTAAATACACCAAATATAAGGAAAACGTAAGCACTTTAATAAATACCACTAAAATTAACACAATCAGATAACAATCAACAGTTCTGTGCTATTTCAAATGTAACTTAGGATTCGAATATCCTTCGCACAGGACACTGTGAGTAAAAATAAAAAGTGGCATCTTGTTTGGCGAGATATTGTTAGTTAAAGTCTTTATTTACTTTTGCCTTAAGACATATGTAGTTTTTCTTAAAAAAATCAAAGCATTTATACATCGTTAATTTTTACTGTTTTTCTCAAAAAACAACTTTGCCCTTGCGGGAAAGGGAGACATCCTTTTTTTGGGAGACCACTCCATGGAACTTTGGAGACCTCTTAGAATGAAAAATTAGAAAAAAATGAATTAAATTGTGAGCTTTAGATCAAGTAAGTTTTTAAGAAGGCAACAACAACAACAACAACTCTGTATAAAGTCAATCACTTAGCTGACTAGACAATCTGTTTCGGAAATCGCAACATTTTCCTCTTCAGTAGTCTTTGAGTGATTAAGCTGTGATCAACTCACTGTTTAAACTAGTATATGAGTAAGCAGATTTTGAAATTCATTATTTTGAATTGTATGGCTGCTAATCATATTACATTTCAAAGCAGTATTCTATTTATAGATCACCACCATCAACTCTATCAAGGGTTGCCATCTGTTCTAGTTGCTTCTTTATTTATTTCAATATTCATTGGTGTTCGATAGTTTGTCGAAATGCACCATGGAAATGAAACGAGCTTTTTGCTTCGCCAAAAGCTAGTGTTCTAACTGAAGGGTGGCTATTTTTACAACCAAATGTTCAATTACACATGACTTTGACCGAAATCGATCAATTACTAGATTATTTAATCAATTTGACATTAATTAAACTTATTTGGCCGTGCTCCGCCATAGTTAGTTAATTAGTTTCTAAAACTTAATCTAAAAATTAATCTAAAGCTCACAATTTAATTCATGTAACAATTTCATAGATCATAAAAACTAATTAGAAAAAATTTTTTAATTCGATAGGCCCTTATGAGCAGTTCATTTGTAAAAAAATACTCTGCAAGAAGCAAACTTTCAATGCTTATATCTTTTAAAAGCGAGCCCTTTTAGGGTTTTGTTGGTCTAGATCAGTACCATCGATCTGTTTTGGTCGCTTTTCGTTAGATTTCATGACCCTTGTCATAGTCTAATCGGTGACGATTACACCATTCAAAAAGTGCATTTAGATCACGTTGGAGAGCAGCCATTTCAATACTGTTGCGAACATCATAAATTTTAAGATCATCAGCATATAATAACAACTTTGAGGAGGAAAAACAGCTACTAATATCATTAATAAATATAATAAAAAGAAGAGGGCCTAAAATATTACACTGTGGGACGCCAGATGATGCTTATCAACTTCAACGAAGCAAAGCCTGTCAGTTAAATAGCTTTTGATCCAATTTAAAAAGTTAGAGTGAAAACCTATTTTAGAAAGCTTAGCAACTAATATATTATGGGAGACTTTGTCAAAAGCCGTGTAAACAGTGCCAACTTGGCAGCCATCAGAAAAAGGTGACATACAAAAGTTGGTACAAACAGCTAAGTTTGTTGTTGTTGACCGCCCATGAACAAATTTATGCTGTGAAGGTGTAATTACCAATTTCAAAGAAGAATCAAGTCTTGATTTTACTATATATTCAAACAGTTTTGATGTGTTAGAAAGTTTAGAGATCGGACGGTAGTTTGAAACACAATTTTTTCTTCCAGATTTGAAGAAAGGTGTAATTGGCGCAACTTTCCATTTACTTATAAAATCTCCAGAAAAAAGAGATTTATTGAAAATAAGGCACAAAGGCTTGACAACAGATATTGCACATTTCTTCAGTCAAAAAGCGGGCAGACCAGCAATGTCCGACTTCATTGAGTTTTTTAGGAAAAAAACTCTCATTTAAAACATCCCCTTCATTGAGAGATAGGTGCCCAAAGTTAAAAAAGACTATATTCCATCAAGGACTCTCAAATCATTTAAGTGAGAATCAATTAAATAGTTAGATTTAAAGAAGTCCGCAAAAAGATTCATGGAATCAAGAATGTATCAGGTATAAAAGAGTTATTATTATTGGACTCTATTAGGGTGTTCACAGTTCCGTATTATCTGCTCTGTTAACTTTGCCGTCTATTAACTTTAAAACATTTTAGCATGTGTTAACTATTATTGTTTTTGTTTTACGTACAAAGTCGAGATACCACTAGTTGCTAAAGTTATCTCACTTCTGCTCATGTCTTTCTTTTGTGTTATGTGTTATGTTTTGTGTTTTGTCATTTATTAGTGTTTAGGGGTCGCTGATTTCGAATCTGAAGTCAGAATTTTAAAATTCAAGATGGTGGATAGGGTTGCCACCTTCTTTTTCTGTAGTTTTGAGAATTCGGGGCTGGCAAAAAAAAAATCGTACACAAAATATGGGTCGCTGAATCCGAATCCGTCGTCAGAATTTAAAAATTATAAAATTTCGAAATAATAGGGTTGCCACCTAATAATATGTCTTTTTAAGAATTTTAAACGTCATTTATTAGTGTTTAGGGGTCGCTGATTTCGAATCTGAAGTCAGAATTTTAAAATTCAAGATGGTGGATAGGGTTGCCACCTTCTTTTTCTGTAGTTTTGAGAATTCGGGGCTGGCAAAAAAAAAATCGTACACAAAATATGGGTCGCTGAATCCGAATCCGTCGTCAGAATTTAAAAATTATAAAATTTCGAAATAATAGGGTTGCCACCTAAAAATATGTCTTTTTAAGAATTTTAAACGTCATTTATTAGTGTTTAGGGGTCGCTGATTTCGAATCTGAAGTCAGAATTTTAAAATTCAAGATGGTGGATAGGGTTGCCACCTTCTTTTTCTGTAGTTTTGAGAATTCGGGGCTGGCAAAAAAAAAATCGTACACAAAATATGGGTCGCTGAATCCGAATCCGTCGTCAGAATTTCAAAATTATAAAATTTCGAAATAATAGGGTTGCCACCTAATAATATGTCTTTTTAAGAGTTTTAAACGTCATTTATTAGTGTTTAGGGGTCGCTGATTGAATTGATTAAACTTTTCTTCTCAGGTGAAGCAGAAGCGATTGCAAAATGTGAATTTTAGAATTAATATGTAAAGGGGTGCTCACACTTTTAATAAGTTATCTTTCTAAAGTTACCACATATTAACTTTAAAAGGAAACTGTGAATACCCTATATATAGCTATTATATAGTACAAAACGCCAAAAACTTTAGGGTTACTTTTGATGTTCTACTCAATACTAAGAATATGCTGTTTGTATAAAGAGTTATTTAAGAAATTAAATTCAAGAGAATAATGTAAGTATTTATCTTTGTACTGATCATTGTTTGTGGATTTGAAGAGTTAATAAAATTTATTTCTTAAATTTTTTAACTTTTTGAAACCTTTGGTATACCACGGAATTCTATGAATTTTATTTTTCAAAATAGGAACGTTATGATACATAATATCATATAGCTTATTAATAAAGAGATCAAAGCAAAAGGTCGCATCTTTATTGTCAAACGCATTAATCTAGTCAAAACAAGCAATCATGCCATTGAGGAGGTCAAAATTACACAAATTGTAATTAAATTCTACATCAGAAACCAGAGGTCTGTGTTCTAAGAATTGGATAAATTCAATAGTCAAAACTAGCGGTAGATGATGCATATCCGAGGGCGAAATCGGAAAAGCACTGACATCTAAATCAAATTTAATGTCACCGCTAACAAAAATAAGATCAAGAAATCTTTTTAGTTTATTAGCAAATGAATTAATTTGCAACAAATCTACACTCATAAAAGTATCCACCAAATAAATTTCATGTGAATGATTAATATTACTGGGGTCAGAAAAATATCATTCGACAAAAAAGACCACTTTACTGCAAATAAGTTAAAATCACCCAAAATACATAAATGATTTCAAATGAGTATAGTGTTTTGGCTTGTTTTTGAACTCAGGATTGTTATTTCGAGTACTTAAAATTAATAATCACTATCATTTAATTCGATGTTGCTTATTTATATAGAATCAAATCTTATATGTATATTAATAGGCAAACATCAAATGTTGTCGTACACTTTTTCGATACTAATTTTAGAATAAGGGTAATGAAACTTATATCATTCGAAAGGTACTGCGACCTATATGTGCAGAATGATTTTAGATTTTAAATTTATGACCTCTGACCCGAAATATTAACGTTGAAAGTTTGTAATATTTTTAGTAAGGAAACTCAGGGCAAGGAAGAGGTACAATGACGAGTGAGATATCAAATGAAAGATCTGGCTGCACAGTACGATTACATTTTAGATTGGTGACCTTCGACCTGAAATATGAGCATTTATTAAATAAAATCTAAACTGTAACAGATGGAAGAATTTGGGTAAGAGGGAGTTTAAGACATTAATAAGGTGTGCAAAAAATACTTGCGACATTTTGCGCCATCTCTTACAGATACCCTACAATAAGCATTTTTTTATGTTAAAAGTGTAAATATATGTTGTGATGGTAAAATTTCTTACAAATAGCAAATTATGAAAAATTGTCGTTATTTTGACATGAAAATTATTAAGATAGCTCGAAAACTATAGATGTTTTCAGTACAACGTATTTTTGTATGAAACGACGTTGGTTCAGAAATATAACGGTATACGAAATATTTTTCCCGGATTATATGTTAAAAAAAATTCCCGTTATAATGACATTAAAACTATTGAGATGTCTCAAAAAATGTAGATTTTCTCAGTACAACGTATTTCCTTGAAGCAAGGCCATCGCCTCAGAATGAGAAAAAAACGATTGAAATTTCAAGTTTTGATTTTGCAAGCAAATATCTTGGCCATTTTTCTATCGATTTTCATCAAATTTTCTTTGGCTGAAAGATCAATGAATTGACTTTAGATAAATATTTACCGTTATCTCACCAATTCAATGTTTTATATGGTTCTAAAAAATACCTCTAAAATATTCAGTTTTTGCTCAAAAAATAGTCCAAACGTTTTTGTTGTTGTAATTTTTTTTTTCTTATAAAATTTTATTTTTTTACACTCTTTCATATGAAATATCATTTATTAGCAAAAATTGCTTCATTTTGACATAAGTCAATAAGCACTTTCTTTCATCGAAATTCATGAGCTACCCCCTATGATTTTTTGATGAAAATTAAGTTTTTCAAAACGTTGTTTTTATATTTTCTACAAAGTTCAACAGCTTAAAAAATAATTTCTGTGAAAAAAATTTTCAAATATTTCAAGCCACTCCAAAGTTATATACACAATTCTATGTTTTAAGCCATTTCGTTATACATAAAAATAGTCGTAGGAGAAACAGTTCTTCCGTTTTTCTAAACCGATTTTGATAATTTTTTAAATAAATTAAAGCAGGGAGAAGAAGTTCACCGAATATTTATGTGACCTTTGACCTGAAATATGAGCATTGAAAGTATATTTCTGAAGTAAAACCTAAACTATAAGAAATGGAAGAACATTTCGTAGGAGTAAATTTTAGATATTAGTACAATGTAGTAAAAATATTTTTTCACTATCTCTTATGCTTGGTTTTCACTTTGTCATTTTCAGTGGTCAGTTGTTGTCAATCAAATTGAAAATAACAACATGTTGACATTTTTTCTAACTTTGACAATCTTGGAAAATTAAAAACAAATAAATTATTAAATGGAGCTATGCAGAAAATGTTCTAGAGTTTTATTGAGGTGATATTTTAGGTGATAAACTTTTGTGTCGTCAAAAAATGACATAGTGAAAACCAAGCATTACGAATACCCTACAATAAGCATTTTTTATAGTACATTTTCTATTTTACAAATAGTAAATTCTGAAAAATTATGATATAAAAGTTATGATGATATCTCGAAAACTGTTGCTTTCTCTCGAAACTTAAGATTTTCTTAGTACAACACATTTTCTTAAGGCAGGTCAATGCCTCAGAATGAGAAAAGCGATTGAAATTTCAGAAAGTTGGTCGAATTTCGACCACAGGCGATACTAGTATACTTAAGTACGCATTTTATGTATATATTAAATTTTTAAATTCCGCTGAAAAGCCAATTAATGTGCTTAGTGGAAAATCCTAATTGCCAATAGGGGCTATGTTTTAGTACGTAGGTGCATTCTGTCTGTCCCGGCTGATCCGGACAGGATCTAGAATGTAAATCGTGCATGCGTATAGCACGGGGATACGTATCTTTGGAAGATTTCATACCTCCGGGCGAATCAGGAAAAAAAAGTGAATACCACTTGTTCCTATCTATGGCGAATGATTTTTCTGGTAAAACTTTCCCCTCAAGAGAAGCTTGCGAAAATAGACCGTCCCAGTTTTTAGCCAATAGAGACGAACGTTTTTATGAGAGAGGCATAATAAAATTACTTAAAAAATGACAACAAGTTATCGCACAGAACGCTGCATATTTCGACTATTCTAAAAAAGCCTTCAATTTCATGCAAAAATAATGCATTTCTTTTTCCTACACCGGTATCTAAAAAATAGTTGGTGCGTCTGATTGTCATCGGAATGACTTCTGAACGTCTAGATCTACCGAGGTCATATTTGCACAATATTGTTTTTTTGTTGGCCCAATTATTAATGGCTACGTTACAATTTGATAGGTGGAACACAAGAGGATAAAGAGTATTTAATACAAAATTAAAAAATAAAACACAAAAATCTCCTAAACCGTAAGAGATACAAGAAAATTATTTGAAAAGGAATTTCAGAAAGTCTTAGATTAGATCTACAAAAAATAATTGAGAAGAATTTATCCATCCATTACAAATAGCCTATAATAAGCATTTTTAAATGTAAATTTGTGAATTTATATTAACTTGCTAAAACTCTGTACGGATTGTAAACTTTGAAAATGCCCATTACTTTGGGCTCTAAGCAAAAACTCACATAAATCAATGAACGTTTTCTATTGTTACAATGACCAGAGATTCATTGAACCAATGAACTCGTACATCGTATCCTTTTTAATAAAGAAATAATTGGAACAAAAAGTGTTTTTTGGTCTTATGCACGTTTTTGGTTCAGGGTGAGGCTGGACAATTTTTGGATATCTTGAGAAAAACTTAATTTTCTGTTTACCAACCTGATATGCAGTGACAGCGACAAATTCCGTCTCTGGAAATACGAAAGCTTGCTGTGGTGCCCAAGGGATCTGTGTTAGATCGGAAGTACGTATAACGTGAATACGTGGCTGGTATTTATGCATGCTGGCCAAAACGATCTGTTAGTTAAAGAGAAAAAACAACAATAATTAGAACAAATTTTCATTAAAAAAACACTCTAATAAAGCTTACATGTCCAATATGATCCAAAGTATTGTTGGTCAATTTGACCTTGTTGAAAAGGATAGGCTGTGATTGCCAATGAGCACCCGTTGCCGGACTATCCGGATGCAAGTACATGCGTTGTGGGCTTTGAGGTTCAGCGCCACCAGCGGGCACCCACTGAGAGCCGGAAAACTTATAGCGACAATCACCAGTCGGTAGCATCTCGAGTAGAACACAGTAGCTCGCCTCCTCCTCAAGGCCACTGAGAGAAAGTCGCTGTGATGGAAACATGCGTCTAAAAAAAGAAAAGAGAGTAAAAAATATGTTTCTAATCAAATGAGTGAAATGAAAATGAAAACGAAAACATTAACCACAAAAGAGAATAACAATAAATCACATCAACCACTAGAGAACTATAAAGAATTGTAGAGCAATAAAAGGGGAAAAAATGTAGGTGTTGCTGACTTGATTTGTGGTTTATTCGCTCACAGCAATCAGGTGTGTAATTATGAGCATCTACATAAGGATTCCAGATAAGGGAGTAGGAGACCCAAAAAAACACGAGTCGCAGCATGCGACTAAAATTTTGGCGCCATGAAATCGTTTAAATTGGTGCATCAGCAGCAGCAACAGCAGCAGCTTCCAACGAACGATCCACATGATGATCACCCAAAGACGACAGACTAATCAGACTGCCAAGCGAGGAAGAAGATCAATGTTACCAAAACAAATATTATAAACAATGATTAATGACAAGCAATGAAAAAAATTAATGATGCTGTCCCAAACATTAGATGCTGATCAATAAAACTCAAGCAGTTGGTAGCAGTTAGCTGTGGGTTGCTGTGGCTGCTGAGCCTAGTGATCGTGTTCACACAAGCTGCAACCAACCACGCTTAAGGTGCTTAGGCATGGCGCCCAATATTAATTTAAAATTCTAATTTTTCAGAAAATTTACTTATTGGAAATTGTTGTATAGTAAAACATATGGAGTGAAACAAACATTTGGTCTAAAGCCTCCACAATGATGATCGATCGATTAAAAATTTAACAATCATTTCCCACGAGTTTCTAATGACCAGCTAATGAGCTCATGTTTAGCTTTTTGACTCAACAAAACATGTCAAAATGCATAGTTATGCAGATGACGCCGCCGCCACACGGTGCACCGTTTTGAAATTGAGCCAGTGGATAGATAGTCTATATCACAGTTCGTTCGTGGAGTGAAATTATAAGATATCGATCTAACGCTATCTTCGAAAGCGGCTATTGTTTGAAAGTGTGAAATCACAGGTAGACGAAAGTCAGTCAGTTAGTTGTGCATTCATATTTGTCATCCATAAATACACAATAATATCTATCTATGTATCTGAGTATATCATGGGAAATATTGTCAACACTTTGTGTGAGTCTTTTGTTGGGCGTTTGAACGGTTTATGCTTTATGGATTATTTATGAGCGCACTGGCGCCACCGAAATCTTGCACACAAGCTACACTTGAGCTCAAAACTCATAGTGAGCGGTTGTTGTGATCTTGGAGAGCCAGAGAGTAGAGTACGTTGTCGCGATCTCGGAAGAATCAGCGTTTTTGATGTCTCGGCACATTGGCTTTAGTTACAGATACCAAGATAAAATGACCTGCTGTGTTGAAAGTAACAAAATCAATGACGCCACATTAAGGCGCAAAGAAATCAAATTGTATTAAACCGAATCGTGTAAAAGTGTGATTGTGTCAGAGAGAATTGAGATGGTGATCGTACGACAAATACATGATCAATAATGATTAAATCTGAGTTAATTAGATGTTCAGAAACTCGGGTAATTATGCGGAGGTTAAAAGCAGCTGATATTCATATGTTATGTCTTCATGAGGTTATGGTTATGGTTAAGCTGAAGTTATAACACTATTTCCAATTGCAGTTCAGAAAAGTTCAATTGAAATTCAGAATAGATCAATTAAGAAACTACATTTGCAATTCATCCCTGCAAAAATTTGTTGGAAGGCCAAAAATGATTTCAAAAAAAGTCACTCCGAAAAATCAGGTTTATTGTTTATTCGTAAGTTTTCTCCGGGACCCTCAGCACCGTAAAAAGTATCAGACTATGCATTTCTAAAATATTCTATGCATGAAGACTTCACAATGATTCACTATGCAAAGGTTGCGACTGTGTAATATCGATTTGTAAGGTTAATGGGGTAGACATGAATATCGCATCAAAAAATGCTGCGCTGATACACCCACTCAAGCGCATTTTACTGTATCAGCGTAATGCGTTAACGCCATTGCGTCATGACGTAGTTTAAAATGCTATCTAAATTAACACGATGTTAATCAGCACAGGATGTTTTTTAGTTCGATAACGCATTGATTTATGGGTCAATTTTTTTAATGCGGTGAGTTTTGTGTTGTCTTGTCCTAAGCGCAAGTTGTCTTCACTTAGGAAAAATAAATGGAGTCATATAACAAACCCTAAAACAATATATTTAAAATAACTTAAGCAAAAAGTTATTAATTAATATGAAACATTACCGAACAAAGACCATAGTTTTAGCATTCATTAAAAATTAACCAATTTTATAGTTCAAGCATGCAGTCAAACTGCTTTCCGTTCAAGGTTAATGTAAGCAATCACACAGATATACAAACACATTTCTGGTACGCAAGACAATTTCGATGCTACTTTAATTCCATGTATCTAGAAAGCTTGCAAATCTAAAAAAAACATGAAGCAAATATATTTTGATGCCGTTTTGGGTTACTGCGGCACTTTGTACTATTAACGCAAAAACAAACAGTAGCGCTGCTTAAGTTTAAATATTATATTTAATATTAATATATATTAAATATTGACGCTTACGAACACGTTTAAATATTGTTATACATATTGAAAAACCATTCCGTAAATGGCAAGGTATCATAACAATCAAACACTCTCCAAACACTCATGCCTAACAGCCTCTTTCCTGCAACTCCTTTTCCATATTTAAAGAAGCTAACAATGCTCGCTTCGAAAATTCTATCGCTGCGTTTGAGGCGCCGAAAATTTGTGCAATTTTTGCTCGCTGAATAATATTTACTCATTTTTCTATAAGCGTGTTACATGCATAACTGCGCTATTGCGTTACTTTTTTTAAAACAAGTGTATTAGCGCAGTAACGCATTTAAGTGTTTCAACTCAAAAGCGAAACGCAGCGCAGCGTTACCCATGTCTATAATGGGGCACATGGACAAAATTTCAGAGTATTTGTTGAACTATAGAATTGTTCAAATTTGACTGTTGACATAAAAAAGTTTAAAAGTTTATGGTTACTTTTACCTTTCACCCTATTTATGGGAGAACATGATCTGTTGCAAAGTAATAACCTTCATTTAAAACCGTTACAAATTTGGAGAATGACATTTACTTGTACTTAGTTCTTGTTATGAATTGAATTGTTCCGAAAAGCGTTGATATCAAAATAAATCATTGTTTTGAGATAAGTTAGATTAAAATATTTGTGGGATCCACTTCTAAGGCAAGCTTTTTCGAAATATGGAGGTCGTTAGCACAAAAATTCTTCCTAGAACTAAACAAAGTAGCTTCAGTCGTCAAGTCTGATTCGTACATTTCCCAGCAAAAAAAAAACAGTGCTTCCAAAAGAAGCTAAAGTGGAAGGGAAAGTCTTTAATTCCATCCTTTCCACTTTCATAGCCAGGAGCATTCTTTTAACATATGCATGTCATTCGGAGGAATGATTTCCTTTATCTTATCAAGAAGTGCTTCCAGAATTTGTTCAATGGAAGATTTCTTTGAGCCCTTCAATTAAAAAAGGATTCTAGTAGGTGTTTTTCAGGAGAACTTTAAGAAGGCATTCTATGGAGTGGAATGGTTTTTGTGGTTAGGAGGGTTTAAAAAATCTTATGGAAAATTTACCTTTTCCCAATTTTCTCGCGATTTTGGGGTTGGAAATGACAAGTTTTTGGGTTTTGTTGGGGGATAAAAAAATTCCACGTTAAATATCTCTTTTTCCCGATTTTCACGACATTTTTGTGTTGGATGGAGGAAGTGGTTAGGTTTCGTTGGGGTTTAAGAAATCTCACGGCAAATATCTAAAACAGACATTATAAATGTATATATTTTTTTAACTTTAATTGAATTTAAAGGCGATTTGAATGTCTTCCAGAAGTAGTTTATGAGAACGCCTCTTGAAAGCACTTTTTGATAGGGCTAAGAAGAAGCAAAATTGGATCTATATAATGTCTTCTGGAAGCAGAGTCCCTAAGAATGCAAGTCACATTTGTATCAAAAATTTTGCTGGGTTGATGTTAAATTAAAATTAAAACTCGAATTAGCCATGAATATTCCCAAAATGTCGTCACAAATAGGGAAAAAATTGAAAAAGTTATTCCAGACATTATTAACTTAAAGAAAATTGATGACTTTGTTAGAGGCGTTTAGGCAGAATCTTGAAGACTTCATTTTGTTCATTATAATAAATTGTAGAAATCAGAATATGATGGAGAAAAATATCTCTTTTTCCCGATTTTCACGACATTTTTGTGTTGGATGGAGGAAGTGGTTAGGTTTCGTTGGGGTTTAAGAAATCTCATGGCAAATATCTAAAACAGACATTATAAATTTATATATTTTTTTAACTTTAATTGAATTTAAAGGCGATTTGAATGTCTTCCAGAAGTAGTTTATGAGAACGCCTCTTGAAAGCACTTTTTGATAGGGCTAAGAAGAAGCAAAATTGGATCTATGGAATGTCTTCTGGAAACAGTGTCGCTAAGAATGCATGTCACATTTGTATCAAAAATTTTGCTGGGTTGATGTTAAATTAAAATTAAAACTCGAATTAGCCATGAATATTCCCAAAATGTCGTCACAAATAGGGAAAAAATTGAAAAAGTTATTCCAGACATTATTAACTTAAAGAAAATTGATGACTTTGTTAGAGGCGTTTAGGCAGAATCATAAAATGAAAGTTTTCCATTATTTCCCTTAAATCTTGAAGACTTCATTTTGTTCATTTTAATAAATTGTAGAAATCAAAATATGATGGAGAAAAATTAACTTAAGATTTGTAATAAAATCTTCCATTTCTGACTTCTCTCTGTACTTCTTAGCCCGAATCTTCACGCAAGAAAAATTTTATAAAATGACTGAAGATAAAGAATAGGGCTAAGTAATGCCCTAGGGCATTAAGGGTTGTGACTTTTGCGGAACCATTTTAAAAGAAGTTAGAGATGATACCAATAAAAAGAGAATTAAAGAAGAAGTAGGCGTATTGGAGAAAAATTTACATTGTTTTCATGATCGTTCTCATGATCATTACTATTTGGAAGCTGTGTACCTGTTCACCCTATTGTAAAATAAGTTATGTATTTGTATGAATTCAAAAGTCGTAATGAACATTTTCTGATACAATTTTGATTTACAAAACTAAGACGAATTGATATTAAAATAAAACAAAAACAAAAAAGCTATTATAAATAAGGTTGTCCCCACAACCTAAATTGATACATTAATTTTTTCCTCAAATGATTTAACTAAATTTATATGTTAAAAAAAAGAACACTTTGGGTGAGATCTATTCTTAGAGGTCTTAGCAATTTCGATGTAAGAGCGTGTAAGCTCAAATTTGGTTTTACAATTTAGGTCCTAGACTATTTATATAAAAATATGTTTTTTTTTCACAGGTAAAGCCAAATAGCCTATCTAACATAGTATCATCGTTACAATAGGGTCATATACTTTGGCCTAAAAATTGGAAAAATTATAAAAAAAAATTAAAAAAGTCTCTTCTTATATTCAAAGTGTTGAAGGTTTTGTTATTTTTATGACTATTCATACTTAGCGTGATTATTCAAATTCAAAAATTGAAAGCATATCAGAAACTTAAAGCATTATATTGATTTTTTTAGAAATTGAAGTGGTTTCACCATTTTTAAAAAGTCACTTTGAATGGAAGGTAGACGGAAATTGTATTCGATTTGATTGAATTTCATACTCAGAGTGCGCATTAAATATTAAAACTAATTTGTAAAATTACAAGCCCATATATTGTTTTTTATGGAATTTTAAAAGATTTTATCGTTGTGAAACTCACTTTGAATAGGAGATAGGCGTAGTTTTTAACCAGTTTTGCCCATTTTGAAATATGAGCTTTTTTTAATATAAGCCTAAAGTTTGAATTCTAATACAAAAGCTTCAAAATTACGGCTGAAATCGTTGACACATCAAGAGACATTACCAACTTTTCAATAAGATATAATACGCTTATAAAAAAATATTATGAAACAATCTGTATTACGATTTCTATTAATTAGAGACATCAATTTAGTGCGTCAGATTCTTAATAAAATATAAAAAAATACTGTAAAAAATGCCAAATAAAACAAGCCCAAAACAGGCCCAAAACAGCCTAAAACTTTTTATTAAAATAACAAAAATAAAAGTTGTTTTAAAATGATTTGGATGAAGACTATGGCGGTAGGAAATATCGACCAATGTAAAAGTAAAAAAAAATTAACAAAAATATATAACTAAATGAAATATCACTCAAAAACTTAATGAAAAATAGCGAATAAACGAAATTTCACTAAAAAAAGTGCAAAATTTCTCAAAAAAATTTTGAAAATCATTAAAAACAAAAATCACCCAAACACAATACGAAAAAAACTACCCACAAATACAAAATTTTAACAAAAAAACAAAAAAAAAAAAAGAGAAAAGGCCCAAAAGTTTTAAAAGCATTGCAATAAAGGTGAACAAGTGGTTGTTCTCTTTGATTTTTCATCTAATAAAATGAAAATAAATGAAATTATCTGGAGAAAGAAAATTTTTTTTTTAGTAATTATTAAATCGTACGATCATTGCGGGGAGGGGGCGTGCGCGTAACGTACCACCGCCCGAGATCACAACTGTGACTCTCGCCCCTGCCTCCGCCCACGACCTGCTCCCCAGAATGCAGCAGTCTTTGAATAAATAATAACCTTTGTCCTCATCTTTGGTCAAAACGTTAAATATTGAAAACGGAAAACCGCCCAACAAAGTGAAAAAAAACAAAAAATCATTGAAAAAATTGCCCAAAATCAAAAAAGTTTTTTGGGCGTTATTTTCCATATAAGAAATCGCTCAATTTTATATAGGAAAATTTTGGGTGTTTTTCACTATTTTTTGGGGCTATTTTTACCAGTGGCGTAGATATGGTGGTGTTCGCGGGTCTGGACCCCACCCAGAGCCATGGACACATTACCAAATATCGCATGTTGTTGTGAATTGATTCTAATATTAAGTAAAGCTCGAATCCAAATGTGTATGGATAGCCAAATATTCTTCTTTTTCTCAAGAAAGCTATCAAAATTTGATTTAGTTCAGTGTTAAATTTTTCTAAATCGGTCAACAATAACTAGAGAGAGTGCCCGCATTTTTTTAAAATTAAAAAAAAGCTTAAGAATTTCTGGAAATTTAAGATATTGAACTTCAGGAAAGAACACAGGCGTATTTATAAAAATTTATAGACACGTCTGCAGAGAGTCAAATTTGGGTACGGTGGAGGCCGCACTTGGGTGTTTTTTTCAACTAGCTGTTCAAGCTATTGTGAGATCTGTGTGTATTACAAATGTTTTACTGGGTATTTCTACTGATTAGTGTTATCTCATTTCCGTTCATTTCATTTATTGAGTCTAATGGAATATAATATCCATACAGACTATAATATAACATACAATAATAAATACTTCAATTATATAGTTCAAGCATACATTATTTAACTAAAGTTAAACTAAGAATAAATTGTTGATTGAATTTTTAAAAGTAATTTTTGGTATAGACAGATCTAAGTCATTATTAGACGATAACTCATTAAAAAGGGTCAATGCCCTAGTCAAAGGCTCATATAGAGCATAATTTACTTTACATTGTCTTATAAAAAAAAATTTATAAATAAGTTGTCTGGACGGAATATTAAACAGAATGCTTTCTAAGAGCGATTGACAGTCAATATTTCCAGAAACCAAATTATTAAAAAATGATTCATGAAAAAGGAAAAAAAAATGTGTCAATCTTAGAAAAAGTTATCGACAACTTATTGAATTCTACAGTTCCCAAGACATGGACATAATTAAATTTCTAAGAAAATTTCATAACTAATAATTTTGGATATCGGCTAACAAAAAAAAAAAAAAAACAAAAATATGGAAAATAATGCCTCTTGGGGGAAAACACCCCACTGGATGGCTTTTTCAAAATTTAAAAATTTGGGCCCGTCTCCTTCTCACTGGCCCTGTATAAATAAAAAACTGATTGTAAGATATTTTTGCATAGGCTTTTTTAAAAATTTGAGAATTTGTATCTTGTTCCCTCATCTCGGTGGACCCGTATGAAAAAAATAATTTTATAATTCTTTTTGCCCTCTCGTTAAAAAAAGTAAAAGAAGTGATTTTGCTGAAGGCAAATTATTTAAATTAACAACTAGAACGTCAATAGAGAGCATCAGCATTTGAATAAAATATGGTTCTGAGACGATTTAGAACAAAACTGTTTTAAGATCCGAGAACTTGACCTACCTGCCAGTCTTGGTGATGATCATTTCGGTGCCGATCTTGTGAAATTGTTGCCACAAATCATTATTCTCCAATTTGGCGGTGACATTTGGGAGCGTAGGGCGTGGCGGCACAATAATATGATGCGGCATATGCATGGGCAGCATGGATGAGAATGGATCTAATTAAAAATATAAAAACCAGAAACCACAATTTAATAAAACTTTAGTCAAACCAAGTCGAAATGGGTGTGTATGGGAGCGGATATTGAAACACCGTCGGCATTTTTAAGCAGACTTACCTGGTATACGTTGCATTATCTGCTGACGATAGATCTCCTGAGCGATATGCTGCTGCATTCTTATGTCCACTAATTCATTTAGGCTTAACATTTTGCCAAAACTTGTTTGATTTTTTTCTTCAATAGTATTTCTTAGCACTCAAAAGAGATCACTTTTCTAACACTTGGTTGTTTTAGTTTATTTTCTCTCTACACTCTTTATGATTATCTAAATATTTTTTGCTGTGAACTGCGGCTGTCTTTAATTCACTTTTTTATGTATAGCTTTATATATATTTTTTCAAATTATTTTTTCCGTTGAGCGAACCTCAATGATCGACGTACGTTTATCAACTGACTATGGTTTGGCCACGATCTGGCTTAGCTGGCTTAAAGGCAAAGCCGGTTTTTTTTCGGTTGCTCTCGAGACACTCTTTCTACAAGAACCTGCTTTGTAACAAGTTCCCTGCCTGTGCACTCAACACTCTATCTATGTGTCATATCTCTTTTACACCCATACTGTGCTATGCGCCTATATTCTGTCATAATTGGGCGTTTTGCCAGTTTTTGTTGTTGTTGTTGGTGTTTGATTCACAAACTCCATTTTGAAAATTGTTTGGGGTGCCGATCTTGACGCTTGACTCTGTTGATTCTCAACACCAAGCCGCTTGCGTTCTCTTTCTTTTCGGTTCGATTTGGCTCCTCCTCTGGTTTGAGATTTAATTTAATTTCAGGTCTATTAACTTCAAAGTTCCCTTGGAGGGTTGGCATATTGTTGTTGTTGTTGCTTGATTGTTGGCACAAATAATTTTGAAGTGAGATTTTCCACAGCGTCTTAGCTGCTTTATAAATGCTGATTGTTATTGTTGTCTTCTATCATGGCATTTTTCGTTATTGTTGGTTCTTTATATATACATATATCTCCCTGGACTTGTGACAACAACTGTCTTCATTTTAAATTTTTTTTTTCCACTATTAAGAATTTCATGGTTTTTTTTAATGCTTGGCTTTGAAAGTTTTGTAATCGCTGTGGCAGAAATTTTGATCTGCAGCGTCTGTCGCTATCTAATTATTTGTACTGCTTTTTTTCGTAGAGCTTCTTGGCTAATACGAATGTTCATTTGTTATTTATTTATATTCATTGTTTGTATAGAGTCAATTTTGTAGTTGTCTTCAATAATGGTGGTGGTCTCAGAAGATGTTGTTTCTTCGGTTTTTGGCGGCTGTTGCCGTTGTTCCTTTTCCTTTTTTTTTGTATTACTTGCAGACAGGTGAAACATAAATTTTGTTCTTGTTTTTGTTTTTTGTGTACGCTTGTTGTATGTTTAACAAATTGATTTCTCATCCATGTTGAAATTTTAATTGGCACCTACAGCATATTTCTTTGTTTCAGAGTTCTTATCTCTTCACTTTTTGGGCCAAAATGGTGGACATGATTGGAAATTGGAAACAGTTAAAATTTAACTTTTATTTTTCTATCAAAAATAACTGTTAAAATATGACTTTTATTTTTTCAGTTAAAACAAGAAGTCAAATTTTAATTACTTTATCATCTGCTTGTAGTCACTGCCTCAGTCGTTTGCGAAATAAATGAAAACAGAATGTGCAATTATAAGCAGATAAGCTATGTGATAGAAAAGTTGTTTTTTCTGAGCAAAAATGTTACGAATAGGTGAAAAATAATAACAAATGTGCTCTATAAATTGTTCTTAAAATATAAACTATTATAAAAACACTGTGCAACAGTCAACAAAATAAAAAAATTCTGATATATAGGCTCGATAGTATGCACGGTTCGTTTTTATAAAATTAAATGAAAATATCTATTACCTCCAAGTTTTTTCCTAATTTCATTTCCTCTTAGCGAGAGGATATGTTTCCAAGCAAAATTAAAATCCAAAAGTTTGCGTTTTTTTATGCAAAAAACTTTTTCCCTTTTTTCTATTTTTTACGATTTTCGATTTTGTTGCTTTTCATTGATAATTCATTCGTAATGCCTCAAAACAAATTAATTTAAGATCTGGAATAGCTCATCATCTGTATTTTTTCCAGCAGAATTCAAATCTTTACTCTCCGATGATTTTTGATTTGATCTTCACTCTGTAAATTTGAAAAAACCGTATTAAACATTAAAAAAAATTTCTTAGAAAACCACAATCAACCACATTTATTTCTTTCTTCCAAGCTCTGGGTAAGATAGTAAATGTGCAAGGACCAAACATTTAGATTCTTCGGAAAAAAATACATAAGAAAAGTAATTTTAGATGTATATGCCGACATAAGAAAAGTTATTTTAAAAAGATAGTAAATTTTAGGATGGTTAGTTGTATTTAAAAAAGGTTTGTTCAGCAAGGCGTTTCAGTACTTAAATTACTTTACTTTAAATTTGTAGATAAAAACTACAAAAAATGTTTCAAAAAGACAGAACAAATAACAAAACAGTATTTTACACAGTACCAAAGCGCTAAGCCAGGGGGTTAGACATAGGATAAAAATTATAAAGTTTTTGTTTTTGCCCACTAAGTCTCTGTCACGTCCGTATGTCTGAATATAATATTTACTTAATTTAAAGAAATAATCTTATCCTCAAATTAAAGTATAACAATAATCTTTCAATCTGCCCAACTTCTTAAAATTCATATTATAATTTAAACATTTTTTTTTCTTAAAATGCCTACCTTAATATGACCATATAATACAGCACTGATCATAATATAAAATTAAAAGCCTAAAAAAGAGCAGGAAAAATTATAACCTAAAAAAACTAATGTATAAAAAGAAAAATGTCTCATCTATAGTTAGTAAAATAAATCAACCTAAAAACCTAATCCTTGCCGTGTAGGCACGTAGGCTACCTTAAAACGTTTTTCGACTACCGCCAAGTAGTCGCATAAGAATGCTTTTTTTAAAAAAACTGACAAAAGCCTAAACAACCTCTAATTCTGAGTGCTACGCAATCGAAATAAGCTAATCTATTCAAAAATATAATACAAGAAAACATTCACATAAGTAGCACATTCAGCACATTCTATTAGCACATTCAAGAAAACCTACAAAATAAAATCCCTGAAAGTTAGTAAAAACCTGAAAAATAATAAAACCTAACAAATAATAAAAATTAGTAAAACCTAACAACCTAAAAAAATATATAAAAATATATTGCTCTAAGTCGCACCAAATAGGCCAATAATATAAACCGTCCATAGTCCATAGTGGAACCTGCCGGAACAAAGCCTAAGAAAGGTAAGAAAGCTGTGTGCGAAAGGTTATAAATATATTGCTAAAGAGCATCGCATGGGTTCTCTTTAGCTGCCTTCTAAGTCCACCAAAATACCTACAAGAATAATTAAAAAACGGGTGAACCCCCATTTTCCCTATATTGTAATTTGTCACTAATTGACAGACAATCATTTTAGTTATTTTTTCTTCCAAAGCCACTCACAAGCATGTGGTGACTAATGGATCATGTGTAAGGTGATTTGTTGTGACCATGGTAACGTGAGCCTACTGCGGATGTGTTAGTAAAAATTTGTGTTAGTAATTACAATCTTAATCCTAAGTTATTAGTACAGACCGTCGATCATCCCGAATAACGAACACCCTACCAACGTCCATCTATCCAATTTTATTCAATTCTATGAAAATGAGTTGAGTACCTTATGGATATGATGAATATTTTTATGAGTGTGAATGAATCTAAGTATAGCGAAATCATGGGTATACGATAAGTGTACTAAAAGTATGAATCACTCGCTGCATTGCAAACAAAAACAAAGCCTCACTCGACTCGGAAATTTTTTTTTTAAGTTTAATACGGTTTTTCAAATTTACAGAGTTAAGAACAAATAAAAAATTATCGGAGAGTAAAGATTTGAATTCTGCGGGAAAAATAGAAAAATAAAAGATGAGCTATGCCAGATTTTAAATTAATTTGTTTTGAGGCATTACGAATGAATTATCAATGAAAAGCAACAAAATCGAAAATCGTAAAATGTATAAAAAAGGGAAAAAAGTTTTTTTTGCAATAAAAAAGCGCTAGCTTTTGGATTTTAATTGTGCTTGGAAGCATATCCTCTCACTATTAGAAAAAGAAATTAGGAAAAAACTTAGAGGTAATAGACATTTTCATTAAATTTCATAAAAACGAACCGTGTATGACCAGGGGTGAGTAAAACCCTAGCTGGGTTTCGCGAGTTTGGCGAACGTTTTCTTTTGATATCCCTCTATATATTGGGGTCTTAGTGATTTTGAATAAAAAAAGTTTCATTAGTTTTTGTCCAAAAGCTCTTTCCGATTTAGAGATATCGGTTTACTGTCTTTGATCTAATCAACAAACTAAACTTTTTTTCAATATATTTTTTAAATAATCATCTTGGTCTCAAATGGTTGTGAGAAAATGCTAATTGGTACTGTTTACCGTCCAAACCGTAATGTAGATACTTCATCTCTCATAAGCAATATTGAAAACTTTAAGGAGACTTTAATAGCAACATAATCAGCCCAATTATGAAAACTCCCAGGAGTTTCAGCTCCCATAAATTTAAATTCTCCCATGAACAAAATTTTCCCAATGTGAATTTCCCATGAGTAAAGATATGGGAATGGGAATTCGAACATAACTTCGAAACAGCTGTTCAGCTACATCTGACGTTTAATTTATAAAATATAAACGCTTTGTGCAATTTTGTAATTTAATTTGTGAAGTAATTAATTTTCTTTAATTAAATATAATTAACAATGTTCAGCGTTGGAATAAGATTTATGGCGATTGAAGAGGAGCAAGCCTCCGACGTGGAGGACCAAGTTCTTGTTAGACGAACCTTGAGAGATAGCAGCAATCCTTTTGAGTTGCCACAGCCTTTGTATGTATATTTGTAGCATAAATAAAATTTTGTGAGTTGCTAGACTTGAGATCCTAGCTCATTGGTGCGGGTGATTGTGTTATGAGGTTGGGCCACAGTCTTCACAGTCTGCATTACGTAAAGATATGAAGATATTTTTATTATATCAGTGATATCTATCAGTGACCTAAATTTATCTTTTAGGTTTCAAAAGTACTATCCTATTGCGCTATTTTTCCAAAACTGGACAACTTCTTCTTTACCTTTCTTATGAAAGCCACAAGCGATGCCTCTATTTTTCTCTATACATGAAAGTAAAATTTCCATCTGGCCTTTATTCGTATTTTTTGACTTTAAATTAAAGTAATATTAACACAATTTCCGTTTATTTACATATAAAATGCACTTACATGTTTTCTGTTGCTTAAATTGTTTTCTTTCTTTCCAACAAATTTCATGGGAATAAAATTACGGGAACTTTAAAAAAATCCCATCTCCCAAGTTTTCATAATGCATACTTTCCCAAAAATGTATGTTCGAAAACGTTCGTAATAGGGGAATGGGAGAAAATGAATAATTTACCCGGGAGAAAAGTTTCATAATTGGGCTGAATAATGGAAAGTCATTTAATTAATGACATGCGCGATT
Source organism: Dichetophora obliterata (assembly GCA_963920525.1). Taxonomy (NCBI): domain Eukaryota; kingdom Metazoa; phylum Arthropoda; class Insecta; order Diptera; family Sciomyzidae; genus Dichetophora; species Dichetophora obliterata. The sequence continues at coordinate 116,525,394 of OY986438.1, read as the reverse complement.
TAGGCCTTTTTTCAGTATATAACTCCACACCTACTCACTACACACTCAACTAATACTCTCATAGATCTATTCTTTGTAAATAACCTATCTGTATCAACTGTCAGCACCGAGTTTTTCTAAGAACGATTTTATTTTCCTTGCTTTTGATTTTCACATGGCAAAGCCGCCGTTTTCTTTCAGTTTTCGTGATTTTAAATACATTCATTATTGCCAGCTTGAACAAGAAACTCAAAAGATAAATTGGCAAGTTATTTATGAATTGTCATCGATTGAAAACCAGGTCAATTATTTGTAGCAAAATATTGTACACTTATTTAATGAATTAGTCCCAATATAAATTAGAAGTGTTAAAATTCAGAAAAAGCCTTGGTTTAATGCTTATATCAAAAGATTTATAACGGCGCGAAATGTGTCTTACAACCGCTGGAAGCAAGTCAAAACACCAGAGTTGTATGCTAAATTTAAAGATATGAGAAAAAAGGGCTAATAATGAAATAGTAGCTGCTAAGAGAAGATTTTATGGTGGAAAATACAAAATGCAGTTGATTCAAAAACGATATGGAAAGAAATCCGAAAAATTGGAGTAGGTAAGAACTTTCCTGCTGTAAGTGATGCAATCGATGTGAATGAATTAAACCGAAATTTTGTTAATGTACCAACTCATATAGTTGATGAAAATGTTTACGCTAATTCAAATGGTCCTTCGTTCAGATATAACCTTTCATTCCGTTGCGTTGATCAAAAGGAGGTACTGTCCAGTCTTCTATCAATAAAATCAAGCGCCGTGGGTTTCGATGAAATCCATCCACTATTTCCTTAAATCCTATTACCCGCAGTGTTACCATACATAACTCATATTTTCAACATAATTCTTTCTACTTCTATCTTCCCAAAATACAGGAAACAAGCCAAAATAATTGCAATATCAAAATCTTTCAGCGAATTTAGACCTGTGGCTATTCTGTCTTACATGAACAAGGCTTTTAAAGTAATTCTTTGCAGTCAAACAAACCAATTTATCTGCGAAAATAAGCTGCTAGCCGACCGGCAGTCAGGTTTTAGGGCAAAGAGGAGTTGTGTTACAGCTCTAATAGATGTTGCTGAAGAGATTAGAGCAGGCTTGGATGATAGACAATATAGCTTTCTAATTCTTCTTGATCAATCTATGGCCTTCGATACAGTCGACCATGGCATCCTTTATACGAAATTAATCAACATGTGTAACTTTTCTCATATAGCAGCTAACTTGTTGAAGTCATATCTTTCTAAAAGATCCCAAGCAGTATTTGTCAATAACATGACATCAGAATTCTTGAAGGTTAACAGGGCAGAACCTCAGGGCTCTGTTCTTGGGCACATGCTAATGACTTACCCACGATTCTTCAAAATTGTATAGTCTATATGTACGCTGACGACGTCCAATTGTATTTAAGCTGTAAACTAGATTGTATTTCTGCCATCAACAACGATTTAGCACGCATAACAACTTGGGCAGGCCAAAATGGTTTGTGTCTTTACCAAAAAAAGTCTATATGAGTAGTCATCTCTAAAAATCTATTTAATGTCTCGGAATTTCCTAAAATCATCTTGAACAACTCAACAATTGACTTCGTTAATTCAACTAAAAATCTTGGAGTTATCTTTAATAGGACTTTGACTTGGAACACACACATTGGCACTAAAATAGGCAAGGTTTATTGATTACTTAAAGTACTGTGGGTTTCACAACATTTCACACCACTTATACTTGCACTTCTTATAGCTAATGCTTACATTCTCCCTGCGCTTCTTTATGCTTGCGAAATTTATGCAAAGTGCGATTCTGTTAATAAACAAAAACTGAATGTTGCATTAAACAACATAGCTAGATATGTTTATGGATTAAAACGTGCTGATCGTGAGTCGCATTATGCAATACGAATCTGCAACATGACCTTTGACAACATTCTTAAATTCCGTACTTTACCATTGCTGCATAAGGTGTTTATACACTGGTAGCCCAGCATACTTGCACAATCGTATTACCGCTTCACGTTCCAATTGGCCCTATTCATTAATACAATTGCGTCACTTCTGTTTAACATCTGAAAGTCAATTTTATATATTTGAAATTCGCCTTTGGAACTCGTTACCTCCTTTTGTTAAATCAATTCAAAACGCAGTGCAATAAAAAAAAAAAAGTTATATTCTCATATATCATTATTGCAATAATTTTTATTCTTTCGTAAAATTCACTTTTTCTTTTTTTAAAAAAATTTAATATTGTAAAATCTCTTATTAATTTTGTAATCTTAATATATAAAAGGCAAGAACGCTGCTCCGTGTCCAATATCTCTCAAACTGTTCAGCCTGAAAGTATGCACATCTTAATACATAAAAGGCAAGCATGCTGATCCGCACACAGTATTTCACAAATTGTAATTATTTTTGACAGTACAGAACTTTTACAACCAATACTGTTCTCAAAAATGTTCAGCCTGAAAGTATGCACAGAAAATATATTTGATACTTATCATTGACAATATTAGGTTTTTATAATAGTACTTTTTTGATCTAACTACCTTTTCAACACTGCTTCAATACGTAAAGTGTTATTTAATGTGGTTCATTTGTATTTTTCAAAATCAATTGAATAAAAAATCAAGCTTTAAACAGAAAAAAAGTTTTTTCAGCAAATGGCTCCAAAAAGGAAGTGTGCGGAGGACCTGTCGTAGGACAGGCTTTTATACTAGTGTTTAAATAAAATCAAATTACTTGTATTTTTATTAACTCACTGGAAGTGGAACGTATAGTAAAGTATATTATAAATATATAAATAAAGTATATTATCTATACTTTTAATATTATTATAATTAAAATAAATTAAAGTTTTTCTATATAACCTTGTCATTTATTGTGTAGATTTTATATGACTTAAATACAAATTCTAAATGTTTGATAGTTTAGAATTTGATAATTTAGAATTAAAAATGTTTGCTAGTTTAAAACCGTTTATTAGGCTTTTAGGTCAACAACAACGTTTTCAATATGAAAAGGAAAAAATCACTAGCTGATTTTATTGCAATTTCGGCCCTGCTACAGGCTTCAACAGAAATCCTTGTGATAAGCCGTGCAAGCGCATTAGCGCTATGCACCACAGAGGCGATGAGATTTTAAGTGTCAGTTTCTCAGTTTTTCTCCCATTTCATATTTTCATGTTTGTTGTCAAACTGAGAAATTGACACTTAAAATCTCATCGCCTCTGTGGTGCATAGCGCTAATGCGCTTGTTTTCAAGCTAATCAACTAGTGATGTTTTCCTTTTTATATTGAAAACGTTGTTGTTGTTTCTTTGGAAAAATTCTTTAGAACAATTAATTGTTCTAAACTGACCTAAAAGCTCAATAAACGATTTTAAAGTATCAAAAAACTAGAATTTGTATTTAAAATCAAGTATGATTTAAACTATCGAAACATTTAGAATTTGTATTCAAATTATATAACATCAACATAACAATTATAATTAATTTTATTACATGAATTAAATTGTGAGCTTTAGATCAAGTAAGTTTTTAAGAAGGCAACAACAACAACAACAACAACAACAACAACAACAACAACTCTGTATAGAGTCAATCACTTAGCTGACTAGACAGTCTGTTTCGGAAATCGCTACATTTTCCTCTTCAGTAGTCTTTGAGTGATTAAGCTGTGATCAACTCACTGTTTAAACTTGTATATGAGTAATCAGATTTTGGAATTCATTCTTTTGAATTGTATGGCTGCTAATTATATTACATTTCAAAGCAGTAGGCTATTTATAATTTATTTTATTGTTACTATTACATTTCTTGTTATGACACAAAATACAACAAATCTGTGTTGCCAGTGCATTAATCACAAGGTTATTGCCTTGTAGCACTGGTATATCAAATAATAAATACAATAATAAATAAATGTTTTTTGGTCATAACATATGTAACACTTTTAAATCAAAAAAGTAAGTTCCCAAGAGTTGTTCACAATCCTTCCGGCTATAAATTAGCTGAAAAATTGGGCTAAGAATTTGCTATGTTAAGACTTATGGTCGAAAAATAAGTCCCCCCAATATATAGGGGATATCAAAAGAAAACGTTCGCCAAACCCGCGAAACCCAGCTAGGGTTTTACTCACCTCTGGTCATAGTATCGAGCCTATATCGCAGAATCCTGTCATTTTGCCAAAATGTTTTTTTTGAGTCAAAGTGTAATGAATAAAAAATAACACTGATTTAACACCTTTATTTGTGATCGAAAAAATGAAATTAAAATTTTATTATATCTTTTATTTTTGATCGAAAGGAAAAATAACGATTATTTGTCGACTTTTTCAAAAATAATCATAACAGTTACGGTTCCCTGTAGCCCGTTTTATAACTTTTCGTTATGATTACGAATGATTTTTATTTTTCTTCATAACGAATGGGACATAACAAAATTTTGCTTCGAAATGTTTCTACAACTCAGAAAACTTACCTTTCGTTACGAGCGTGGCGAGTTATTATAAAGTGTATGAAACAGTGGAAACAAAACACTGTTCGTTATGTGTCACAGCTGAGTTGTTTTGTTTACTTCAATTCTACTTAATTTGCTTAATTATTCATTTAAAAATGTAAGTAAAGATAATTAAAGTAAGTGTATAAATGTGAATTGTTTACTTATTTAATTTTTTTGAAGCTTGTGACTATGCTTGCAGCTGCCGCACTAGCAATATTAGTTGACCAGCGAAATATGTTGAGTGTACATAGACGCTACTTAAGGGATTCAACCGACCCTTTTCACCTCCCGGAAGTGCGATTTAAAAGAGCTTTTTAGATTCAAAAAAGATGCAGCAATAGCGTTGTTGCATGAAATGCGCCCTTACATGAAAGACGGAGTAAGAATAACTTTTATTCCAAAACCATTGAGGATGGCAGCAGCATTGCATTATTATGCGACAGGATCCATCTTAAGGGATATTGGACAGAATTTCGTTTGTTCGATGAGCAAGACAATGGTTCATCGCTCCATCCATGAAGTTTCCTACATCATACAAAATAAGCTTATGTGCAAATATATACGCTTTACCAAAACGTTGGCAGAGTGGAATAGAATTAAACAGAGGTAATATGTGATAATATAATTTCACTTTCTATACTATATTGTATGCATAATTGTAGATTTTTTTCTTGCACTGGGTTTCCCGGATGCATTGGGGCCATCGATTGTACGCACGTGAAAATAAAAAAACCCTCAATGGATGTTGAGTGCTGTTACATTAATAGAAAAGGGTATTTTTTAAAAATGTACATTTGATAAGCGATTACGACCTTAATATATTGTCTGCCAATGCACGGTTCGGTGGAAGTACCCATGACGCCTACATATGGGAATATTCCAAATGCATTAAGCTCTGCCGCCACTGTTTCCCAAACAGCCTGTGCCGATTTGCCGCTATTTGGTCCACCAAACTGCCCCATAGCCACATTTATGTGGCCACGTAAAATTTCCAAAAGCTTTTGCTTTTGGCCTTTGGAAATTTCACCAGTACGTACTTTCTTCTGTAAATAATATGTTTTAATAATTATAATTTGCACCAAACATCACTGCACTTTCTGTTGGACATATAATAACGAAAACTTTAACGAAAATTATAACGAAAATGAATACCACCACACTTATAGAAACACCGCCGTTCGTTACACCACTAAATTCGTTATATCGTTCGTTATAATGCGTAACGAAAGTTATAGAAACGGGCTACTGCTGGTTAGGTATATTTGTTAAGCAAAGAAAGGACTCTAATTTTATTTATTTTTTTATTTATTTATTTGAGTAATCATAATCTTATTGTATAAGAGCTATGCTCTTTTATAGTAAAACATAAATGCATAAATATAATTAATTTAAATTTATTTTAAATAAAAATTAATATTAAAATTAAAATTAAAATGAAACTACAAAATTTTAAATTAAAAATTTGAAATTAAAGTTAAAAAGTTAAAAATTAAAAATGAAGATTAATAACAACTGTCTAAAACAGAATCAAATATAATGACCTTAATTTTTAAACAATATTGGCTTTATATTTTTCATTTTAAAGAATATAAAAAATAAAAAGAATTTAAGTTAAGATTGAAAAAATTTCTGAAACGAAAAATAGATGAAGAATAGATAACAAAGAAAAGTAAGGAAGTGAAAAGCCATTGAGTAGAGAAAAATGAAAAGATAGATTGCCTCAAAGGACCTTTCCCAGTGACCTCCCTAAGCCATCGTGGCAAAGCATTCCACAACCTAATGGCGTTAATGAAAACAGGTGGGAAGAGTTTAATGAGTTGTGCCTCGGAACAATCAGAACATGGCCTCTACTTGACATACAAAACTGAAGTTTTTCATGCAGATAGCAAGGATTTTTCCCATGGATTAGTTCGTGTAGGTAAATACAGATTCTAGCATTTAGGTAAGCAGTTTTGTCGCATCCAAGTATTGCATTTCGGAAACGAGTCAAACGATCGTATTTTCGGAGACCATACACATAGCGAGTGGCGTAATTAAATGCAATTTGAATTTTTAATTGGGTAGGTGTGCCAAGTTTACTATAAACTATGTCTGAATAAGAAATGATAGGTAAAATTAGCTGTATGACTAATCTAAGTTTAATTTCAGTAGGAGTGTAACTAGCAGACATTCTTAATTTAAAGACATTTTGTAAGCGTCAGCATTATATTGGGCTGTTCAAAAAATTATTTCGTTTTTCCCAACAGAGGATTTAATAGTATTTTTTCACAGACATCTTCACACTGAAGCCACATAATCATTATATATTTTGACATATGATACACAAAGATTGGCGCCTTTTCCACATATGAAAAGTGAAAACAACCCCAAAATATGCGTAATCGAATCAGAGAGAGAGAGAGTCCAGTTTGTTAAAAGTGGGCTCTCTCCCTAGATTCGGGCTTCTATAAATAAAACAAAAATGCAGCAAGTGAGAGCGAAGCCTGAACCTAACCCACATTGAGCTAAACTCTGGATCGGTCACGTTCAGACTCCTCTCACACTGGTACGCTACACCCGTTCTTAAAAAAAGGGCGATGCCTCTATGCAAAGAAAATAATGGCAGTAACCGGTACCCAGGTATATGAAAATCCAGGGGATCTGCATCCTCGGCCACCTGGGTCTCGCCTAGTTTTAGAATATAATTGTGTTATCTGGGACCCTCAATATTCTATACATATTAAAAGAATTGAAAATATTCAAAGGCGTTTCACTAGGTTAGCAATTCGCAAGCCCACTGGGATTTTATGCCTTCCTATGAAGCGCGATGTGCTTTTCTTGGACTAAAGTCTTTGGAGTTCCGGCGAAAGTATTTTCTCGCCTTATTTGCTCGGGAAGTAGTTATGAATCATATTGATTGTGCACCACTTCTATTTATTTTTAAATTTTATTCACCTGACAGAAATTTTAGGCAAAGACAATTGTTCTATATACCCTACAGAAGAACTAATTATGGCAGATGTGAGCCGGTTTAAAATATGACTGTATAACAATAAATGTTAATAGTTGATTAAATAAATAAATAAATAAAAAATATATCTATCATGCGATAATCGAAAATTTTCGGTGTTATCTATATAATCAGACATATCATCTTTAAAATAACATCACTTCCCCTTAAATATGTGATCACACCAAAGACTATCTCGTCGTTTAGCCCTTTCACGACTAACTCATTATTTTTAAAAATGTTGAACTTCTTTGTATATTTCTATAGAAAAATATTTCTGGATCGGTTGAAATCATTATATATATATATATTAGGCCGGGTCAATTTGTATGGACGAATTTTTTGGAGGTCTGGCTCAGCGAAATTCGTAAAATACATGTAATTTCAAGACTTTTTCTCCACTACAGCATATACAAATTCTGAAGAAAAGCTGTGCGGACTTTCGTAAATACATATATATTTGTTGTATATAGTAGCCCGTATATACTATAAACGCGGCCCTAATATAAACATTTTTACAAAGAAGAATGCAAAACTTTTGTTTGGGATTATGGCCGCTTAAAAAGGGGACATTATCCCAAATTTGGGACCGGCCGAAGTCCTCCTATTAAAAAGAGGATTATATCTAAAAGTACTGTAGAAAGCGAAGCCGGTGTTAGACTTATTGAGGGTTGTAATCCCTCAGCAGCGGCCGAAGGCCTTCTATTAAGGGAAGGTTCTCCTGGATTTTTTTGAAAAAATCGATTTTTTTTACATAAAATGAAAGTTACATATATGTAGAATGTTTGTGCCAAGGGATATTTCAATACGACGCGTATTTCTCGAGCTAGAGCGTGTCAAACGTACCCAAGTCACGCGCGCGTACCAACTTTCTAAAAACTTTAAACGCGTTTTTCTCGGAACCATGTTTTCTAATCTAACGGACAGCACAGGGCTTGTTCTATTGATCCGATTTCCTTCATTCAAAGAATGTTTGAAAGTATATACTTTTTTGTACGCCTGGAACCTAACATTGGCATAAAAAATTGTTTATTTATAATTTTTAAACGAGATCTAAGTAAAAAAAAAGCAAAAAATTTCAATTTTTTTTTAAAAGTCCATAAAATTGGTTTTTTTTACCAAACTTAATTGAAGTTAGGTTCCAGGCATATGAAATGTTATCAATTTTAATAAATTTTATACATTTCTCATTTCAGTTCACTACCTGAGGCCCCACACTGTCCGCGGGAGGTCGATGTTTTGCGCGCAGAGGTCGACGAGATCCGCCATTTTCAAGCCGCCATTTTGAATTTTTCAAATATCTTTTTTTTTTTACTCGTCAATAAACCACGAATCAAAGTTCAAAAGCATAAGTTCGTATGTCTTTTCATTTTCCCACAAACCATTCTCAAATTTTGCTTGTTTTTCGGCCAAATCCAAAAAAATCCAGGAGAACCCTCCCTTAAAAGGAAAAAACTAAATACATTAAGTTTAAGTTTTAAAGCTGTGTGCAAATTGATCTAAATGCGACATTAACTAAATTGTGTTGATAAAGGAGTGCTCCCTAATTTAGGAAATTAATAATCATATTAATTTTTGTAAGATTATTTTTGTTAATAATTAAACATTATTTTAAAATTTGGTAATTTTTCATATTTTTTTATTAATTTAATTTCTTTGAGACTCTTCGCTGTCTACAGTACTTCCTTAAATAATTCTCTTTTTAATAGGCGGCCTTCGGTCGCTGCTTAGGGATTACAACCTTTAATAAGTCCAACACCGGTTTCACTGTCTACAGTACTCCTGGATATAATTATCCTTTTTAAAGGCGATTTTTTGATTTTGAAACATTATTTTAAAATTGGGTAATTTTTCATTTTTTTTGGTTGATTTTTCATTTAATTTTGTGGGTCATATTTCATTTGGGTAATTTTTGATTTTCTTTAAAAAAGTTTTTAGTGATTTTTAGTTTTTTTTTGGCGATTTTTCATTTTATTTTTTGGGCCATTTTGTATTTCATTTTGGGACATTTTTCATTTGGGCGATTTTGAACTTTTTTTTTAGGCGATTTTTCATTGGGTGATTTTTCATAATGCCTTGCAGCAACAACCAAAATATAGCTACAACAAAATCACAACAAAAATGTCCAGCTGGAAACAAAATAAATTCGGCAACCATGTACATGCAAATAAGAAGCTGTCAAATTTTATATTCACTCATAAAATTTGCAATATTTCTTCATATATTCAAATAATGTGCACACAGTCGAAATGATCAAAAATATAGAAAACAAAATGTAAACAAACTCGCACTTTTGAAGGGGTATAAAATTTATGTCCCATCAAAATAACCTGTTCTGTGGATGGATGACTGAAATCAGCGAGTGAAAACTAACGAGCGACGAGTGAAACCTCTTATAATATATACTCGTTGGTTTTAGTAATTTAGTTTGTATGGTTACTGTCGACAAATGAACTAAAAATTGGTTTCCACGCCCCTTTTTACCGCCCACAAATCAATGAAAATGTTTTATTTCAACGGTTTGGGTCGTATTAGACAAAAATTTTATAATTTAGTTCATATGGCTACTCTCGACAAGTGCACTAAAAATGGGCCTGTCCCACTTTAGTTACACTCACTTTTCGGGGAGTCAGCGTGAAGTGAAGCAAAGCGCGCCAGGTTTAAGCTCAATTGAGCTGAAATTTTGGCAGTCGATTTGTTTCGAGTACGAGGCGATGTAAGGTAAATAATTTTGCCGCACCCCTTTTTACCGCTTACAAAACAAAAAAAATGCTATATTTCGCACGGTTTTGATCGTATTAGACTAAAATTTGGTTACATTCGGCTGCTATACTGAAAGTGGTGAATATATTTGGCATTTCTTGACATTTTCGTATATGGCAATAAGGCGGTCTGTGGCAGGACAACGTTTGCCGGAGAATACTAGTATTACATACAATTCATATGGAAACATATTTCTGTTGTCATAAGTCATAACAGCTTAAATCAAATTATCAAATTACCGTAAAAAACGTTATGAGGTCAAAATTATTTTATTCGGTAAAATTTTTCTATAATAATTACTATAACAGACTAATATTTTTTTTGCGGACTTACGTGCATTTAATGGCGCTTTGCGTACTTTTAAGCTGAGAGGTGAAAATGTTGTCCGGAAAATTCCTGATTACAGTAGCTTTAAAAATAATCGTATTAAAATCGGTATACAATCAAAACGAAAAAAGTAAACTACATGGGCTTTGCCCAGGTACCAGGTCGCCCAGGTACTATAAAATTAAACTAAGAAAAATGAATTTACAGAGTTGAAGTGAAATTATTTATATTATTTAATACTGATAAAGCAAAATATGTATATTACAGTGTCCCTTAAAAGTGAGTATTCCCGATATGGGAAAAGTGCTAATTTTTTTTTTAAACCCATATAACTTTAATATAAGTATAAATTTAAGAAAACTTGGGCCGTACCACGTTTTCCATTTAATTTTCCTTTAAAATAAGCTATCAAGCATGAAAATTGAACTAAAACTACCAGAAGTGTGATTTTTTCTTTTTTAAAAAAAATATAATTTTTGTAAGAAAATTGCAAAAATTCAAATTTGAAAAAAATTTCAATGAAATGTTATGGAAATATTTTTTAAATTATACCTTATACAGGTGCAAAAAACTGTGCAATTATATTAAATAACCTGGTCCATTTTTTGATAGAAGTATACAGGGTTGTCCATATTCGAAGCGCCCATCTGGCAACACTGTAACTTTCCGCAGTGATGCCAAATCGACTAATGACATACCGCGTTTGAAGCGTCATTCCAAGCAAATGTTTAGAATGGAACAGTACACGCCACGCGAACGCTCTAAAATTGTTGAAATTTACATTAAACAAAACAAGTCAATAGTGAAAACTCAACGTGCTTTCAAAAAATGAGCGATGAAGCTCATTTTCAGTTGAACGGAACGATAAACAAACAAAATTGCCGTATTTATGCCACTGAAAATCCACAAGAGATTCAAGAGGTACCTCTTCACGATGCAAAAGTCACTGTTTGGTGCGGCGTTTGTGCTAAAATGCTCATTGGGCCGTTCTTTTTCGAAGATGATAATGGCCACAGAGTTACTGTCAATCAAGAGCGTTATCGCGATATGATAAACAATTTTTTCATGCCAATCGTTCGTCGAAAGCGTATCAGGCACTACTGGTTTCAACAAGACGGCGCGCCACCACACACAAGCCGCACTACAATCGATTTTTTGAAGCAATTGTTCCCTGGCCGTTTGATGTCAAAAAATGGTGATTTCGATTGGCCGCCAAGATCACCAGATTTAACGCCTCCAGACTTCTTTTTGTGGGGTTATTTGAAATCAAAGGTTTACGTCAACAAGCTAAAGACCCTAGAAGAACTGAAAACCAACATCCGTCAAAAAATAACCGCCATTCCCATCGAAATGTTGAAGAAAACCATGGAAAATGCTGCAAAACGGGCACAATATGTCGTAGAGGCCAATGGCGACCATTTACGAGATATCATATTCAAGAAATAATGTAAGCAAATCTACTTGAACCCAATTAAATGATATTCATGACGAACAGACAAAAAATTGTGGTTTCTTTGATTTATTTAAAAATTGAATGGGCGCTTCGAATATGGACAGCCCTGTACCTTTTCGAAAATTTTGAGTTTGAGTATTTTAACCTGGACGCTGAGCAGTTCGGATGAAAAGTTTGTAGGAGCCTTGGAGATTAAAATCCTTTGTAAGACCTACGAACCAATCTGCTTGAATGGCGAGTACAGAATACTGTACGAACTGTAGGCCAACATCGACATAGTCAAGTCCATTAAAATCGAGCGACTTCGCTGGCAAGGTCCTGTTCAGCGCATAAAAGACGATGCTCCAGTGAAAAAATATTCGGTTCGGTACCCAGCGGCGGTCAACGCAGAAGAGGACGACCGCATGGACTACGTTGGAAAGACCAAGTAGAGAACAACCTGACTAAGCTTGGAATTTCCACCTGGTTCCAGCAAGCGAGGGACAGAAATGACTGGTGCACGTTCTAAGATGAGGCCAATATCGACATACGGTTGTAGCGCCAATTAAGTAAGTAAGTTATGAGAAAGCAATATTTAATTTTTATTGATCAGAACCCAGAATATTGATCAGATTGATCAGAAAGTTGAAAAAAAAAAACATTTCGTGAGAGTGGATGCTCCTAGGGCACGTTCACCAGCGTGCAGATTGGGTAGTTTTGCCGGCATATGTGCCCCGTGCAGTAGGTAAATAATCAAAAGAAAAAAAGAAAACCTAAAATTTAGCTTAAATATTTTATTAGTCACATACCAACCTATCTCAAACAAACATGGTCCGAAACTTCATAAGATAAACGACCCGAACTGATCTGGACGAGCATAGAATTAAACTTGCTATTAAAGATGTACAAAAGATCGAACAAATTGAAAACCAGTGAATTTGCTCGAACGTATAAATTATGTCGCATCACTTTGCTCGATCGACCAACACCTAATAAAAATGATGATTCTGACTAATCTTTGGACGGTGAAACATTTCAATATTTATTAAAGTACACAGTAAAAGTTCGTGCGTTTCCCAAAATAAATAACAGTCATCAATATGCTAATAAAAGAAAGAGTAAATCCAAAATTCTTAAATCCATCATCGAATGAATTATCGAATCATCCAATGAATTATCTTTGATAAGTTACACTGATAAAAAACAAACCAGAGCCAAGAAAGGGAAGCTAACCCAATATAAGAAATCCCAAAAAATTTCCAAAAGAAAACGTAAAATATATAGCTTCTCTGGGGAATTATCGCACGAGTTATCAATAATAAGTTTCGCCGATACCGATAATTCAGTAGAAACTTTCGTTGTTTGCAAATAACATGCAATCAAGGAAATACAGTGAAAATTGACTTTCTAAGAAAGAAAAAACCGGGTCAGGGGTTCTTTATGAATCGAATGTAAAGAAAATTACATATATTCCTAGAAAAGATACCGTAAAAAGCTGCCGGAACCAACCCACCCACCTAGAACTTCTCAAGCTGCTGCAACTTAATTAATACTCCCACGTTTAAAAAACGTAATAGGCGTCATAACAGTTAAACCTTTATTAATTCCAAAAAATTAATTTTTAAACTTGATATTGTACCCAAAAGCTTTACTTAATAAAAGGGGCTGCGAGTTTCAAATGTGTGGATAATAATCGCGACCAATAAAAGTGACGTCATGAAAATAATACAACATTCAAGAGTTCAAATAATTTAGACTACCGCAGTCGGGGTATTTTAACTTTGGTCTAGTCGAAGATAATTCCTTACTAGTTTTGAAATAAATTAAGGAATTGAAATTTTTCGTTTCGATTAATTAAGACTTTTACATTCAATATAGTATACTATCTACTTTTACATGCAAATTTACAAATCATGGTTTTGTTTTACTTTTGTTATAGCGTTTATTTTTGTTTTAAGAATGAATTATTTATGTTTTGTTTATTTATGTTTGAATTAATAAGTAGTGGTTTAAGGCATGTTTTTTTTTAATTACAAAAACTACCAAAAGATCTCAAGGCATTTTTCTAGTGATGCTAGTAAAAAAAATATAAAATTAAAACTTTAAAAATTTATTCATTATCTCTCATAAAACGTGAATTTTATTTTTTGGCGGTTCATTCCCATCCCCATCCCCATCCCCTTGATAAATGTACTCTATAGGTGAGGCGGTTTCACCACTTCAGAAACCTTTGGAAATCATCAAAAAACTAATATAAATATTCGAGATAGTTTATTTATAAAAATGCAAGATCAACGCTTATAAATGTAATTTTTTTTTTAAATATTGGATTTTTTGTACAATTCATTATTTTTTTTTTAAAAATAGCGAATGGTCCCTTTTCTACCCTACCCACCAAACCCATAGTTAATGACTTATCCTAACTATTTAGAATTGTCTTAACGATATCACCGCAGCAGAGTCGACTTAACACGAGCTAACAAACACAAACAATCCTTGCTATTTATTCATGCTCCCATTTTAAATTTCTGAAGGGATGTGAGTCAAAACGCGATATAAAACTCTTTGATTGATTGTCAGACATACACTGATTCAGCTTGCGGACAGAGTAAGCGTGATTTACCGATCGTGTCTGTGAGAAAACAGGAAGTGTCGCTTACCTTGCGAGGTTACTTCGTGGTCGAATTTAAATTACTTTATTATTAATTACTAGGATAAAAAGCTGTCCTACGACAGGTCTTCCACATACTTCCTTTTTGGAGCTATTTGCCGAAAGCACTTTTTTCTCTTATTAAAGCTTGATTTTTTATTTACTTGATTTTTGCAATACACAAATGTACCACTTTAAATATCACTTTACGGATTGAAACTGTTTTGAAAAATTAGTTCATGTGTAAAAATGCAAAAAGTTGAGTTTGGTAATAATCACATTCATACACAACTTTACAAACTGGCCTTGCAACCATCATATACGCAGCAACTCAGGTGTCGTTTTGTGGCTGATGCAATTATATTTTTTGGTACAATCGACTCAAATCGACTCAAATCGACTCAAATCGACTCAAAAGAACTTCATTAAATTCGTCATAACTTTTTTATAAAAGGATGAAAAAAGAGGTAGTTAGATCAAAAATGTTCTATTGTAAAAACCCAATATTATCACTGATAAGTATCAAATATATTTTCTGTGCATACTTTTAAGCTGAACATTTTGGAAAACAGTATGTCTTGTAAAAGTGCTTTACTGTCAAAAAATAATTACAGTTTTAGAAATACTGTGCGCAGAGCATCATGCTTGCGTTTTGTGTATTAAGATGTGCATACTTTCAGGCCGAACATTTTTGAGAAAAGTTTGAGAGATATTGGGCACGGAGCAGCGTGCTTGCCTTTTATTTTGTTAATTACACGGTGTAACAGTGGATAAAAACTCGGCTCGAGACATAGTAGACGTTGTAGGCTTTGCTTAAGATAAGATAACTGCATACTTAGTTTTTTAAATATACCCTCAAAAGCGGGATTTTTAGATAGGTGCATGTATAGTTTGTTGTGTAACTCCGTTATGTATAACTCAATTTTAAAATTTTTAAAGTTAATAAAAAGAAGAATAATGTAGCTTTAAAACAGTATATAGAGCTTTTTTTACCATGTGAATTGACAAAGTTACAGGTGAAATCATTTGAAAATTCAATTTTTTTTAATTTTTTTTTAACTTTAACAACGTTTTGTTCAGTGGTACCATTAATTTTGGCAAAATTCTAAAAGCCTGTTTAGTTTTGCGTTCAACAAGTTGTAGTTAATTAATATCGGCTGAAATGCTAATGCACCATCGAACTTTTAGTATTCGTAATGAAACGCAAACGTTTTTTTTTCTAAAAATGATTTTTTGGCCTTTTTAGTATATGTATATTAACATTGGTTTCACGTTTTAGGGACCAGCAGAAGTCTGCCAACATGTTTATTGAACTTTTTCCGTAAAAGCGGGATTCTATAGCTTCCATTTCCTTTCTCCTTGTTCATCACTAAACTGCCCAAGGCTCTTCGGGAAAAAGTGTATACGGGAGTGAAAAAAATGAATTTTTATTGACATATTGCATCCCATTTCTTCGTATACACTTAAAAATTCATTTACAACATCTAAGTAATTTAGACTCTTCTTGTTGCCCAGAAAATTACTACATAAGGCAATAAAACTGTCCCACGCTCTTTTTCTACGGGATTTAATTTACAAACGAAATCAGAGTCCTGAAAAGTTTTCCGAATTTCCGGGCAAACAAATAAACCTTAAAATAACCAAAATGAATAAAAAATGTTTGTGAAAGATTTGACAATATAAGATACCTTCTTTGATTTTGGCCTCACTTAACCTAGGAAACGCTACAATCAGATGGCAAAACGCATCGCTGTCAGTGTTTAGTTTTTTGAAGAACTGTTTCATATATCCTAATTTTAAATGAAGGGGCGGTAGGATGATATTTTCAGGTCGCACCAGGGGAATATTCAAAACCTTTTTTTTGCCAATTTGAAATGAAGCACGTGGTGGCCACTCCTTTTTCTTATATTTATTAGTCCCACGACTATCCCATTCGCACATAGAGCAAGGATACTTGGTATATCTACCTTGCATTCCAAACAGTATTGTCAGAACCTTTAAATCGGCGACCATTTATGAGTGTTGTTATTTATAAAACGTAGTATTTTTTTCATTGTGGAACACGTTTCTTTCATGTTCGTTGCATAAGGTAAAGGAACCGAATTTTGATGCGCACTGGACACATATATATTCAGGATCAAACCAATGACTAGCGGTATATGAACGTTTAAACGATTTATTGTACACCTCCATTAATGCACTATATGTGCATTAACTGCAGTGCGACTACGACCATTTTCAGTTCAGTTTCCGAAAGTAACATATGCACTAATTTACCAAATTTTAGTTTAGTATGACCAAAACCGTTTAAAATATAGCATTTTATTGATTTGTAAAAGGGTGTTTGGAAAAATTTTCCTAAACTATCTGGTAGGCGAAACAAATCGACTGCCAAAATTACAAAATTACGACTGCCCAACAAAATTGAGAACAACTAACTCTTCCCAAATGTAACTATACAAACTAAATTATCAAAATTTAAGTCTTATACGAACAAAATCGTCTTAAATAAAGTATTTTTATTGATTTGTAGGCTTTTTATTTATTGATTTGTAGGTGTTACCGTTCTTGTGATCATAAGAGACACCGCACGAACGATTTTATATATATAGAAGGGCGGTAAAAGTTGGCGTGGCCACCACTTGGTCTCATAGCAAATATAAACAAAATTTCATTATAAAAACATGTACAACTCAGGAATTATCATTTCGGAAAAGTAGGCGTAGTTATGGTTCGACCACGCCCATTTTTTTGTTGAATTATCTATAGTTAGAAATTAGATAAGTTTAGTCCAATACAACCGAATTCGTCCGATATATAGCGTTTTTATTAACTTGTGGGCGGAAATAGGGGGTGTGGCAATATTTTTTGTGTATTATTCGAAATATTAGCCTTGACAACAAATGTTGTAAATTTGATGCAATTAGGTCAATTATTGCCTATTTTTGAAAAAGGTGGTAACACATGGAAGAAAACAATCTACCCAAACAAGTCAGGGGGTCAGCTAAAGTAGATAGGTAGATGGGTACTTGGGTAGAATGGTACTTTACAAAAACAAAATGTACGACATTTGCCAATCTACCCAACTACCCAAGTCAGCGTGAATACCCTATTGTAATTGTCTGTGAAAAAAGGGTAAATGAAATTGTATAGTAACTTATCACAGTGACGGGCACAACATACTATGGATATAAAAATGTTTGGTTAAGCCCAGCTTTATTTTTAAATATACCTAAAAAAAGTATGATTGTGTTCTCTACAATATATATTTTTTATGCATAATGAAAACATCGTCATTTAAAAAGCCGTAAGTTACAAAAAAAATTCAAAATCGACTTTTGATTGATTGACCTTATCAAAATACATGTTCCTACAAAATGTTACACTCTGACAACTGAAAATCACGTTTTTATTAACAAAGTTCTAAAATTCCTAAGTTTAAGCTCAAGTTCCAATTTGGAAAGTTTTTTGCTTCTCTTGTATCATTTTTTAATTGTAACTTACGGCTTTTTCAATTTAATATGAATATTAGCTCGGGTCGTTTAAAAAATCGCCCATTGCTCAGTGAAAATCGTATTCTAGGGATCAAAATAAGAAACTTTGCCCGAGGAACTATACCTCTAAAACGAATTCTAATGCCCCAACTTTTGACTTTTCTCCCGTAGGGCCAAATTTTGAAAAATCCCTCTTTGACCCATTTAGAGTGCCCCAATCGAGTCAAAATGTATGACCGACCCCCACTAACTTTGGAGGGCCAATTCACCCATGCCTGGGGGTTCCCTATACAATTTAAAAAGTCACCATTTTGGCACTTTACGTGAAAGGGGGGTTCCAGGGGGTGTGCCACTGGCATGGGTGGATTGGCTCTCCAAAGTAAGAGGGGGTCGGTCATACATTTGGACTCGATTGGCCCACTCTAAATGGGTCAAAGAGGGATTTTTCAACGGGACAAAAGTCAAAAGTTGGGGCATTATAATTCGTTGTAGAGGTATAGTTCCTCAGGCAAAGTTTCTTATTTTGATCCCTAAAATACGATTTTCACTGAGCAATGGGCGATTTTTTTGCCTCCCCACAAATCGACCCGGCCTAATGAATATATATAAAAAGTTTTCACAGTGTAGGGGTGGCAAGCGCACCCTTTCCCCCTGTGCCCAAGGGACGACGATGCCCAAGGGAAATAAGGAATTAGTAGGGTTTTCTTTAAAATTTAGTTAGGTTTCAGTATTTCATTGGGTTAAGTGGGGCTTTATGGCAAAAATGAATTCATCAGTGGACAAAAGATTCCAATTAGAATAGGTCAGCTGCTAGTTCCTTTAAACTTTTGTACTTCCTTTATAATTGAAAACAAAGACATAATAGATAGCACGGTGCTACAGTGGAAATGTACTTTTCAAGTAACATAGTATAGGTTGTAGATCTGATAGAGTGTAATACGATACCATATCTGAAATTGTTCATACACCCCAAAAATTTCATTTTACCGTTAAAACCCCGATTTTAAGGTACTGGACGCATTTACACAATCAACAACTCAGCAATTTTAACCGGTTTTCGATTTTAAACGGTTTTGGAAAGATACAAGATATGGCTTTAAAACGTGCGAATTCTGCGAGAATTTATTTAGACTAAATGCTTTTGGGAAATATTTGAAAAATGTTTGGAACAAGCTAGAAGAAGTTCGAGACATTTTTGAAGGATGTTTGACATAAGCTTTTTCATGTTAGGAAATTGTTTGAATAATATTTGCCACAAGTCATTTCGTATTTAAGAATGTTTGACATAAAGCTGCCCTAAGTATTTGGGTTATTTGTGAAAATATTTCAAAGATGTTTGGCGCAAGTAAAATGCAAGTATTACCCAAATATTATATATATCTTAGCGTACTATACATAAAATTGTTGGTGAGCCGGTTTGTGATAGCACTTCTGAACAACTTTACCGATTGAGGCCTTATTTTTACAATATATTTGTTTCGATGAGACGATGGTTAATTTTTATTCGATAGGTGCCAGTTTTGCCAAGTTAGTTAATATTTACACAACATGACATATAGGAATTACCACAAAAAAGTCTACCGTGACCAAAAAATGAAAGCTCATTAAAAACTTATTATTTTATGATATTATATTACAGAAACATTTTAGTTTTATTAATTTAAGCAATTTATACAAAAATTCATTTACCATGATGATCAAGTTGTCTGCACTGTTTCACAAATATAGTTTTTAACTTTCGTATATGTTTAGAAAATGTTTCGTAAATTTTTTTGTAATTGTAAAAATTTAAGGCACTGGCTTAAGATATTAAAGGTAATGAAAGATAATGAAGACTAGGAAATAAAAATATATTAAATTTGTTTTTAATTACTAAAATACATTATAACTTAATTACCCAAATGAACTACAATGGACATTATAGTAACGTAACGCCAGTAACGTCACGCCAGATCAAAAAGCCTAATAAAAAACATAAGATTTTTAAATTTGATCACTTAGAAAGTGAATTATATTATTTCAAATCCTTCTGAAAACAGTTGTATACAAAATGTCTTGCTCAATTCAGAAAATTTTGAAAATTTTGTTATTCAAGTCAAAACTCAATGCTGTTTTTTTGTAACGTAACGCCACACAGTTAATTGTGTCCATAAAAGCGATGGACAAAAATATATGGAGAGCTCCTATGATAATACAATTGTGTATGCTTAATAAGTTTAAGCCAATTAAGAAAAATTTTAAAAATAGTTGAAATCGGTAAGACCTTAGGGGCACCTCCCTTGGATCTACATTAATTTTTTACTTGATTTTGTATGGGAGATACATACAAAAGTATACCGATCTTTACATAAATTCGTTAGAAGAGTAGCCAAATAGAGTTAAAGATGTGTACAGAAAATAATTGAAATCGATTCAACCCTACGGGTACCTTCTTTGGACCTAAATTAATATTTTACTTGATTTTGTATGGGAGGTACATTCAAAAGTTGATCTATGTTTTGTCAAAATGATAGTGAAATAGAGTAACAGATGCGTATTGAAAATGGTCGAAATCGGATAGACCCTAGGTGTACCTCCCTAGGACTTATATTCATTTTATACTTGATTTTGTATGTACATTTTTAATTTTAAGCATTTTTTCAAACAAAAAATATATTTGTAGGACGAAGTATGAAAAGTTAGCTTAAGTTCCTGTATGGGCATTTCCATAGTCACGCACGTAACGTTCGTACGCCTTTTTTGTTGTTAAAAATTAAAAAAGCAAAGAAATATTTAAACTTTTTTGTCCTGTTTTAATTTTTGGATAGCATTCTAGTTGTACTATATTTAGTGTAAAAGGTGGAAGTGATTGAAAGTATTGTCCAAAGATATAAGCAATCAAAAGAGGACGCGTTACGATACCAAAAATGGAAGTGGTTTTTCTCTGCATTAATATAATAAAAAAAAATCATAAGAAGTGGCACGAGTTTTTTTATTAAAAATATTTTAATGTTTTCTGGAATGATGTTGCTATGTATTCATAATTGTTTTGTTGGAAATTCTTCTTTAATTATTTTTAATATAAGCCATAACATAATACGTTACGATACAGACTTTTCCCTTCAAAGAAATAAAAAAATTTTATTGTTTTATTTATTTAATTGAACTTAAAAATCATATAAAGTCTAATTCAGGTCCGTAAAAATAGAAAACTGAAGAAAATTGAAGTAAACTTTGTATTATACGAGCATTTATTATACTTATGAAATTCCTACTTTTGTTAAAATTTTTCAACTTTTGTCACCATTTTTCTACTTTTGTTGCCATTTATCATGTTTGTTGCCATTTTTTCAAAATTCAAATTGAGATCAGCTCACAATACTCTCACAATATAAATTTAAAAATTTTTTCACTATTATGAAGGTTTAAAAAATGTTCAGTAATATTTTATTTTTCAGTCGCGGTAGAGCTTTTTGTGGAAATGCCCATACATGTTTTTTAATAATCTGAAATAAAATCATTTCTTTTAAAATATTCTCTTTTTTTCCATCAAAATATGCTAATTTTTCATTATTTCTCATTCAAATATATCAAATGTCGGAACCACTTAAAAACATTTTGTTTTAATTTTTAATAAAACAATTTACAGTTTTTATTAACACAGACTTTTTCAATAGTGAGCTTTACTTGGCTTAGTTTTATTAAAAACTGAATTTTTGGCAATTATTTGTATAAATCACCTCGAAGACCTATGTCCAAAATTAGAATTTCTTAAAAAAATACTCAACTTCAAAGCGTTGCAGCTCAACCAAAACGCATTTAATTGCTCCAATATTTTGGATTATAAATAGTCGAAGTATTACCTGTCGATTGATATCAAATTTGCAGGATTTCGAGACAGAAATTTTTGATTTTTGTCCACTGTGCCCCAGCACATATTTTTGCTTATATCTTCAAATCCTTAGGGTCAATTGTTGTCACTGTGTTTACTTAATATAGTGCTAATTAATTACAACGCAAATATAATAAAAAAATATAAAATATATTTAAAAATTAGGCTTCTTTATTATTTTTTTTTTATATTTCTTCGTATAAATCGTAACGCCTGTTTCGAAATGCCCATATAAGACTTCACCCATATTTATTGAAGACAGGAAGGCGCAGAACAACAGTATCATATTTGACTACATCCGAAAAGGCAAAAGACCTTTAATGGAGAATGTTTTTTTACAAATTTAAATCTATTGTTTACTATATTACGGTTTACGGTGCTGAATTTTAACCAACTACACGATTAGAAATCTTGTACTAAAGTTTAAACTTTTCTGTGCTACATATAAGTTTTGGTTTTAAATCTACTACTTCCAAAATACTTAAATATGATTTTAATACAGCTTTGGTTTTAAATTTAGTATAGGCTTGGAGTAAAATATTAAAAAAAAAAAATAACAAATGCCGTGAGATTCGAACCTACAACATTCAGTTTTTAAGTTCACTGCTTTAACCACTGGTCTAGTGCGCCGTTCTTAGCAAAAGCGATACACAAACATATTAACCAAATCATCTAGTATTGATTATTAGCATTGCAAGGACAACTTGTTACAGGTCTAAATACAAATTTGGTATTTAAATGCACTATAACTTTTTAGTCTAAATTGTATTAAAAACTAAAAACAAAACTTAAATTTAAACCAAAAACCTAAAATGTAATACTTCTTTTGGCTTAAATTTTAATACAGTAGAGTTTTAATTATGGGTTTGTTTAATTATTTTAATTATTTGCAAAGTTTTAATTTTAAGCCGTAAGGTTTAAAAAATACAATAATATGTTAGCTGTACTAAAATTTAATCCAAGATTTTTAGCCGTGTAGCATTCAGTTGTTGCTCAACTTAAAACAGGACAATGATTTATTTTGGTAGCTCAAATACTTGTAACGGTTTTTCTTATAAAACTTACAAACTATCAAAATTTCTGCTTTAATACCGAGACTTTATAAAGTGAAAAATTATCAAGTGAGTTAAGCATTTGCAGCAGTTTTTATGCAATATTTGAAATATTTAAAAGGTCATCATTTGCTTTTCTCAAGCTCTAGCATACCAAGACGTTCTTTCATTTCCAACTCTTTCATCGCAATTCTTTCATGCATTTTCATTTCCAATATTTTAAGTCTTTCTTGACTAGCTAATTCCTTTTCTCTTAGCTCTAGTGTTTTTCTTTGAATTTCTTTTTCAAATATGAATTTTTCCTCACGCAATACAAATTCCTGCCTTTTTAGAGTCATTTCCTGATCTGATCGTTGTTCCTTTAATTTCATCATATCTGTAAAAATTCCCAACTTATCCGAAACGAGCGAATCGGAATAGAAAGAATCGTTGAGACTGGTTGAGGCTAAGTTCGCTTGCTGACGATCTGGCAATTGAGCGAAAATGTTTTGGTAAGAAACAAACGGATCTGGATGAATGTCAATTCGGCTAGTTGAGGCGGTATTTGCTGCCGTTGAAGTCGTAGAAGATTCATCTAAGACATCAGACACATCAGGTGGTGATTCGTTAACTGTTGAATTTATAAAATCCTCAGACCTTTCCGATAGTTCGGACTTGCAGGCAAAGTTGGCAAAATCAAAGGATTCTCCAACTTGTTCCTTATTAAAAAGTTCATCGAATGCATCAAAAAAACTGCATACTTTTAAGACTTCATCTTTAAATAGAATATGAATTTGTTTAAATTTTAAATAATTTACATTTTCAGCATTGTTTACCTCTAGAAGTTTCACCTTCTTTTAAGACACCCGCTTCTGCTGAGCTTTCAATGGCTTTGGCCTTGTTGTAGCTAACACGCATGTTCCTGACTTTAGCTCGCAAAACCTTCCATTCAACTCTTAAATCTGACTTGTCCAAAAATTTTCTATAATATATTTGTGCCGTCGGTTTCTACGCATAGAAAACATTGAATTTGTTTCCCGTCACTTTAGTATATTTTTGGAATTGCTTACCTCAAAGTTTCTATTTTGTTTGAGAAAACGTATTAGCGTCGCTTCTTCGCTGGGAGACCATTTTCTGTTGGGTTGCGTCCGCACACGTTTGTATTTTTTCTTGAATATTAGAGGTTTTATTAAAAAATAATCGATTTAATTTAGTTGACAATCTTACTAACCACAGTGCTAGCCATATTTTTTTGGTTTTAATGTCTGTTTTTCATAGCAAAAACTATTGTGCTCGCTTTTAGCTAAATGAACAAGACGATGGATGACGCACAACACACAAACTGAACAGCTGATTGAAATATGACACCAAATATGAGAGGCAAAGCAACAGAGAAACAGAGTTGTAAAAATCGTGGTATTCCAGTGTTTGGTGTAAAGCGATGACAGCGATAAAAATATGACGTTATGCTCTGTCATAAGTTATGTCATAATGTTATGACATAATGTAAGCTATAGAAAGTGGTGATACAAACTGCAGTTTATGCAGCTATTGTTATTGTTTTTGTTTGTGGAATATCATAATAGAACGAATTTTTAATGCATGAGCTTTGCTAAATATAATAAAAATGTGGTTGTTCCGTTTAAGAAATGGCTGTATAAATATTATCTGACTCTAATATTATACCGTATTATGTAATAAGGATTTAAAAAACTAGTTTGTTTGTTAGTTGTAAGTACGTTTTTACATTTCTTAACCTTTGACTATGGTGATGGTGGTAAATTTTACCCTCTTTTTAAATTTTGTGAACTTCTCTCTTCCGTTGCAGTCTAGAATTTTAATATTTTTTGTATGTTCTCATATCATTATTGTTATTCAGTTGTGTTTTGGCGAAGGTAGGATAGCATGAGCGGAGAAATGCAGATGGTGGTGTAAAAATTGTAAATGTCAAAGTTTATGTAATTTTTATATGCTTTCATTTAACTTGCTTCGTTCGTATGTATTATGTACAGTGTTGCGCAAAACAAAAGCAACAAAATCGTTACGCTACTACAAAATCGTGTATCTTTTTAAATATTAGGGACACACAAAAATGATTATAGGAACCAAAGCATATATTCACAAATCATATTCCAAATTGGTTTTTTTATTAAATTCTTTATTCTTTAAATTCTTTTAAATTCTTTTTTATTAAAATCTTTATTAAATTTAAAATTAATGTGACTGCATTCAGTTTGTCTGTGAGCAAAACAAAAAGCAACATAATTAATATTTGGTGTAAGATCCATTATTCTTGATAACCGCTGCACAGCTGAGCGGCATCGACTCTATTAAAGTAGATATGTTAGTATTAGTATATGTTCCCAATTAAGTTTGCGCTTCATACAGTGCAGTCTTATTGGGAAACCTTTGACCAGAAACTTTTACCTTCAAAATCCCAAAAAGATTTTCAATGGGATTCAAGTCATTGTGACTTGAATCCCTTTGCCTCTTATGTAATCTTTGATGAGCTTTGAAGTGTGCTTCGGGTCGTGATCGGGCTGAAACGTTCACTGAAGCGGCATATTCCACTCTGAATGTGGTCGCATTTTGCTTTCTAAAATGTCATTATATACAAATCGATCCATAATTCCATCGATTTTTTGAAATGATTCAACTTCATGATAGGAAAGAGAAGTCCAGACCATAATGCCATCGCATCCGTGTTAAAAATTTATTTTGCAGTTTCGGGCTTCAAGTCGTGACCTGGGTGGCGCCGTACCGTGCACATCCCATCTGAATTAATCAAGTTGAACTTTGATTCATCGCTAAAAAAACAGTTTTCGATTTTTGAACGGTCTAATTTAGGACAATTTTAGACAGTAACAGCTCCGCTAAAACAAAAGATAGAAAATTTGTAGATATTTTTTTGGATAATCTCAAAATTTTTTCTCCGCTACAGCACATGACACGAAAGCGATTGATATACTTATGAAAAATCTGATATTTTTTCTAGAATACAAAATATTATTTTTTATTTTATGGTGAGTAGTTTAGATTCTAGATCAATAATACTAAACACGTACCAAAACCGTAAAACACCCTGTATCTTGAAAGTTTTACAATATAGGAGGAAACTGAGTACGGAGTTGGAACGAGTGTTGAAAATACATATAGGAATGAAAATGGACTTACCGGATCCGAAATTCGTATACTAGTATTATTTATCAAACATGTACGAATATAAGGGCGCTACTATTATTTTGACCGCAGCTGTATATTTCGTTATTAATCTGCAAACTATTGACCGATTAATATCAAACTGTTTCACGTTAGATATTTGCGAATTTTCGTTTTTATATTCGGAAATAATTTGTAATTTGAGAGCTTCACAGTATTTAAAACGTGCCATTATAAATGGAACAGTCAATGTCACAACTAGCACAAAAAAAACTAAACTTAAATGTTTATGACTTACAAACAATACGTGCTTTACAATAACGGAACTTTTACCAATAATTCTTCGAATTTCTGTTCTCTTTTTACATTTTTTAAGTTTTGTTGCTATTATCAAGTTTTTTTGCTATTGTTTTGCTCACAGACAAATTGAATGTAGTCTTATTAATTTTAAATTTAATAAAAAAAACAAAACCAAATTTGAATTTGATTTGTTTTATATATGATGTATGAATATATGCTTTGATTCCTATAATCATTTTTGTGTGTCCCCAATATTAAAAAAGATACACGATTTTGTTGCAGTGCACTTATATTGTTGCTATTATTTTGCGCAACACTGTATGTATGTCCTCAAAACGTGCAAGCTATTTTTCGACAACTTGTTGGTATCCGATTAAGCTGAAATTTTGCATACACATGCAAGTCCGGTGACAATGCAATATTATGATAAA
Organism: Dichetophora obliterata; assembly: GCA_963920525.1. Lineage (NCBI taxonomy): Eukaryota > Metazoa > Arthropoda > Insecta > Diptera > Sciomyzidae > Dichetophora > Dichetophora obliterata. The sequence continues at coordinate 116,498,434 of OY986438.1, read as the reverse complement.
ATTGTTTGCCACACCCCCTTTTTCCGCCCACAAATCTATAAAAATGCTATATCCTTAAAACTACTACGCCGATTCAGCTGAAATTTTGGCAGTAAATTTCCTTCGAGCAGAGGATAGTTAAGGAAAATTTTTGCCACCCCCCATTTTACCATTTTACAAATCCATAAAAATGCTATATCTTTTAAACTATGGGGCTGATTCAGCTGAATTTAAACAGTAAAACTCTATCAAATAAAGCATGAACTTTATGAACAACATTTGGCCACACCCCCTTTTACCGCCCACAAATCAATAACAATGCTTTATCTCCAAAACTACGGGGCTGATTCAGCTAAAATTTTGGCAGTTAATTTCCTTCAAGTAGAGAGTGGTTCCACATGGAATGGATGGAAAAATGGTTCCACACCCCCTTTTACCGCCCACAAATAAATAAAAATCCTACATCTTCAAAACCACGGGCTGATTTCACTGTGCAACACATTTTTCTAACGGAAAAGCGGATAGCACAGGATGATAGTGCTAGTGTATAGTTAGAAAACCCTAAAAGGAATTTGCAAAGTTAGCTCGATTTTAAAAGATATAGGCATTAAAAGTTTGCCTCTTGCAGAGTATTTTTGAAAAATAAAGTGCTCATTAAGGCGTATCGAATTACAATTTTTTCGAATTAAACACTATAAGAGGTCTCAAAAGTTGGATAGTGGTCAAGATCTAAAAAAAAGATCTTCCTCTTACACAAGAACAAAGTTGTTTTTTTAAGAAAAATAGTAAAAAATAGCGATATATAATGCTTTGATTTTTGTAAGGAAAACTACATATGTCTTATTGCAAAATTAAATACAGACTTTAACTAAGAACATCTCACCAAACAAAATGCAATTCTCGACTTCTACTCTCATTGTCCTGTGTGAGAGCTCCTCGAAATAGCACAGAACTTTTGATTGTTCTCTGATTGTCTAAATGTTGGTGTTATTGATTGAAGGGTTTAAGTTTTCTTTAAATTTGGCGAATTGAACATTTGCATATTTTTCGCAAATTCATTTTCTTGTTTTCGAGAAATGTATATTGAATGCAATCTTACAAGTTTTTCAAAAAAATTAAGATAAGGTTTTTATTTTTTTTTGACATCAGAAGTGGTGCCGAAGATAATTTTGTGAATTTGGATTCTTAAAATATTTCTGAACGAAACACAGTCTGAAAGTATTTTTTTAAAACACCAGGTTAAGACCACGATTCTTTTTGATGTTTCAATTTTTTAAAATATTTTTCTGCTAAGCATGAAATTTATTATTTGGTCAAAACACCTCACCTTATCATTTGCCAAAATGTTTAACTAAAATTTTGAGTTTCTGAGCATGCCATTCGATGAGTCTCAATTGATTTAACAATTGCTTTTAAGATGTGTTTAAAAAAACAATAATAACATTAAAGGAGATATCTGAAGAATTAAAAAAGCGAAAATTATTTTACCACTTCTGATGCCTGAGATATAAAGCCTTACATTAATTTTTTTCAAAAAGTTGAAAAATTGCGTTCAAGTATGCTTTTATCAAAAAACAGTAAATGCATAGGCAAAAAATGTGCAAATTTTAAATACACCAAATATAAGGAAAACGTAAACACTTTAATAAATAACACTAAAATTAACACAATCAGATAACAATCAAAAGTTCTGTGCTATTTTGAGTGTACCTTAAGATTCGAATATCCTATACACAGTATTACTGTGAGCAAAAATCAAGAGTGGTATCTTGTTTGGCGAGATATTGTTAGTTAAAGTCTATATTTACTTTTGCTTTAAGACATATGTAGTTTTTCTTACAAAAATCAAAGCATTTATAGATCGTCAATTTTTACTGTTCTTCTCACAAAACAACATTGTCCTTGAGGGAGAGGGAGACATCCTTTTTTTTGGGAGACCACTCTATGGAACTTTGGAGACCTCTTAGAATGAGAAATTTAAAAAAGAATTTTTAGTTCGATACGCCCTTTTGAGTACTTCATTTTTAAAAAATACTTTGAAAGAGGCAAACTTTCAATGCCCATATCTTTTAAAAGCAAGCTAACTTTGCAAAACCCTTTTAGGGTTTTGTTGGTCTAGATCAGTACCATCGATCTGTGTTGGTCGCTTTTTTGTTAGATTCCATGACCCTGGAATTGTCGCATAGTGTTATAAGTTGATTATAACTTGCTTTATTCGTATTTATGTATGTTTGTATGTATGTATGTATGTATGTATGTATGTATGTATGTATGTATGTATGTATGTATGTATGTATGTATGTATGTATGTATGTATGTATGTATGTATGTATGTATGTATGTATGTATGTATGTATGTATGTATGCATGCATGTATGCATGTATGTATGTATGTATGTCCGTAAAAATTTGCAAACCATTTTTCGCCATTTTGCAAACTTGTTGGTATCCGATTAAGCAGAAATTTAACATACATTATGTAAGTCCGGTGAAAAAGCAATATTATGATAAAAAAATTGGCCACGCCCCCTTTTACCACCCACAAATGAATAGTAAATAAAATGGCAATAAAATTTTTTTAAATAAGCTTTTATTTAAATAATGGTAATACTGTAATAAAGTTAATGGTCTTGCTATGTATTTTGCTATGTTTTGAAAATAAAAGATGTTAATAATAAACCTTTAAGACTAAAAAGTAAAAAATAAATAAAAAGTAAAAAATTTTTTTAAAAATAAGCTTTTTTTAAATAAGCTTTATAAAAAAATATTTGATCAAAAGATTTGTCAACAATCAGATAAGCCAACACATTCTTATAAAATGTTTTTTAACGGTTTTTTTCATCTTCAATGTTATTGTTAAATTATTTTAAAAAGTTCACTGAAATTTGTTTTGTAAAAACCAATATCTCATTTTGTTTTTATTTGAAGTTGTATTATATAAAATTTTTTAAATTAAAATGGGTTATATAAAGCAGAACAAATTTATTGAACTTGAAAAAAAATTTTGGAGGGGGTCGCGAGTCTGACGTGAACGTTTAAAGGCTACCAAAAACGGTTTAGAACCACTGAACTAAACGTTAGGTAGAAAGTCTTTTATTAGGAAAACTTTATGAAAAGCAAGGGTGATCAAGAAAATGTAAGTGTGATTAATAAAAATCTCCAAAAATGTTTATCCGTAGTTTCTACAATAACATTTTTTTTCTACGATCTCTTTTATTTCTTTAAATATATACATTAGGGCGTATCGAATAACAATTTTTTTCGAATATCACATTCTGAAAAGGTGTTGTTCAGAAATATTTGCAGAATCCGAATTGAGAAAGTTATCTTCGGTACCACTTCTGGTGCCCGAAATATAAAACCTTATATTAATTTTTTTTTTGGAAAAGTTAAAAAATTGCATTCAAGTATACATTTCTCAAAAACAAGAAAATGCATATGCAAAAAATATGCAAATTATTAATTCGCCAAATTAAAGGAAAAAGTCAACACAATAATCAAAATCGCCAAAATTTAGAAAATCAAATAGCAATCAAAAATTCTGTGCTACCTCGAATGCACCTTTAGATTATAATATCCTTCACACAGGACTTTTTGGGTAACAGTCGAGAGTGGGTAACAGTTTGGGTAACAGTTGAGAGAGAAACAATATCGTGTTTGACAGGATATTGTTAGTTAAAGTGTTTGTTTACTTTTACTTTAAGACATGTGTAGTTTTTCTTACAAAAATCAAAGCATTTTGAGATCGTGATTTTTTCGCGGGAAAGGAAGACTTCCTTATTTTTTTCTAAAATTTTTTTTGGGAGATCTTGACCACACTGCAACTTTTGAGACCTCTTAGAATACGATCAAAATTTTTCGATACGCCCTTATTTACATTTGGCTGTGAAAAACACCTTTAATATTTTGGATTAATTTTTATTTTATAATTTTTTGGAAAGTTTGCAATGTAGTGTTTTTATTGTATTAAACAAAGGCTTTTGAAATAAAGTGCAAGTTTTGTTGAACTTTAAAAAGAAAAAATTTAATTGTTGTATATATTTTATTTAAAAATGTAGTAGCTTGTTGTCAAAGAAAAAATAATTACCAAAAAACCTTTTTTTATTAAAACTTTTTCGTAAAATTAAAAGAGGTAAAATTTACCACCATCTCACAGACTATGTCCAAACAATTCACCTCCATAGTTTAAGGTTAAGGTAATAGTCTAGTGTGACGACCGAGATTTTGACGTTTTTTCATAATTTTTTTAAACAAGAAAATAAAATACGATCGATTTGAATTTTTAACATGTTTTAATTGGTGTCTTAAAGTGTACAACAAATTTTTAGACTTAATTTTACGTTAATTTGTTTATAATTATTTATATCAAAGTAGAGTCCTCGAAAAAAAGGTGAGTTGTTTTGGGGAAGCATCCAGCCTTATGTATTTGTATTTTTTTGAAAAAATATGTTGACAATTAAGACTTATTCTTTTATATGCCACACTGGCAATAAGAATAACAATCAAACATTTAGAATTTGTATTTAAATCATATAAAATCAACATAATAAATAACAAGGTCGTTAAGAAAACACTTTAATAACAACTAACATATCTGAAATATATAATATTAATTTTAAAAATTAATTATCAACAAAAATTATTTTTGAATATAGGGTGATTACATTGCTGTTCAATAACACTCTCAACCGGACCCTCTTCGATTTAGTTTTGTATGTAGTGTTGGCTACAATTTAGAAAATCAATTTGTGATTTTTATTTTTTTCAAGTGGTAACTGAGTTACGGGTACTCAAAAATTGAAAAATTCGGTTTTTTTCTTAAGGATTGATTTTCATTTTATCATAACATCGGTTAAGTTTGAGATAGTTTTTCTAATAATGCATTAAGTTGCAGACCTAGAACCAAAACTAAATATATATAGGCATTTCCACACCCGAGCACGCGGCAATCGTAAGCCTTTAATCGAATGCAAACCACTCCTACCTCCCATACAATGTTACTTTAAGAAATCAGTAGAATACCCTTAAATTCAACAATAATTAGTACAATACCTTCAAATGTTGCAAATAAGTTTTAATCTTACACTCTTAAAACTGATTGAAAAATCTCTACAATAAATGTTGTGAAATATCATGACATTTATTGGCGATTTTGTAAAAAAAACCACGCTATGCATTGAGTTTTTTCAATTTTGTCTGAAAATCAGAGTCTTTTTCCAAAATATGTATATTTATTCTTCTATTCACGCTATTTGAGCGTGTTTTCGCTCAGAGAGTCTTAAAATATGTATATCTCTCTCTCCTTTTCACGCTATTTTAGCGTGTTTTGACTCAGAGAGCCCTAAAATATATATATTTTCTACTTTTCACGCTATTCCAGCGTGTTTTCGCTTAGAGAATTCTGAAATATGCATATTTTCCCTACTTTTCACACTATTTCAGCGTGTTCTCGCTCAGATCGTCCTAAAAACGCTCCAGCAGCGCTATTTTATGCTTGTCCTTAAAAAAACACCTCTGCTTTAACGTCATATGATTTCAAAGAGTTTATTCGAACAAGTTTCAAATTATATACAACTTAAGCAGTAGATTGGTCACAGCTTTATTACTCAAGCCTACTGGAGTAGGAAAGAGTAGCGCCTTCTGCTGAGTGATTGACTCTATACAGAGTTGTTGTTGTGGCCATGTTTAAAACTTGCTTGAGAGACATTTCAAGCTTTTTTTTTATAAGCACAAACAAGATTGGCAGAAATAATTTTAGAAGAGAGTTTTTACAAGAGAGCGAAAGAAATAATTGTAGGCAGTGTGACCAGAAGATTTTTGAAAAAATATGCTTTTTGTTAAAAAAAAATATGCTAAATATTCCACTTTCAATTTTTATATTCCACAAAAATATTCCACTTTCAATTTCAAAGATATATATCTAAATAAGTCTAAATATGCATATAAAAAAAACACAGAAGCAAGTTTAAAAACATTTATTTATTTGATTACTATCGCACTTAAATTTATTTTCTTCTCCTATAAAAAATTATAAACATTGTTATGGTTTTTTGAATTTTAAGTAACGATATACAATATACAAAACTAAAATTCAGGCACATCTTCGAGGTCAATTCTTAAATTGTTGCTTGTATTACTATCATAGAAATTCGCATTTCTAAATTTTTGTATTAAGATATCTGGTATTTGATAGGTATTACAACACTTTTTTTGAACATGCAGCCATGTTTTTACATTCAACAAATTATGTAAGAGTTTTTCTTGCATTCTATTTCGAATTTTCGTTTAAATAAGAAAGATTCATATAACTAAAAAATCACTCAACCTCAGCATTGCTAAATGGTAAGCTAAGCGAGAAAAGCACTAATTTTGATAAATCTTCAGATTCCGAACTTTGATCAATAACTTTTTTCTGCTTTATTGTTTTGAATCCACATTTTAAAATAGTTAAAAGAAATAGCTATTGTTAGCAATAATAGTGGTATTCACGATGTGGTTCATTTGTGATAAATTTTTGCAAAATTTACAATACTTGCAACTTATTGTGATCGAACCTTCAGTAAAGTACACACTATATTTTTAAAATCAGCTGATTTTTGTATGTACTTCTGTTTGGAAATATTAATTTAAATCATCATTTAACTAAAGGAAATCATACAAAAATTGAAATGAAAGAATAAATTATATTAATTTTCATTAAATAAACATCAGCTGATCCAATACACAACGAAATTTACACAGAATACAATAGTGTTCCATCGTTGTATATTTTCCACAAGGCTGTATTTTGAAAACTGTGCATTTTGTTTTTGTTATATTACAAAATTTACTACAAATATCAAATTTATCAAAAATACACAATACAAGGGAAAATACAAAACATCGTGAATACCCCTAATGTTTTCTGAAGTAAATTACTTACTGCTGTAACATAATCCATAAAAAAATCTAACCAAACAAACATATAAGCTAATTTACTTCACTTTTTAAGCTGCGTGAAGTTATTAAATGAATTGCAATAAAATTGACAACGAAGAAGTTAACCACAAAATGAATTCCTTATATTGCGTTTTACAAGGTGGTTCAGAGATGAAAAAATATAAAGTGTCGATAGCCAAAAAATAACCATTTAATAACCAAATAGACATTTTTTATTGCAATTTTTGTGAATTTTGAAAAATATAATCATTCGAAAAATATTCCACTTTTTATGTTGCATATTTTTATAAAAAAAATATGCTTCCCGAAGTTTAAATATGCCAAAGTGGAATATAATATTCCACTCTGGTCACACTGATTGTAGGTGAGAGGATTCACGCACTTTTAACAATAAATATTTATCATTTTGCTCATGGGATTAAACGACAATAAATGTAGTCAATCAGTTGCCAGCAATTATCGTAGTTAATTCTCGTGAATTTTTGTTAGAGTGTAGTTAAGCACTCGGTGTTTGGAATTTGGTAAACAAAACCTTAAAACTCCGCCTACCTCCTGTACAAAGTGACGACAGCAAAACCTTCATAAATTTATGAAAATAATGGTTTAAACTTGATATTTGCTTGACACAAAAGCTTTGATAATAAGTACACGGAGATGATTATTTTTCTTGAATCAAGCAAATGTTTTGCTTAAAAGAAAATCAGCGAAACTTTGCTCAATCACGATGTGATTTTAGATTGCTGAATTGAAATCACTCCTCATGTATTTGGGTCATTCTTTTACAAACCGAACACCATTCTGACCGTCACATTTTCATTTGTATGAAATTTTTTTTGACGAGTTCTATATCGAAAAAAAGAGTCATATGTTCGAGGATTTTTTTTTAAAAATAGAGGGCGTTAAATGTTTGAGATTTTCGTGATTTTTGCCTTGGAGACTAATTTTCAAAAATTCATAACTTCGGTTCTGTTTAAGCTAAAGACAACTTTCTTATTTCATTTTGAAGAATTTTAATAAAAAATTGTTTCAAAAAAATTTATGAAAAATTTCATATTGTTATACGCAATTTAAATTTTTAAATAAATTTTAACCAATCTTACCCTAAGTGGTGATATGAGGCGAGAATATGAGGTATACTTTGCAACTGGCGTGCCGAAGTTAGGTACGGCGCGAGTTTATTTAAATTTTCTGCGGTAGTAATAATCATTTCTCCATCCATAAAAAATCGTTTTCTATGTAAAATTTGACGTAGAATACGATGGTTATGTTTAAAACACGCTTAGTGGTGGGTAAGATTGGTTAAAATTTATTTAAAATATTTAATTGCGTATAACAATATGAAATTGTTCATAAATTTATTTTGAACTTTTTTTCTTAAAATTCTTTTTTTTATCTTCAAAATGAAACAAAAAAGTTGTCTCTAGCTTAAACAGCTAGTTATGAATTTTTGAAATTAAGTCTGCAAGGCAAAAATCACGAAAATCTCAAACTTTAAACGCCTTCTATTTAAAAAAAAAAAATCCTCGAACACGTGTCTTTTTTTTCGATATAGAACCTGTAAAAAAAATTTCAGGCAAATTAAAAATGTGTCGGTAATTTTTTGTTCAAATCTGTAGTGTTGGTAAAAGCATTTAGGAAAAAGCAAAATTATATTTAATTCAAGCAAATATTTCCTAAGTCATTATAAATTGATAGAAATTTATACTAAACTCAAGCAAATGTTTGCTAAGTCATTATAAACTCAAATAGTACATATTTACTAAACTCAAGCAAATATTTGCTAAGTTATTAAAATCTCAAAGTTTTACTAAATTCAAGCAAATTTCTTTTAAACCCGAGCACACGTTTAATGAAGAAAATTCTTAATGAAGAAAATTAGGTGATGATTAATTTACAACTGCGATTTTTGAATGGATATGCCCATGCACTTACACTCACGCGGCTGAGGTTCAAATCTCCAGATAGTGGTAATTTTTCAATTTAATTAAATGCTAATATATTATTTCACTTTAAAAATATTCTAGATCTCAGCAAAAACTAATCAAAATATGCTATTCCAATTTATAATTACAAATTTTGATAATTTTGCTAAGTTATTATAAGCTGGAATTGCAAGTAAATTTTGATTAGTGTTTGCTGAAATCTAGCATAATTTTGAAGTGGCTGAGTTTTGCTTAACCACAATACAAATTTAGCAAAAAGTTTTCATTTTAACATTTTTTGTAAAAAAATCCATTTCATTCTAAGTTTTGTTTTGATTAGACATAAAAGATTTTAAATATTGAAATTCATCAAAAAAATTGTCATCAATGTCTAGTCTGCTATATGATTGGAACTTTTGCCAAGGAGTGATCCACTTATCTAAATAGCTCAATACGCTTTTAAAGTATTCTTCCACATATTTTTCAATCATTTCTATTATTTCAGTTGTATTAATTGAGCTATTTTTCTTGAGCTTTTCAATGATCAATTTGGTTTGGTTTCCCAAAAAATGGGTGTCTAGCATCTCGGTTAAATTTATCTTTGTACTAGCAAATACCCGCTGCTTCGCCTGCGATAAAAATATTAAATGCCGTGCAGAAATTTTTAATCTTAAAACTTGTATTAAATCATATGCAAAATGTTTTGTTTAGTTATGAAAAAATGGTATAAATATTTAAAAATGACTTTATTTAATTTGAATACCTTATTAAAACGGTAATAGTTATGACGACATAAATTTGCCTGTTTTTTTTTTACTTTTGAAAAAGTTTTGCATAACAGGGTTAAAGAAAATTTGGTTAAAAAACTTTTAAAATTTGTAATCAAAAATTTAATTTTTTTAACATATATTCTGAACATAATTATATTCTTCATTAATTTAAAAAAAAATCCGTTATAATGACATTAAACTTTTGGCAATATCTCAAAAACTATAGACTTTATCAGTACAATACATTTTTGTATGAAAAATCGTTGATTAATAAAAAATACGGTAAATAAAAGCTTTTTTGGATATATTTTGTACGGATATTAGGAATGTTTAAAAAATCCCGTTATTGTGACATCAAAACTATTACGATATCTCAAAAACTACAGATTTTCTCAGTATAACGCATTTTCTTAAGCCTCAGAAAGAGAAAAAATGATTGAAATTTCAAGTTTTGGCTTAGAAAGCAAAAATTTCCGACATTTTCAAATCGATTTTCATAAAATTTTCTTTGTCTGAAAGTTCAATTAAGTAAATTTGAAAAATGAGAAAAAGTTTACCGTTACCTCACCAATGCAATGTTTTACATTATTTTCAAAAGACCTCTAAAATATCTAATTTGTATTCAAAAATAGGCCAAAAGTTGTGTTTGTTGTACATTTTTTAATTTCAATTTTTTCAATTTTGATTTTGCCTAATCTTTTATATAATATCATTTAACTGCAAAAAATTGCTACATTTTGACATATAAACTGTTTCTGTCATTAAATATCATGGGCCACTTATCCCCCTATGATTTTTTGATAAAAATTACTTTGCTTAACATGTTGTTGTTATTTGACAGTTTTATTTTTTTACAACATGAAATTCTTCTTGTAAAAACTTTAAAAAACTTGAACGGAGAGAAAATGTGATATACTCTCTATTACACAATTCTCTCAATAAACGAACGATTTTCAGTTACTTTGTAGTAAAAACTTTTGAAATATTTCGTTTGCATTCGAATACGCGAACAGACCTACTGTATGAGACCAAGAATATCACTGAAAGCAACTACAAACATGGCTGCCATCTCTCGCGATAAAGAGAGAAAAGCTTTCTTCGCTGTTGTATTGTGCTGCTGGTTGAATGTAGGCATTAAATAAAATGTGTGATTTTGTAATAATTAAAGAATACATTTTTCGAAAACCTTGGTAAGCTATGACAATCTATATAACCATAGGAATCGAATAAAAAAAGAATTATCAAAATCGGTTCAGAGGTTACCGAGCTTATTCTGGATCAAATCTTGTGAGTCTCCTTTTATATAATAGTATAGATATAGATTATCAACAATATTTTCAACATTCATAACTGTGATAAAAGATTTTTAAATAGTTTTTATTTATTTTTCTATCATCAAATATTGGCTAAAGAAAAACGATGGGTACATTTCTGATAAAGGTTTTTAAAAAAAACTGTAATTGCTTTTGGAGCTGTGCTTTCTCTCGAAAAGATCACTTTTGGACAATTTCGTAAAACAATAAAGAAATTAAAAAAAAATTTAAATGAAACAAAAACCAGGACATCTTTCTGGTTTCAAAAAAATTGTCAGGATACCAGGACAGAACTCTCGAAACCCGGACATGGAAAGCAGGACGTATGGCAGCCCTGTATTAGTTGGGCAATTCGTTTAATTTTTGCACCAACTAGTTGTTGTTAGTCAAGAACTAGGTTGCAATAAGTGCACTAGGTGCACAAAATTTTTTTTAATTTGGGATAATTTTTTACGGAAATATATCCCCTTAACGATTTTGGTTACTTGAAAGGTGCACGGAACGGAAAATGTGCATAAAATTAGTGCTTTTGTGCGTTGTTTTAATGAAAATATTCGTTCTTTTTGAACCAACGCATACGTTCGTTAAAATTTAATGAACGGTATTCATGAACTTCAAATTTAATGAACAAAATTAATGATTACGTATAATTTAACTCATTAAAGTTGAGTGAATAAAATCATTAAAATAAATGGAAAAATCATTAAACTTTATGAATATGTTCGTTAAAATTTAATGAAGAATTTCATTAAGCTAATGAAAAAATTCAAAAAACTTAATGAACAATTTCATTAAAATAAATGAAAAGGTCATAAGATTAATGAAGTAGTTCATTCAAATATTATTAAAATTTAATAAAAATTTGATAAATTTTTTATTTATGAAATTGTTGAAAGAAATGGTGGAATATTTACACACTTTACCTAATAAATTTAAATGAAAATGTATTGTTTCAGTATTCAAAATTATATATTTCATATACTTTAATTATTTTATTAATATGTTTACAGTCTTGAGTAAAAATGACAAATAATAAGTGTTATCTATATATATAAAAATGGATGTATGTATGTGGGTATGTGGATATGTGGGTATGTGGCTATATCACGTATAGACTCCAAAACTGCTCAACCGTTCTTTATGAATTTTTCAGGGAAACTGAAGCCACATCTTGAGAGTGTTCCTGTGAGGTTTGGTAATGATTGTAGGAGGAGGCGTGGTACCTCCCATACAAGCCAAATTTGCGCTATCGATCACAAACAAAAAAAAAGGATATATATCAGACGGTTTCAATCGTAAAAACTAAGATTTGGTAATTTTGTTGAGATGGTTACTGTCGGTAACTGTACAAAAAATGGGCGTGGTCTTAATACAGATACGCCCACTATTTTGAAATCATGGCAATTCCGGAGTTATACACATTTTTACAGTGAAACTTGCTGTGTAGGTTCTCTAAGAGGCGGTCACTATATATAAATGTTTTCGCGCCCACTTTCACCGCCCACAAATAAATATCTATATATATAAAAAGCAAAACGATGTGTGTCTCGCTGTGTGATGTCTATATACTCCAAAACTACTAAACCGATTGACCTGAAATTTTGGCAGTCGATTTGTTTCAGGTACGAGATGGTTGAGGAAAAAATTTTGCCCCATCCCCCCTTTTACCGCCCCCAAATTAATAAAAAAGTTATATTTCAGTCGGCTTGGGTCGTAATTTAGTATGTACGGTTACTGTCGACAACTGTACTAAAAATGGGTTTCCACGCCCCCTTTTACCGCCACAAATAAATGAAAGTGGTTTATTTCAGACGGTTTTGGTCGTATAAGACTTAAATTTGGTACTTTGGTTTGTATAGTTGCTGACAGTAACTGTACGAAAAATTGGTTTCCACGCCCCCCTTTTTGGGCCCACAAATCAGTGAAAATACTTTATTTCAAGCGGTTTTGGCCGTATGAGACTAACATGTGATACCTTAGTTTGTATGGTTACTTTTGGCAACTGTATTAAAAAAGGGCGTCATCACTATATATCCACACCCACTTTTTGAGAAATCATTAAAATTGACTACTGGGTCGATTAAGCTAAAATGTTGGCTTAGTTTGTACGGTTTCTGTCAGCAACTGTACTAAAAATTGGTTTCCACGCCCCCTTTTACCGCCCACAAACCAATGAAAACGTTTTATCTCAACGGTTTGGGTCCTATTAGACAAAAATTTTGTGATTCAGTTCATATGGTTACTCTCGGCAAGTGCACTAAAAATAGGCCTATCTCACTTTAGTTAAACTCACTTTTCGGGGAGTTAGCGTCGAGTGAGGTAAAGTGCGCCAGGCTTACCCTAAATCGAGCTGAAATTTGGGCAGTCGATTGGTTTAAATTTCGAGATGGCTCAAGGGAAATATTTTGCCGTACCCCTTTTTACCGCTTGCAAAACAACAAAAATGCTATATTTCACACGGTTTTGATCGTATTAGACTAAAATTTGGTTTTTAGTGCATATGGCTACTTTCGGCAGCTATACTGAATATGGTGAATATATTTCGCATTTCTTGAAATTTTCGTATATGGCAGTAAGACGGTCTGTGGCAAAACAACGTCTGCCGAGGAGAGTGAGTGTTCCTGTGAGGTTTGGTAACGTTTGGACCAGGAGGCGTGGTACCTCCCGTACAAGCAAAATTTGCGCTATCGACCACAAACCAAATAAAGGATATATATCAGACGGTTTCTATCGTAAAAAACTAAGATTTAATAATTTTGTTCAGATGGTTTCCTGTCAGTAGCTGTACAAAAAATGGGCGTGGTCGCAATATATATACGCCCACTTTTTCGAAATCATGGCAATTCCGGAGTCCTACACATTTTTGTAGTGAAACTTGCTGTGTAGGTGCTTCAAGAGGCAGTCACGATACATTAATGTTTTCAAGCCCACTTTTACCGCCCACAAATCAATATCTGTGTATATATAAATGAATCGTGATTTGTTCGGATGCTTAAAACGTGAAAACAGTTGGACCAAATTTGATACTGCCTTTTACGGGTTCGTTCGCAACTGCTGCGCAAAGGTTTAGGAAAAAAATAATGCCACACTCTCTTTTATCGCCTACAAATCAATAAAAATGCTATATTTTAGACGGTTTTGGTCGTATTAAATTAAAATTTGGTAAATGAGTTCGTATGATAACTGTCATTAAGTTTCATCTACACCTACTTTTAAGAAAATATTAAAATTCTTCGAAACAATTGGTCCGATTGAGCTCAAATTTTGTAAGTGGCTTTTCTGTGAGTACGAAATGGTTTAAGAAGAAATGCCACACCCCTTTTACCTCCCACAAATATATAAAAATTTTGTGTTATCGAATAGCTTTAGAGTTATGGGTGGCACAGCTTAGAAATTCGGTATTCGACTATAATTTAGACGTAACGATCCAGTGATGAACTTTTATGGGAGTTGGACAATGGGGAGGGGCACCTCCCATACAACCCAAATTTGCGATATCGAATAGCTTTGAAGTTATAGGCCGCACAGCTTTGGAATTCAGTTTTTGACCTCAATTTACACATGCAGTTTCAATGATTTTATTTTATGGACGTTGGACACGGGGGCGTGGAATCTTCCTTACAACCCAAATTTGCGATATCGAATTGCTTTCAAGTTATAGGTTGACAGCATAAGAATTAGGTATTCGACCTAAATTTATACGTGCACTTTCATTACTTATATTTTATGGGCGTAGGGAAAAGGGGAGTGGCACTTCCCATTCAAATCAACTTTGTGCTATCAAATAGCTTTGGAGTTATAGGTCGCACAACACCGGAATTCAGTATTCGACCTCAATGTACACATGCAGTTTCATTGATTTAATTTTATGTTAATTGGTAAGAGGGGCGTGGCACCTCCCATGTAACGTAAATTTGCTATATCGAATATCATTAAAGTTATAGGTCGCTCAGCGTCAGAATTCAGTATTCTACCTCAATTTATACATGCAGTTTCATTAACTACATTTTATGGGCGTACGAAAAGGGGGCGTAAAACCTCCTATTTGACCCAAATTAGAGATATCAAATAGCTTTGGAGTTATAGGTCGCACAGTTTTTGAATTCAGTATTGGACCTCAATGTACACATGCAGTTTCATTAATTACATTTTATGAGCTTTGATCAAGGGGGAGTGGCACCTCCCACACAACGAAAATTTGTGATATCGAATAGCTTTGGAGTTCAAGGTCACACAGCGTCGGAACTTAGTATTCGACCAAAATTTAAGCATGCTGATTTACTGATAAAATTTTTAAGAGTTTGTTGAGGGGGCGTGACACCTCCAACTTAACCCAAATTTGCGATTTCGAATAGCTTTGGAGTTATAGGCAACTCAGCCTCGGAATTCAGTATTCGACCTCAATTTACTCATGCAGTTCATCGATAAAATTTTATGGGCGTAGGTGAAAGGGGAGTGGCACCTCCCATACAACCCAAATTTGTGCTATCGAATAGTTTTGGAGTTTTATGTCACACAGTTTTGGAATTCGGTATTCGACCCCCATGTACACATGCAGTTTAATTGATTACATTATATGAGCGGTGATCAAGAGGGCGTGGCACTTCCCACACAGCCCAAATTCGTTATATCGAATAGCACAGTCTCGGAATTCAGTATTCGACCTCAGTTTAGACATGCTGTTGAACTGATAACATTTTGTGGGCGTTTGAAAAGGGAGAGTGGCAGCAACGCGCCGTGTTTCAGCTAGTTTTATTCCATAAAATGTAAATAATTAAAGTATGTATTTAAAGAAGAAATTAATTCGCAAAATTAAGAAGTATTTCAAGCAAAAACTGACTGACTCGTCTGCGCTAGCAAGCGATCGACTTCGTTGGTTATACACTCGTTGGCAACACACTCGTCGGCTGCACAGTTCGGAGCGCTAGCGCTTCTTTCTGTTTTTGATTGCTGCAAACATTTGCCAATAGTTTTTTTTTTTAAGACTCTTAATCATAATGCTTTCTTTTAAGATGTCTTTTATAAATATTAACACCACCAAACAATTGTGAACAAAATTGACAACGCAAAGTGTCCTTTTTAGAAATAAAATGCAGTTTTTTTATATGTTCTACAAAGAAATCTATATTTTTGTATTCTTTTTTGCACAAAGCACAAAACATTTTTTATTCTTTACGTTAAATATTTTAATCACTGGTAAATACACTTTTATTAATCTTTAATTTACTTCTAAGCACTGTTGACTTATTAATTTTCACAAACAACAATGAAATAGAACAATTTGTGTCATTACCCACCGCTACAATAAAGCAATGTTCCGTTAGATGACGAGATTGTTTGGCAATTTTAATGAAGACTGTTCATTAACTTATTCATATATTCATATTTCAGAGTTGCTCTGAAGAAATATTTATGAATTGTTTTCATTAAAATTTGTGAACTCGTTCATAAACTTTAATGAAAATTTTCGTTAAGTTAACGAAAAAAACCATTAAAAATAATGAATTTATTCATAACATGGTCAAGAAAAATTTAATGAACAGCTTTCATTAAAAGTTTATGAATAATATATTTCCGTGTGGGCGTGACATTCATATGATTTGATTGCACTTTTGTGAGAATCTTATTAAAAAATGTATTTCCAGAAAATTTTGTGATTCTACCGTAACTCCTTCTATTTATGGCCACTCGCTATTTGGGATCTTTACACTGTGCGCCCGCCCAGCCCCTTTGCTACGCTACTGTATAAGCAACAGTTAAGCTATAAACAGGAACAAAATTATTAAAAACGTCGTTCTTAAAATAACATCAAGTTCAAGAATCATTTTCTTAATATCAGCGTTAAAATTTAATTTCAAACCTAATATGAAATCTTAACGAAGCGTACCACTTTTGTCGCGACAGCCCGACTGGGAGCAACACAACAAAAAAAAAAAAAAATTAACACGTTATAATCGGATGCGTGCAAATAACGCAAACGCACATAGTTTTTTGGCTGACGCCAAACTTCCGTTTGCAAATATTTTTAAAACTCAAATCTGAGAAGATCAAAATTTGTGAAATCTTCACGCTTTGCCATCTCTGGCCAGTCAGTCGTCAGTCACACGCTTGGTCCAATATCAAACCAACTATTTCAAAATTTGGCGTCAGTCTATCGTTAATGTACCTAGCTGTAAATCAGATCTTTAAAATTTACAATCATAACGTCTGCCAACAAATTTTACGCTCCACGCCTGCCTAGAAAATTGACGAAAACGACACATTTTGGGTTCAAGAGCAAAGCAACAAGAACTGTTCTTGCTTGGATTTAGATTCATTTTAATGGGTATCGCCGGACACTTTTATGGTTTGTTGCGCAACACCATCGCAACTGATCTGAAAGGAAAACAAAAACAAAAACAAAAAAGCGTTACACTTTCAAAACACAATCAGGTGCATTTTGAAGGACTTTCAAACTAATAGACTTGCTTGCTGCGTTCGATGACAAGTGGAAGGGACGGATGAAATGTCATTCCGAGACATAGGTAGGTTAGCAGGAGCACTATCCTTAAAAACAAGCAGACAGCAGATACTCAAAGAACACATCGACTGGCGCTGTGGTTACGCATAGGCTTCAAAACAGACCGCGTGTGAAATAACAGAGGGCGGGTTTCATTTAAAATCTACTTAAGTCGAGGGTTGAGTGTGACTCTTACCTGACGCCATTTGGAGTGGCCACTCTCTGCGAGTGTCGCCAATTTAAGTACGTAATAATTTTCTATTGTTCTTGCCGTCACTGTGTAATGGTAATAAAATTAAGTAAAAAGGATCTGATCTGTTTGAAGAGTATCGCTTTCTACTAAAATGTACCGCAATCTTTGCTACTTGAGTCGAATCAGGCATGTGGGCAGCAAACAAGTGCTATACGACATTGGAAGCTGTTACACAACAACAGCTAATTGGCGCCGCACTTGCGCACTTGTTACAAGTTGCTGTTACTGCTGCTGATAGCAAGTAAAAGGATTCGCCGCTGGAAATCATGTCATCTGCGTTTGTAGTCTACCTTTTGTCTTGTACTCAGATCCTTGTTCGGCGGCTGCTGCTGCTTTCAAAACTTATCTAGCTGTGTGGATCTATCCTCTGTATTGCGCTACGTTGCGGCTGCTGTTCTGTGAGCTCAAGAACATGTGTTGCGCTAACCGATAAGATTAAAAAAAACTATTATCGACAGTGATTTGTTGTAAACAGCTTCCGTTTGAGGTAAGCCATCTTGACTGCAATACAGTTATATCGGATGGCAGAAGGACTTGAATACATTTCAAAAAACATTAGACCGTTATCAGATCATTTTATTCCAACGTGGTTTCGAAACTTATCTGTAGAAAGAGCTAATTTTTTTAAAGTTCAGTGCATGTTAAGCAAGGTGGCCTCCATATGTATGGAAAAGAAAATGTTAGCTCGAATTGTTGACGCCATAGGCTAAAATATTCGATTTGATATGAAACTAAGACTACTGAAGAGGAAATGAAGCTATTTCCGAAACAGGCTGTCCAGTCTAGTCTGCTGTGTGATTGCCTTTATGCAGAGTTGCTGTTGTTGTCGTAGATTTCTTTCTTTCATAAATTATTTGACCTAAAGCTCTAAATTATAATCTTGTAAAACCTATAAAGTTTTGTGCCGATTCATGAACTTTTAGAAGAGTTCTCGATAGTTGGAGAAGCGTTTTAGACAAGTTTTTCTAATATTCAAACAAAAAAGTAATAAAAACAACAATGGAAGTATATATGTATTAAAAAAAAAACTGGTATGCACTTGGTTTTTTATTTGATTGTTCTTTAAAATGAGCTTTCAAACATAAAAACCGGATAAAAAGTTTCAGAGGTATCAAATGAAAGAGATGGCTGTATGTGTATGTATGACAGTATGATTACATTTTACAGATTGATTACATTACATAGGCACATCTATGGTGATTTTCGGCTCCATAGATGTGCCGAATCATATCAGATTTTAAATTAATGACCTCTGACCCGAAATATTAACGTTGAAAGTTTATATTCATTTTAGTAAGGAATGTCAGGGCTAAAAGAGGTAGAATAGTGAATGAAGTATCAGATGAAAGGTCTGGCTGCACAATATGATTGCATTTTTGATTGGTGACCTTTGACCTGAAATATGAGCGTTAAAAGAGCATTTATAAAATAAAATCTAAGCTGTAACAGATGGCAGAATTTAATGTAAGAGGGAATTTTAGACATTGATAAGGTGTGCAAAAAATACTTCCGACATTTTGGGCCATCTCTTACGGATACCCTACAACAAGAGTGAATATATATTGTGATGGTGAAATTTCTTAGAAATAGTAAAATCTGAAAAATTTCTATTATTTTGGCATAAAAATTATAGCGATATCTCGAAAACTACAGATGTTCTCAGTGCAACGTATTTTTCTATGAAAATTCGTTGGTTGATGAATATAACAGTATACGAAAGCTTTCTTGGTAACATTTTCCACGGATAGTATTTTAAAAAAATCCCCTTAAAATGACATTCAATTTATTTAGATATCTCAAAAAATTTATATCTTCTCAGTAGTAGCGTAACTATATTTTGTGCGCTCGCCCGCAGGTTTCTAAAAACGCCCTGCTATTTACTTTTAGAGTAAAACAAGTATTTTTACTCTAAAAAAAAAAATTTTAGAAAAACAAATTGAGTAAAACAAATTGAGTAAAAAAAATTGAGGATCTTAATGATATCAACTGCTGGGCCATAAAAAATTGTCTTAGACTTAATCCTCTCAAATCTTATGTGCAGCCTATTAGTAGATATAAAATAATAGTTGATGACCTACCGGACTTACTTATAGGAGACCACAAACTGAAACTTGTAAGTAGCATTAAAAGTCTTGGCTATCACATAAACTCGTCTTTAACATGTACGGATCATATTAATAACGTAGTGCGTAACATTTATTTTACCCTACGCAATCTCAAAATGTCAGCTCAATTTACTCCTGTAGACGTTCGACTTAAACTTGTCTTGCAATTAATAATGCCCATTATAACATATTTTGAGGTTATTTACAGTAAACTTGACTCGCGTTCAGAACATAAGTTGCAAGTTGCGTTTAATCATGCCACGCGATATGTCTACAATATTCACAGATTTGACCATATAACTCAGTTCAAAAAAAGTATCCTTGGCTGTGACATTATTAACTATCTTAACGCAAGAAATTGTATTTTCCTACATGGACTTATTTACTCCAAAACTCCTTGGTACCTCTTTGAAAAACTCAATTTTTGTCAGTCAGTAAGAATGAAAATATTTTTAATACCAACATGGTATTATTTAAACTCTACTAGGTTATTTTTCATTAATGCCATTAGATTATGGAATAGTTTACCAAACACTATTAAGTCTTTGGAAAGAAAAGGTGACTTTAAGCAGGCCATATTTAACTACTTCACTTAAAAGTTGTGTGTGGGAACTGATAGAAATCATTTTTCTCTTCTGTATCTATGTTCTATGTCTTTATGCTCTTTTTCTCCCTTTTCCAGCTGCCTATTCTATAAATTCTTTAAATTCTAGTTTTTAAATTAAATAAATAATAATTTTTTTTTATAAATTTTTTAAATTTTTGAATTTTGCCGCAGGGCATTCCCTTATGGAGTGTCGGGTATGACGATCCCGCGGATCCTGAGTCATTGCTCTTGTTTTTAATTCAATTTAATTAAATGTAAAAACCCTGTGAAAAATGTAATCGTTATGATTTAGTTGTAAAAATAAATCTTAATAATAATAATAATAAATCCATTATTAAAACTAAATTACAATATTAATATACAATATAATATTATTATTAAGCTTTTATCTTTGTATTTCAAAAGAACATGTTCTTAAAATACTAATATTAAATATCAAATAAATAAATAAATAAATAAATAAAAACTAAGTTATGCAAAATCTATGTTTACTAGGTTACTAGAAACGTAGGAGAAAACAAGAGAGCTTTTGACAAAAAAAAAAAAAAAACAAAAAGAGGCTTTTTTAATTCAATGGTCATATGATATTTCATCATTTCTTACAACAGTTACATTTTAAAAATATCTTATTTTATAAATAAAGTTTTTAAATTTTATTTTAATATAATTTTTTCTAAAAAAGCAATAATGTAAGAAATACTTTTTATAATATCAAATATAATAAAATTTGTAAGATATTATCACAAAGTAGGTAAAAAAGAAAGCATCACATATTAATTATTTAAAAAAGTAAACAAACTTAAAGTTTGAATTAATGGGATCAAAAATTTTTTATTAGTGAAATGATGAGCTTAAGATGTTTAGTTTTAATGTTTTGTATTTGACGTTACCTATTAACTAAAGAGTTTGCTAACGTCACAAATATGACCAAGTGATTAAAATAACATCAGTTGCTGACTTGCTATTGCACCCTGAGAAATCTTATGTACGGGACTTAAATTTTATTTCAGCACAAACGTCGCACAGTGTAACGTCCCCATTCTTGGCCAAAGAAAAAAAGGAGTGATCGTAGAGCTATGAAAATTGGAACGAATATCTTTCATGACAAAACTAAGAAATCTTGAAAAATTTATAAAAATCCGACCTTTGCCACCTCCCATATAAACGAAGCACATTTTTACCTGGAACTTCAGTCTTGTCTCAGAACAACGAAGTTTGCTTCATAAATATCTTTTGTGATTAATTATATTTAAGTATTTGTATTTTTTGAGCAGGTATGTTAGCATATAAGAAAAGATTTGTTGTGTAATCCAACCCAATAATATGTTAGCATATAAGAAAAGATTTCTTGTGCATAACAACAAAACCCTTAAGAATTAAAATTAAAAATTTGAATTAAAACTTTAATTAAAATTGAATTCAAATTGAAATTGAAATTGAAATTGATAACAACAAGTAATAACACATTTATAAGTTAACACATTTATGAGTTATGTAACAACAAACTACTTAAAAATTAAAATTAAAAATTAACTCAGCCTTGGAAAATACCACCCACACAAATTAACTACGTTTTTGTTTATATTTGTAAGCTCTTTTGATTACAGCAAGGACATTTTAAAAATTGAGTTCTTTTTGTGTTTGCAAGTAAGTCAAAATTTTGAAAAATAATCAGCTGCCATACATCAAATATATTTAAAATTTTAACTTAACAGGTCACCATAAAAAAATGTATATCTTCCGCATTAGCAAGTATTAGCAAGATTTTTTTTTGGATTTGGTGTAACGCAGTTCTAATGATGTTTTCGTGAAAAACTAATAGTCAATCTTTCTCAAAATTATTTTTTTAACACTTTTAAAAATTGAATATTTAGAAATTTGTATGCCGCTTTTAATGTTTACTTTTATGATAACCTTAAAACCATATGTTCAAAATGTAAACAAAAACTGTAATGTTGCCAGACATAAGAAATTTTTAACTTTAATTTAATAAAAAAAAAAAAATTATAATTTGAATAACAAGAAAAATTGTATTTTTAAAAATGCAACTTTGACGGCTTGTCACAACGAAACGATTGCTACTATTAAAAAAAATAATTTTGATTTTTTCAACCATGATATTTTTTATTGAAAGCTATAAAAATTTGGAAAAATTCAAACTCGATACATTAGGTTTTTGGCCGCTTATTTTACACTATGCGTCGTTCTCCACTTTAGTTATCAATTCCATCAACGTACTTGAGGGCGCCCCTAGCTTAGTTCCGCCCGCCCGCAATGATTTACGCCACTGCTTCTCAGTACAACGTATTTCCTTGAAGCAAGGCCATCGCCTCAGAATGAGAAAAAGCTATTGAAATTTAAAGTTTTGACTTTGCAAGCAAATATCTCAGCCATTTTTTAATCGATTTTCAACAAATTTTCTTTGTCTGAAAGATCAATTAAATGACTTTGGATAAATAAGAGAAGATTAACCGCTATCGCATCAATTTAATGATTTATATTGTTTAAAAAAACCTCGAAAATATTTAGGTTTTGCTTAAAAAATAAGAAAAACTTTTTTTTTGTAATTTTTTTTTTCATATTACATTTTCTTTTTTCACACTTTTTAATATGACATATCATTTATTTGCAAAACTTGCCTCATTTTGACACATAATTCAGTAAACAGTTTCTATCATCCAAATTCATGAGCTACTCCCTATGATTTTTTTGGTGAAAATTTAATTTTTCAAAATGTTGTTTTTACATTTTTTGCAAAGTTATACAGCTCAAGAAATAATTTCTGTGAAAGATTTTTTCAAATAGTTCAAACCAATCTACATATATACCCAGCAAAATTTTTGATGCAAATGTGACATGCATTCTTAGGGACATTGCTTCCAGAAGACATTCTATAGATCAAACTGTGCTTCACTTGGCCCTTTAAAGAAGTTCTTTCAAGAAGCATTCTTATAACCTATTTCTAGAAGACATTCAAATGGCATTTAAATTCAATTAAAGTAAGCAAATTATGAAAACATAATTATAATATGTGTTTTAGATATTTTCCCATGGGATTTTTCAAACCCTCAAATAAACCCAATCACTTATTACTTCCGACACCAATATGCTTTGAAAATCAGGAAAAAGAATATTTTACGTGGAATTTATTGTTCATTTTTAAGTTGGACATTTTTTTTAATATTGCAATAGTCTTAACTTTAAAACTTCAAATAGTTTATTATACAAGTTATGTTCTGTTGTTATATATTCTAAATATGCGGCATGTATGAGACTTAAGTCTTAAATGCCAACGTTATTTGCAAATAAATTGAAACCAAAACTGAAATTTTTTAAACCCCAACAAAATCCAAACACTTCATTTCCAACACCAAAATCGCGAGAATGTCGGGAAAAGGGATATTTTCCCAGGGATTTTTTTAACCCCTAAATAACAAAAACCATTCCTGTTCCTCTGAAAAACACCTACTAGAATCCTTTCATTGAAGGGTTCTAAGAAATCTTCCATTAAAAAAGTTCTGAAAGCACTTCTAAAGAAGATTAAGGAAAGCATTTTTTCCAATGACATGCATTTGTTAAAAGAATGTCTTCTGGGTATAAAAGTGGAAGGGATGGAATTCAAGACTTTCCCTTCCAATTATGCTTCTTTTGGAAGCACTTTTTTGCTGGGTATTATTATCTTATATATTAATACGCAAACATCAAATGTTGTCGTACACTTTTTTGTTATTTATTTTTTAATAAGACCAATGAAATTTACATCATTCGAAAGGTGCCTCATCATATTAGATTTTAAATTAATGACCTCTGACCTGAAATATTGACGTTGAAAGTTTATATTAATTTTAGGCTAGAAGAGGTAGAATAGTGAATGAAGTATCAGATGAAAGGTCTGGCTGCACGATAGCATTGCATTTTTGATTGGTGACCTTCGACCTGAAACATGAGCGTTAAAAAAGCATTTTTTAAATAAAAGCTCAACTGTAAGAGATGGAAAAACATTATGTAAGAGCGAATTTTAGACATTGATAATATGTGCAACAAGTGCTTGAAAGATTTTTCGCCATCTCTTACGGATACCCTACACTAAGCATTTTCTTATGTAACAAGTGTGAATATATATTGTAATGGTGAAATTTCTTACACATAGTAAATTATGAAAATTTGCTGCTATTTTGACATTAAAGTTATTACGATATCTCCAAAACTATACTTTTTCTCAGTACAACGTATTTTTGTATGAAAAGCCTTGGTTGAGAAAAATAACGTTGTACGAAAGTTTTATTGGTAATGTTTTCACAGATAATATTTTTAAAAAAATTTCGGCTATTTGGATATGAAAAATTACTGCTATAATTTGTAACTTAAGATTTTCTTAGTATAACACATTTTCTTAAAGCAACGTCATCGCCTCATTATTAAATTAAAAAATAATTTACACTCTTTACTTTAAAATATAATAGGTAAAATAAGGAATAAAAAGCGAGCTTCGAAAATATAAGTTGTCAAAATGATGTCTGATGTACTACAACGTCAGTAGAATTGTGAAAATTAAGGCACGCCAGTCGCAGAGGACTAAAAAAATGTATGTGTATACAAACAAAGTACACAATTTAGTACAGATTTATGCTTAACATTTTTTTTGTTAATTTTTCACCCCTTCTGTCTGTGCACCCGGTGCGGACCGCCCCTCCCCTCCTTGCTACGCTACTGGGTCCTTACAAGACAAACCATTTTGCAGATTAAATTTTGCAAATATCTTTACCGCTATGAAATTTATAGGCGATAAATTGCCTCAAAATGATAAGGTATGTGCACAAAAATTGAAATTGCAAAAAAAATATAAAAGCTCCATCATAAAATTGGTTTTCACTTAAAGGCAACATTTTTCTTCAAATTTAAAAAAAAAAAATAAAAAAAATTACGCGATTTTTGAGAAATTAGCAAATGAATTTTTTAAATATGATGACAACAATTAATTAAAAATTTTCCAATTCTGGCGTTTTCGGACGATTAGCAGAATGGAAAGGTCAATAACTTTTTAACGAATGGCGATACAAAAAAATAAATGAACTTATGTTCTTAAAATTTCAATACGTACCTATAGCCCAAAAATAATACAAATCGAAAGCCATGAGGTCAATTTTTGAAAAAAGTATTGCGTTATGCGTGGAATGGCCGTGTTTGTAAATTTCGAATTTGATTTTTTTTCGAAAAAATCTCCAAAAATCCAAAAGCTCCAAATTTTAAAAAACGAAATTACGTTGTTTTAAATTAAGCTGTTTTGTGCAAAAAATTACAGAAACCAAAGTTCGGATAAAAAGGTTATAGCTGTTGAAACTTGACTTTTTTAAAAAATCTTCAAGTGCGTGTTGCTGGCATTTAGAACACAAAAAATTACAAAAAATTTAAAATACTATATTTCTAATTAAAGAGCTGCATGAATACATTCGAAACAGTTTGGGGAACCAAGTATCCGATTATCTTGTACTCTATTTACTCCATTCGTTCACAACAGAACGTGTTTTTAATAAACTCCATTTATTTGGTTTTCTCAAACGAGTAAATCGAATAACACGAGCACAATTCGAAATACAATGACTTCAGCTAGTAATGGATGAAAAAATAAACTGAAATTATTTTTTTTTTATTGCTATAGTTATTGAAAAACAAAATATTGTTGCTATCTTAATTATAATTTTGTTTTACTATCAAACTGCGCTGAGCTAAAATTTGTTGAACCATTTTTAATACAAGAAATAATTCAATAAATAAATCAGTTGGGCAATTCACAGTTCATGCTAATTAGGTTTAATGTGCTAATTCTGAAATGTGCTATTTTGCCTGTTAATTTTTTGTCTTTGTTTTGCATGTACACACAAATTAAACCGATGTTTACATGCAAAATGTTGCCACTTTTGTACTTGCCCTAAGGTATGCTTTTGTAGAGTGTTAATGTATTATTTCGAGAAAAGCTGTTTTACGTGAATAAAACAGAGTTACCTGGTAAATAATTTTGATGAAGTTTTCAATAAAACAAAATAATAAATTGAGTTATTTAACTTTTAATAGAATCCAAAGAATCTGAGCTGCATATTAAAGATTTTGAAACTGCAAATCAATACTTTTCACCATTGGCGTAGTAAGCGGGGGAAAAGAGGGGCAGTTGCCCCCACTTTTTTTGGCTAGATAAACAATTTAAAAAGAAAAGTTTTTCAAAATATCAGTTTTTTTACAACGATAATATTTTTGTATTATATATTTTCCTCTTGTTTCTTTCTTCTTCATGTTTCATGTGAAGAAATTTGGGTGAACTTTTTTTGCTCCACCATTTGTACTACCCCCCACCCCCAGATGAAATTCGCTTCCGACGCGCTTGCTTTTCACTTAAGTGCTCACAGTTGTAAAAAATTTATACATTAAAATATTAATATATTAAAACAGTGTCGGGCAGCTTTGCACACCTATACTTTCTCATCTTGAGTATGTATTATTTAGTGCTTTAAAGCTCACACTGAAAACAAATTTTTGCTAAAGCGCTTTTTGCAGAAATCTTATGAGGCAATTAGGTGATTTTTTTTTGTGCTCTGACTTATATTGCGAAATTTACTTAATGTGTAGTGGACGGGCTGTCAAAAGAAAACAGACCGACATACGGATAATGTAAAATACAGATAAGCGGACGGATTTTTAAAAGGCTTCCAAAAAGGGTTCCATCTTCAAAAGGCTTATTATGTTTTGACAATGCCAAACTTACAACGTAAGATGCTTTTATCTTACTTACTTGGAACTGATCGCAATATGACATAATATGTGGACATGCTGCTTTCAAATCATTAATTAATTTGTCCCTGGCAAGCCCTTCAATTACTTTATATTGCCCATGCAAATTGTCATAATGTCTTTTTATGCAGAATTTTTTTAATATCACCTCTTTATGACACACCATGCAATGCGCCATGCCGTTATTTTCTAAAAATAAAAAATTTTGCTCATACATACTTGCGAAATTGCATACATAAAATTTTATGCAGTGTAATCTTACGTAATATAATAAATTTAATTCAAGGAACACGCAAGCGCAGGTCTTATCTGTTTGACGTTCGCTTGAACACTGAAGCTTTAATCGTTCTGTACGTGAGATGAATACATATTTTACTGCACAAACACAGTCTCAAGTGTGCAAAGCTGCCCGACACTGTATTAAAAGAATACAATGAACTAACTGTGAATTGCGCAAATATCAAAATACTTCAAGTTAAACCTGTAAGGCATATATTATTAAGTAAGGCATCGAAATGTGGTATTTGAATATAGCATGAAAATATTTAAGTAAGTATGCTTATATATAGTTGAGAGTCATATTTATAGATATCTAATAGGAATATAAACTTAGAGATAACTTGCTATTGCCTTGAAAATTTAACATTTTAGTCTTTATAGTCTTACATGAACCAAGAAATAAAGATCATGCAAAGAAAAGAGCCACCATATTGTAAACAAAAACAGCTGATAGGTCTGACGTCATCGGTCAAAAAATCTTTTGTTTACGATTAGTGATTGGATGTTGAATGTTATTTGTTAAAATTTTAAAGAATTATCATATAAATGTAATGTGTTTTTATATTAAAACGAAGTGTGCTGTAGCGACATGTATTCAATGCAACAGCAAAAAAAAAACAAATACGTTGGTTTCTACCGTTTCCCCAAGGAAAAAATTGCTTGTAAGCAATGGGAGATTTTTTGTCGGCTAAATGTCGACACTGCAATGGCAAGAATCTGTGGAGATCATTTTCTGCCTGAAGACTTCGAAAGAAGGGTCCAAGTTCAAAAAGGTAAGTACTTCTACATTTTCACGTAAATATTCTTTTAAAAATGTTACGATAGGTTTTGGCAAAGCTATGCGCTTAAAGCCGGGCGCTGTCCCAACAGTTATGACCAAGGAGGTGCAGCCAGCAAATGCAGAACGATGTCAGCGAATTTTAAAGCGCGAAAACAAAAAAATCGTAAGTGCTCTGCTTCAGGAGTCGTTGGTCATGGAGAAGTTTTTCCTGTAGAGGAAATAGAAAAACTAAACAGGGACGCTTCTATTTCTAACCGCTCTTCAGAGCAGTTACTTCAAGCGAAAATACGGCAGCTATATTCGCAAGTGTAAGTAAAATTTAACAATTTTAGAATTCAATATTTTTAATCTTTTTCTTGGAGTGAACAGCGGTTTGGAAAACCTCGCGTGATACATCTGCCACAAATTGCACAAAGACGTTCCGAACATAAGGCTGGAAGAAGAAGCGGCAGCATCACTTAGTTAGGTAGATCATTTAAGCGAAGGCGGTTCGCCAAGCCAACGGAAGAGCTCATGGCGCATATGACTGCGTTGGAAAAAGTTTTCAACGACGTAAATGGCGACGTCCTACTAATAAGCAAAAATTATTTGCAGACGCACATTACAAGTGCAGAGCATATTATTTGTGACAACAAAATAAAAAAAATGTTTTTCCGCGCACGAATGTTTTTTAAAATAAGATTATTAAATAAAGAAATTGTGAACAATTCGATGCAGAGGAAAAGAAAATTGAACAAAACAGTTCAATAATAAAAACAAAGTAAACATCCAATTTTGTATTCTATTTATTTGCAGTTTTTCTTTTTACAGCGTTCTTTGCATTTAGTTACTGCATGGAAATATAAACAAACAAAGTATTCAAACCCTTTTTTCGCGAATTAAACTTATTAAGGGTTCTCATCTAAGCATGTAAACTTGTAAACATGTATAGCATTTAAACTTTTGATGAGCGATAAAGTGTAAATAGTGTAAATGCCGACAAAATGGCGGCTGCTGCTGTGACAACATTATAGCTTTTTTAAATTTTAAACCTTTTAAAAACCTTCATTAACATAGAAAAATAAATAAAACGTGTTCATATTTACTTCAACTACTTTAAATATGTAATGATTAGCGCCAAAGACAACCCTCATTCACACACGTAGATTTACATGCTAGTTTACATTACAAAATAGGCTCGGAAATGATGTAAACTCTCGCCCATACAAATTTTGACAGATAGTTTACGCGCATGTAAGTTCACAAGGTTTACAATGTTTACGGGTCAGTTACATGCTTAGATGAGAAGCCTTATTAATTTTATAATTTTTCACTTTTATCCGCGTTTTCACATGTTTTGCATGCAAAACATATGCAAATTGACAGTTTCATAGCATGCTTGTGACCGATGACGTTGCACGAAAAATTACTTTTTTCTCGCACTGCTCTTTGCGTGATCTTCTCTTATTGGTTCATGATAGTCTTATTCTGAATATTTTCCAAAATCGCAAAAATTTTAGTATAACTCAAATATGAAACTTTGAAAAATATATACTTCACAACTTCTCACTAAAAAAAAATTGCTTAATAAAGGGTGTTTTTTATAGAGTGATACAACTTTGAGTTGGCATCACTACTTTATTTGACCACCCATTTAACAGCCGATAGTTGCTTTTTGTTTAGTTTGCTTTGACATTTTATTATGGATCGACTTACACCAGATCAACGCGTGCAAGTTGTGGAAATTTTTAATCAAAATAATGGTTCTGTTCGTCAAACTTATCGTACACTTCGTCCATTTTATGGCATACATAATCGTCATTCAGAGCTGCTAATTCGAAGAACAATAGATCGTTTTCTGACCACATTTACTGTTACTGATAATATGCATCCCGTGAGACGCCGAACAGTGTGCACTGAAGAATCTGTAGCCGCTGTACAGGAAAGCATTGAAGATGATCCTAATCAATCAATTCGTTGCCGTTCTCAGCAACTGGGGTTGTGTCCTTCCACTTTATGGAAGATTTTACGGAAAGATCTTGGCTTAAAACCTTTCAAGATTCAACTTGTGCAGGAATTAAAGCCAAATGACCATCGTATGCGCCGCCAATTCGGCGAATGGGCTGAAGCACAAATTGATTTTGATTTTGAATTTCCATGGAAAATGTTATTTTCCGATGAAACCCATTTTTGGTTGAATGGGTACGTAAATAAACAGAATTGTCATATTTGGAGATAGGAGAATCCACAAGCTTTTGTCGAAACACCATTACATCCACAGAAAATTACTGTCTGGTGCGCTTTATGGGCTGGCGGAGTCATTGGCCCATATGTCTTCAAAAACGATGATGGTCAGAATGTTACTGTCAATGGTGAACGGTATAGGAACATGATTCGAAGTTTTGCTGGCATTAATCCTGCACGATTATTAGGTGGCAACCCTATTATTCCAAAATTTTATAATTTTGAAATTCTGACAATGGATTCGGATTCAGCGACCCATTTTTGGTGTATAATTTTTTTTTGCCAGCCCCAAATTCATAAAACTACAAAAAATAAAGGTGGCAACCCTATCCACCATCTTGAATTTGAAAATTCTGACCTCAGATTCGAAATCAGCGACCCCTTAACACTGATAAATGATGTTTAAAACTTTTAAAAGTACATATTATTAGGTGGCAATACTGTGGTAAAAATTTAGGTGGCAACCCTAACCTCCATCTTAAATTTTAAAACTGTGACAATATATTCGAAATCAAATCCGTTGTCAGAATATCAAAATTACAAGAATTCGCAAAAATAAAGAAAATCTAGGTGGCAACTCTATCCGCCATCTTAAATTTTAAAGTTTGACAGCATCTTCGAAATCATTTATCCTAAAACTTCACACCACGGAGTCCACAGAATCCTTAAAAATCCTATTACGCTTAAGCTCTCTCTAAAGAAGCTCATTGAATTTTTTGGATACTTGCTTTAATTCAATAATTTGGATACTTGCGAGCTTACAAGCTTTTGCCGATCGTTTTGAGCTTTTCAACTTTCCACCCGACAAAGTAAGCCGAAACAAGCCAAGCCAACGAGCAAGCATGAATATGGCTTGTATCTGTTTGGTATTATTGCAAGCTGGCTATAGCTTGCTTTTTCAAGCTTGGATACGTGCTTGAATTTAAGTACTTGAAAAAGCTTGAACTTCAAGTAGGCTTGTGCAGTTCTCTGCTATGTACGGCAGCTTTAAGCTGTCAAAATATATTTTGAAAAGTGTAATAGCTGTTGGAAAACATAAAATTTATTTAATGAAATCGACGATTGTTTGCTAAATTTATCATGCTGGAACGGAAGCTAACAATGAATGTTTAACAATGTTTTCGAATTATCGCGACGGGAGGAAGTTAAAGGCAGTCCAGAAAATCCATTGTCAAAACTGAATAAATAAGTAAGTAAAAATTGATAACATTTTTAAAGCAGCTCATTTTGACGTTATAATTACGCCTTTGTTATTGCTTTATTTTCGGAGAGAGCGTATTTCTAGTGCATCTACCTGGTTATTCTGCCATGATATTGTGCTGTTGGTTGAATGTAGGCATCTAATAAAATGCGTGATTTTGCAATAATTAAAGAATACATTTTTTGAAAAGCTTGGTAAGCTATAAAAATCTATATTATCATAGGAATCGAAAAAAAAAGAATTATCAAAATCGGTTCAGCGGTTACCGAGCTTATTCTGGATCAAATTCGTGAGTCTACTTTTATATGATAGTATAGATTTATTTCTTAGCTTAATTTTAATCAGGCTAAAATAAAAAAAATATTGGTTCAGCAGCTGCTGAGCTGTGTGGAAGGCACATCAGACTATTAACAAAATAGATAAAATCATTAAAACAAATTTCCCCAATCCATTCTTCACGACCCAGACTTTTTCTCAAAATACCCAAATTTTTTCCCAACGTCACTTCAATTTTTAAAACTAATATTTGAAACCTGAACAAGATTCCTCTGAGTCACAATAACGTCAGGGTAGCATTCTATGAGATGATATTTTAATATAAATTAGTGAATTATGGCAATAAATAAATTTTGTTTTCTGACATAACTTGTGAAGATGTTATTATATTAAAAACATTTAGATATTCTTTACCTTAATCGAACTTGTCTTTAATTTGTTTTAGAATATCTTTGGTAATAAAAGAAAAATTTTCTGATTGATGATATTTTTCTGCTTTAGTGGAAATTCTCACAAAAAATCCTCAAGTCTCAAAAAATGTGATTTTTAATATATATGACAAGAAAAGTATGTAAGCTTTCAACTTTTAGAACTTAATGCAATGAAAGTTCCACTAAACATAAGTCTGAACATTTCTCCAGTGCTACCAAATTTCGCTTTTTGTAACAAGTTGTTAAATTGTAAATCTTTTACAAAATGTACCAACTCCGAAAATATTGTACGAGGGTACCAAGTTGAAATAAATGTACCAATTTTGGTACAATTGTACCAAAGTGGCAACCGTATTTCCAATTTCGATATTAGAGATAATTTTTTAAAGGATGGTAATATGAAAATATAAGAAATAATTGTTGCTTTTATAAAGCAAGGCTAGGTATATCTTAACATGGTTTAAATGCAATAAGGTACAAAAGTTATATCAATTTAAATTATTCCAAAATGTTTCCTTCTGTCCTTGCGAGAAACAAACTCTTTCACCACCTCCATCGAATTAAATTCTTCGGTTTTATCTTTGTGAATGTGTATAAGTGTCGCATGAGTGAGTCGTTTCTGTGTCATAGTTGCTCCAAGATACGTTTTAAGTCGTCTTGGTGCACAAAAAGAACGCTCAGATGAAGCTGCTGATGCAAGCACAGTCAAAACCAAAGCAACAAGTTTTTCAACTTCATTTAAAAGTTTTTTCAGTGTATCCGAATTTTTTTCAAATTGGAATTGCAGTAGAAACTCTACATTTTGTTCTATCTTTTTGAAAACACAGAGAAAGAAAATGGATATCCGAAAGCATGCTATGAAGAAAAGAGAAAGAAGAGCAAAATATATGTTACAAAAATATTATCGTTGTGAACAAAACTGATATTTTGAATAACTTTTGAAGTTTTCTTTTTAAATTGTTTATCTAGCTAAATAAGCGGGGGGGGGGCAACTGCCTCTCTTGTCCCACCAATGAACATTGTATTCGAAGTAACAGCATATTCCAAACAACATAATATTGCAATATTGAAAGATACCATTTCCTATGACTGTCTCCTTTAATTTAATCAGTTTTAAATGTTTCTTTATATTTCTCAAGTAACACCCGTCACAATCTGTGTAACACCCGTCACACATTAAAATATTTAATAAAAATTTCATAAAACGTATCTCTAATTTTTTTTTTAATGCAGGGTTAATCGTCAAAGATTATTTCATTGACAGTAATTTAAATAATTATTTTGATAATTCTAGTTTGGCTAAATTTCACAAAAATTTAAAATGAAGTCAGATTTTACAATGAGTACTTGTAACACCCGTCACAGGTACATTTAGAAAAATTACACAATTATTGACCATGATTTTGAAAGATTTTTTCCACGTATGGATAGACAAGCATAAAAGCAATTTTTTATGACTGCAAAAAATTTAAATACTATTATATATTGTAATATATTGATATTTAAAGGCGTGCAAATGTAACACCCGTCACTGTGGAATTCTCCAAGACATGTTTTACCGAGCGATGGATTTATCGTACCCGCTTGTGTCGTCTATGTCTATGCGTTGTAGAGTTCAGAAGCGTAAACGGTTGTTACTTCCAAAATAAGTCCTTCACCTTCTCATTGCACCTGAATTTGCGAATGACTCAGTTCTAAATAATGAAGCCAATTCAGATTCAGAAGGCGATGAATTGGACGAAAATAGAAGTGTTTGCTTAAACAATTTGTTTCTTTCGGATGATGAATAAAAATTTAAGGTAAAATAAAAATTAAAAAAGTTAAATGAACGAAAAGTATTAAACAGAAAAAAAAATATTACAAGCAAAAAAATAAAAAAAAATATATCAAAAATGAAAAATAAAAAAAATATTAAAAGCAAAAAATAAAAAATAATTTATGAAAAAATATTAAAAGCAAAAAAATAAAATTGCAATTAATAAAAAAAAAATATAAAAAAACCCAAAATTAAAAAAAATATTAAAACCAAAAAATAAAAAAAAGAATATAAAAACAGAAAACAGAAAGCAGAAAAAATATAAAATAAAATAAAGAAAAAAAAAGCATGAGTCTCTCCCTGCAATTTCTATGTGGTGACCCTGATAGCTATTTATGTAGGCTAATTGCGGGTTTTGTTTTCTCGATTTTATAACATATTTATCGTTCTAAAAGTGCTATTTTCTAAAAGCTTGTATATTTATATTTAGTTCACATATCACACGTCAGATTCTTTCTCGTATCCCGCCTCTCTTTTAATACCCCAGTATCAATAATAACCAAACTTAAGTTTATATTTGACAGTGCCACGTTCCTATGTTGAATTCCGCTAATTTAGTAGAAGATATACAGTATTTTATTGATAGTGCCACGCCCTTTTGTTTAATCCCACCCCATTTTTCTGTCGAACTTTGAAAATATGCTTTATTTCACGTATCCTGCACCAAGCTTTATTAAATTCTGTCTATTCAATGACAAGAAATGATTTTTGGCCACTTTTCCAAATTTCTGGCTCAATGACCAGAACGTGTTAACGGCCTATGTCGTTATGCTGCTGCATGACTCTTTCATTAAAATTAAGGTTTATATGGAAATGAACACACGAAGAGACGATGGGCTCAAACGTGCATTCTTTTTTTATTTGAAATCTTAAGCGACAAACTGACTTTCGTATGACGCTATTCATATTTTAATAGTTTAAGGAAATCATGCATTATTTAGTAAACACCTTACGATTTTTCCCACTGGGGTTTGCTCGATACTCGCACGCATACACACACAACAATTAGACTGTAACGTGACGGTTTCTACCAAATCACACCACCCGCAAGCTGCTTAAAGTAACTTCGTTCCTGAAATGCTATCAGTAATTATTCATATAATATTGTATAACTACAACACGATATATGGTTTAATTGCTTTTATAAACAGGTGACAAGATTTTTTTTTTAAATGTTTCTGTTTGTTTTTTTTTTTGAGTGACCTGAAGGAGTTTTGTTTAAGCGTCTAAAAATTCTAACAGCAATTTTATAGCCAAACCTTCGAAACCCTAAACATTTAAAATCCTCATAAGACTGATGGTTTCTACATCCAAAATCACATTAAATGACAGCAACAGTTTAATGTCACTTTAAAAAAAAAAAAAGTAATCATTAATATATATTATCTGTCAGCATTTTAACCCGCTTAGAGATTAAAAATTGTACCCAGCATTATTACAAACTTTATCTCATAAACTTTTTAAATGAAATGAGAAATGATTTATTAAAACCTGCTGGTTTATCATCACTAAATTTAGTACAACTATAAATCAACTCTAAAGTGACATGGCCTCCAAGTTGTCAAAAAAAAAAAACAACAACAAATAGAAACATTTAAAAAAAACCCATCTTGTCACCTGTTTATAGGCAATCATATAGAAAATTAATGAAAACAAAAGATGTTCTTCATCATATCATTAAAATAATAAAAAATTAAGAATGTTTTACCTGCATTATCTACATCCTGGGAACAGAACATTCAAAGTCGCACACACACATGCTGGCATGTGTTATGAACATGCTCATAAATTCATGCATAAAGATTCTTAAGAGTAGATAAGCGCAGATATTGGCGCCTTCGACTAAATTCTAAACGAGTTAACATATCGAGATATTTATCTATTTGTAAAATGCGTAAATTCAAAGTTGGGAGAAATCATTAAATGAACAGCATCGTCAACAGGGCAATACAAGTAGTGTGCCAGCAGCCAGTAACGCTGCTTAAAAAAATTGGTGACTCTGATACACTCAAGAAAAGTTGTTAGTAAGTTTTCAATTTTAATTTACTCGTAAATAATATATATGGTAAGTTAAATGTTTAATAATAAAGTTCGTTATTGAAATTTATTTAAAGACATATTGTTAAGTTTCTAATAAAATTACCTCTTTTTGTTTATTAACCATTTTTATACACAAATCGTTTTTAATAAAACGAATATCTACAATATGCTTCACAACTTTCTTAAAAATACTGCAGAATATATAATCCAACAATTTGTGAAATCTGATAAGAAATATCAGAAGTAGAGACCATGTGACAAATATTTCGCTTTAAGATAAATTCAAAACAAAATTTAAAAATGCTTTCCTTAGCTTCATCTTAAATTTAAGCAAAAAGTTTTTATTGTGTCTTCTTCTTAAAAAAGATGTTCAAATTTAAGAAAAAAGAAATATGTAGTGAACTAAAAAAGGTATGGATATTATGGTATGCTTTGGATTTCACGTCTTCATTTTATTTTTGTACAAATCAGGAGCCATACAAAAGCATTTCTGGGTAATTCCGCTAAAAGTGCCATTTTTTCATTTGAAAAATGGATAAATGTAAAAAAAAACTTGAGGTCAGAATTATGGATTACTTATAAATGGTCCGCCATCTAACTTTTTTTTTCAACTAGTGCTTATTTCGTGAATGGTAACACTTAGCTCATGTCTGATTTGACAGGTAATTAGTTTTATCCTTCCGCTGAACGAATATGGTTGTGTATACGCTTGAACAACGCTGGGAAATATTGCGACATTACTTTGAAAATCATGGTAATGTTGCAGAATGTGTGCGAAAATTGCGTACGGATTTTGGAAGAAGAGAAGCACCGTCAGCTCCGTATGTTCGTTATCTTGTGAAAAAAGTGAAAGAAACTGGCATCCTCATGGATAAACCAAAGCGTGAAAAGCCAAAAGCAGTGCGTACACCCGAGAATATTGCTGCTGTGGCAGAAA
The DNA here is from genome assembly GCA_963920525.1 of Dichetophora obliterata. Lineage (NCBI taxonomy): Eukaryota > Metazoa > Arthropoda > Insecta > Diptera > Sciomyzidae > Dichetophora > Dichetophora obliterata. Next base: position 116,461,280 of record OY986438.1, on the reverse strand, counting down.
GTGTGCGTGAAGCGCTATCAACATCATTTCACCGTCGTTCTCAACAATTGAACATTTTGGAGACATCATTGAGACGAATTTTGCATAAAGACCTTGGTATGACGCCATACAAAGTCCAATTAGTTCAGGAGTTGAAGCTAACTGACCAGCCAATGCGTTTTCGCTTCGCTAAATGGGCCTGCGATCGACTTACAGAAGATGCCGATTTTGCCAAAAATCATCATTTCAGATGAAGCTCATTTTGATCTTGGCGGGTATGTAAACAAGCAAAATTGTCGCATTTGGGGCACAGAAAACCCGCACGCATACATTGAAAAGCCGCTGCACCCAAAACGAGTCACTGTTTGGTGCGGATTTTGGTCCAGAGGCATAATTGGGCGATTTTTCTTCGTAAATGAGCAAGGAGTGGCCGTTATAGTCAATGGCGATCGTTATCGGGTCATGTTGAACGAATTTTTGTACACAAAAATTGAAGAGGAGGATATTGGCAACATTTGGTTTCAACAGGACGGCGCTACGTGCCACACAGCCGAAGCTACACTCGATGTTTTGCGCCCTGTTTTTGAAGATCGCATTATCAGCCGCAGAGCTGATGTCGTTTGGCCACCTCGGAGCTGGAATTCGACACCGTTGGACTATTATTTTTGGGGTGCCCTCAAAGATAAGTGTTACGCCGACAAGCCAGAGACCATTGACGCTTTAAAGGACGATATTCGTGAAGCCATTGGTGAAATACAGCTGCACACAATCGATAATGTGCTTAAAAATTGGACCGATCGTGTAGGCTACTGCATGGCCAGTCAGATTGTACTATCAAATAGAAAAAAAATTTGAGAAAATATTTAGTAGTTTTTTTTATAGAGTTTTCAAAAAAAAAAAAAAAGTTATTTGGCGGACCCTTTGTAATTGGCCCCAAAGTAAGTTGAAATAGCTTGAGGCCACACGTTATAACGTCATGAAATTGATTTGTACGCATTTTGTCTTTTTTGAATGGTTACAGAAATCAAATATTGGAATACCTTGTTACAGGAATGACAAAATCGTCTTTGTTTGGAGATCGCAGGCATCAGAGAAAACTAAAATACTTTTTCGCACATTTTTACCATATATTTGATAACTACTTTAATGTGTTATACTCAATTTCGTTTAAGACTATCAACAACTGAATACACAGTTGGTTACAGAAATGACAAATTTTTTGCTGCGTGAAATTAAAAAAGTGGGCTAATCGAGGGACGAAAAGTTTGTAGATGAAACATACGTTAAACAAATTTTATAAGTATTTTAAATGGCAAAAAATGAACATGGTATACGTAATATTTTGACCTTGTCATCTGAACCTGTAGAAATATCAGTTGTTAATGATACTGTACCCACGCAGTACTGCAAAAATTTCACTCCAAGTCAACTCGAATTTTTTATTGTTTCAGATCCCTCAGTAGTTTATCTATTCGATCAACTTTATTTTTTATCTGACCACGACTTAATTTTTTGTTCGTTAAATGTTACTTTGTCAAGTAATGCCATTCCTAATAATTTTTCTTTCCGTGATTTCAAACATATTAAATATCAGTTCCTGTACCTCTATGTGCCAATGTTATCTTTCAATTAATATTATGGCTTCACCATAATAAAAAAGGATATCGTCGTTGCGCGTGCAATACCGCGTATAAGTATACGAAAATGCATAGCCGCCGATACGCGGTATTGCACGTGCAACGACGATATCCTTTTTTATTATGGTGAAGCCATAATATTAATTGAAAGATATCATTGGCACATCGAGGTACAGGAACTGATATTTAATATGTTTGAAATCATGGAAAGAAAAATTATTAGGAATGGCATTACTTGACAAATTAACATTTAACGAACAAAAAATTAAGTTATGAGTATACGAAAACGCATAGCCGATACGCGGTATTGCACGCGCAACGACGATATGCTTATTTCTCTTTTAGTACCGGTTACATATCTTTTTGATAAACACGTACCGCTACATACGACATCCGTTAAAAATGTGTCTTGTCTCTGGTTCAACCAATACGTCTCTAATAGTATTAAAAAAAAACTACATAAAATATGGAAAATCAGACCATTATCTGAAAACTGGGAACCTTTTCGATAGGCTAGAAATGAAGCTGTTCTTTTAGTAAGGCAGGCTCACACACGATATCTTTCTGAGAAACTAAATCTACATATTTCTTAATTCCAAAATGTTGTGGAACAACATAAAAAGACTTGGGTTATGTTGTGTTAATGTTGTATGGTGGAGATACGTACTGCGACCTAAATGAGATCTATAGTACCTCCTTCTCCAGGCTCCGCTGGGTTGTCGTGTTGCAGAATTTTATTTAGTCCTTTTCTCTAATGAATTTGAGAATATTCTTAGGTTCAAAGGATGAAACGTGCTCTACACTCCGCTCATAATTCCCCAGTGCTAATTTACGTCTGCGAGCCATGGTGTCGCAGTTTGTAAGTAGGTGTATTGAAGTCTCCTGTGCGGTTTCTATGCCCAATTTCATCAGGTGATGTTTAAGCTTACAGTGCCCTGTACGAAACCCCGTTAGAATCCTTAGATTCGGTTAACCTAAGTTTATGCACAATTTTACTCTCCGAGTGTTAAAATCTCTGAGGAGCAATTTGGATTGTCTTAGCTTTGGGAGGCTTTTCCAAAGGTTTGAACGTTTTTGCCCCTCCTCCCTTCATAGTTCTTTTTTTATAGAATGTGTGCCCAATCCGCAGAATGGTTCTGGTTTTATAAATTTTAGACAATCGGTTAGACATTCGGCTTCTTCGGACCCAAAGTATAGTAACAGTGTTATTCTTGCCTAGTTCGTTGAATTTTGTTAGGCATTCCCATGTTATTCTCGGTGATATCTCACTGGAAACTAATGCTTTGGTTGCTGCTTGGCAGTCTGACATCATAATTATATCCTGACCTTTGTATTTTCGGTCCAAGTTGAATTGTGCACACAGCTGTATTGCTAAGATTTCCGCTTGGAAGATACTGAGTGTTGTCCCCATAGGTTCGAAGTGCTTGGTTCTTGGCCCATACATCCCTGCTCCTATACCTTCCAATGTCTTGGAGCCATCCGTATACCATGATATACTGTGCAGTTTCTTGACTTGCGATATCATCTCGCTTTCTTGGTACTGTCCCACTCTTTCTTGGTATTAAGCCTAATTTCGAAGTGTTTTTCGAAGTTGTACCTTTTTACTATATCGTCTTTTGGTAGATCGATGTAGGGAGTGTGCTTTGCAATATCCTCTTTCTCTCTACTGCTCATAGTTTTACCTAAATTCCTCATTGTGGTTAGTTTGGTTCTTTCAGCCCATGCTATTGCACCATGGGTCTCACCATCATGGTATACATCCAGCGAAGAATTATTGGGTTACAACCCCAGCTTTTCCCCGCCAGGTTCCTACATACCATGAGAACATGCTTGCTTTGTTTCTAGTTTCCTCTGCATATGTTCTGCAGAGAAGCTCTGAATCTAGTTTGAGTACCAGGTACTTTACTTCTCCTTTGAAGGAAATCTCCGTACCATCCATTCTCATAGTTCGGAGATTAGGCAGGCTTCTTTTGTTAGTAAAAGATACTATGGTAGTTTTTGCTGAGTCAATATTTAATCCCACTGTGTTGCACCATTCCTTTGTTACTGACAGTCCTCTCTGTATAAGGTTACAGAGTGTATCCACGAACTTCCCTCTCGCTATTAAGGCGATGTCGTCTGCGTAACCCTGACTTTATGTCATTCTCGGTTAGCTTCGATAATACTTCGTCCAAAACAAGACTCCACAGCAGTGGAGAAAGGACTCCGCCTTGTGGGCAGCCTTTTGTTATCTTAATTCTTATCGTGGTGGTGCCCACTTTTGTTTCTGCAGTTCTAGTGCTAAAAATTTGGCATATCGATCTGCTGAGCATATCATTTACTCCTTTTTTGTGTAGTGACTTCTTTACAGCCTCGTGAGAAGTGTTGTCAAAGGCTCCCTCTATGTTTAGAAATGCACAGAGTACGGTTTCTTTGTTTTTGAGAGCTGACTGGATGTTACTAGTCAGCTGGCTTAAAATAGGGCAGATTCTGTGGACTTACCCGCTCTATATGTATCTATCAATGTATAGCCATTGCTTTGTGTATCTTGGCTGTGGCTGGCGTGGAAGAAATGTCTTCGCATAAGGTTCTTAAGCTTTGTCCTTTGGGTTCTCTGATTTTTTAATTGCACTCCGTTAGAGTCACCGTGTAGTTTTCCGTTGCACTTTGCATCATTAAAGCTGCATCGCACATTTTTTAAGAGTCTGGTCAGACCGGCGCTCTACCAAGGAGTATATTTTGTTCTTGCCTTTGTTGGACAACTAGATTCATGGGCATTATATACTGAATTGTTTACCTACTCTATATAGCATTCGAGTTCTAGGATGTTACTAATTCTACTCCTAGCTTTTACGTTTTATAGGTTTTCTTTTAGGGTATTGGTGTATGTGTCCCAACTGGTATTTCTTGGGTTTCTTTTAGGTTCTATCTCTTGACATTTTGCCCCAAGTCTTAACTCTATTATTCTATGATCAGATATTGAAGGTTCCGGTGATACCCTCCATTCCCTAATCATATCTCCAACATCTTGGCTTCCTATAGTGAAATCTAAGACCTCTTCTCTAGCCCTAGTTACAAAAGTAGGTGTTACCCCTAAATTGAAAAGGTCTAGGTTACTACTAAGAAGAAACTCTAAAAGGTACCTCTGGTGTTAACGTCGGTGCTTTCCCAGATTGTGTGGTGCGCGTTTGCGTCACAGCCGATGAGTAGTGGAAGTTGCTTTTTCCTGCAGCGTTTCACAAGTCGTTTTATCTCCGCTGGGGGATGTTTGCATCGTCCGCAAGAAAGTAAGCGAATGCAATTACTATGGCGAATGCAATTACTATGGCGTGGTGGTTGCCATTAGTTTCGATATGCGTCTCGATAACGGTTAGGTCCCGCGACAATGGAGAGAGCATGAGGTCCATTCACTCTACCTGACCCTCTATTGAAGGTGTTGCGGTGATGACTGAGACGGAGGCGAACTTCTCTCTGCCAACTTCGCCAGGTGTTTGTGTTGGTGGCGTTGCGTTTTTTCCTTCATTGGGAGTTACTGTGGACGTAACTGCTGCGGACGTTACCACTGTTGACGTTGCTGCTGTGGACGTTTCCACTGTTACCGTTACCACCGTTGACGTGGCAGCTGTGGACGTTGCTGCTATGGACGGTTTGGTCGGTGGGGGAAATTTTGTGCCCAACACCGAGATGGTTCCAAAGCGGAAGCTGATAGTCGAGCCCCGTGACTTGATAGTCTCGAGTGACTTTCTATCTATCGAAAGTGTGAGCATATGTCCGCTTCCCTCATCCTTGGAGTTAAGGATCTTACTTTGTACTTCGTGTTGATACCATCATTCTGGGCGACAATTAGTCCCATAGATCTATTGATCTCTTTACTGGAGCTTCTTCGCCAGAACATCCGGATAGTGTGCCCTTTTCGGACCCCTTTCCCTTTGCTCGAGCTTTGGTGTTGATGCTCGCAGCCATCTGCTGTTAAGGGGTTAGAACAGTCGACCAGCAACATGCCTGGCCGGAAGTGAATTCCCTCAAACTGTAGCTTGGTGGATAAGTCCTTCCCTACTTCGCTGAGTATGGCTTGTTCCAGCTCCGAGAGCTCATTCAGACCTGGCATTTGCCGGGGATATTCTTTAGGCAGGACCGCTATTTGGATGCCTTTGGTTATGCTGGCATAGCTGGTCCTCTTTATCTGTGGTTCTAGCTCGTGTAACTACTATTACTTCCAGGAGCTATTGTGACCTTCTTGCTCTCTGAACGTTGAGGGGGCGTTATCTCCCTGCAACTCCTCTTCGTTGCCTCTGGTTAGCCGACACCCAAAACAAAAGCTGCGTACTACGTACAAAACAATAATTATATTGGACAAAGCTACGAACGACTTTGTGAATAATACAAATGACCGTTTGTACATTGTACAAATAAAAATTTGTATATTTTACAAACGCATTCGTTTCATCTACAAAAGATACGAACGCTGCTGCCACCGCTTTGTATATTATCAAACAATGTTCGTTCAGTTCACAAATTTATGCATTATAGATTTTTAAAAACTAGCGTTTGTAGAATGTACAAAGTTACAAATTAAAAATATTTTTTCATGCCGCCAACACTAAAAAAGGTTTGCACTAGCCTCTGTTTGTATTTCTACAAAGATTTTATTCGTAATTTAATCCTAAATACTTTTTGGGTGTGGGAAAAAAATGTTACCCCTTTCAGGTAAATCATTCATAATTCACAGGTGAAAACTCCGTTTGATACGAAAGTTTCAAGAATTGAAGCCCCATTCATTCACTATTTCTTCACAAAATTTCAAACAAAAAGCTAAGAGCATTTGGTCTAGAACGTCAAAAAAATGCCTGTTTGAAAACCCGAGATAACGATGAGACGAAATTTTACAAATTTAATGTAAATCATTCATAATACACAGATGAATGCTCCGACTGATACCAAAAATTCACGAATTAAAGTCCCATTTATTCTCCCACACTTAACAAAATTTCAAACAAAAAGCTACCAGCATTTAGTCTAGAACGCCAAAAGAAAAAAAATATAATGGGATAAAATTTCACCCCATTCGACTGGAATGGGTTTATAACATTATATTAGATAATATACTAAAAACATATGAATTTATAAAAGTGTGTAACTTAACGCATTTTATTTTAAATTTTTTCTAGTATTACTTAAATTTTTTGAACAATCAATAACTATTCTTTACAATAAAATTTAATTAACTCAAATTGAAAGCCCTGGCAGCTAGTTACTCGAAATATTATGTCTTAGCTGTAATAATTTATTATTAAAATTAATTTTTCTAAATCAAGTTTTTGGGATTTGAATTTTCGTAAAAAATCAGTTTTCGACGTTTTAAACGATTTATGTCAATTTTGTGCAGCCTGCAACTCCGACAAAAGTTACGGCAAACTTTTTTCCTTCAAATTAAGGTTTTCATTTCCGTTAGTGAAGCTCCATGCAACATTTGACCCAAATAATAATATAGTTATTCCGTTAAGCCGGTGCGTTTAAAAAAGAATTGCTGATTAACATTTTGAAAAAACAAGGTACTGGCATAATTCAAAGAAAATTTTCAAGTTTATAGGCCATCAAGTTATATGACTTATAATAACATTGACTCATATTATCTCAAAATTAACGAAAAATCGTATTTTTGCAGTTTAAGGAGAAATTGTAAGCCGTGGTTCGGATTTAACAACCAACAATTTTTCGGAAATGACTACTCTTCTGTTTCTTCCGACTTTTTAACTGGTCTGTGTTAACGACAATCTATATTTCAGAAAAATCACCAGCTACCAATTTAATATGCGAACTCACTGAATGCTAAAACTGATTTTGATGTGATTTTATATGAAAGTGCACCGTGACGTATGAGTATCACATAACTCAAATATTAAAAAACTAAATGACACTCAAACGTCCGGGTACGCTGTTTTATGAAATAAAATTCTTTAAACAAAATTAAACTTCAACGCCTGGTAAGTAAAAAAGTGTTAATAAATAAAGAATTTATTGTAAAAAAGTACAATATGTGCACATAAGTGCGCACATTTAAAAACTATTACTTCCATAAAATTGTTTGAACTTTTTTTTGCAGAAATGTCTTTACTAGACCCTTTAATATTAGTAAGAATAATACCTTAAAAAATATTTTTCACTGTATTTCTTGGTGCGGGATTGAAGAGGTTAAAAATTAACTTTGTAGTTAAGATAAGAAGACTTATAAAAATTTGAAATTTTTCTCTTAGTTTCTATTTTTTTTTATAAGAAAACTTTTTAATATTTTCTTACGGTAAGAGATTTCTTATTTATTTTTAAAGCATTTTTATGTTTCTTAAGCTGATTAGTTTTTTAAGTTTTCTTATTATGCTGATATTTTTCGGCCTTTTGTTGTTTGTTGCTTTAATAAATTTAGCTTTGGACCAAAATAATAAAACAATATGTCTTAATTGTCCTAATAACAAGTCTGAATTACTGTTTGTTTAGTCCTTTAAATGTTTTAAAGAAAACAACAAGTTTTTGACTTTCATGGTAAAAGTTTTTTTTTGTGATTTTTATGTGTCAATATATTAATGTTACGTGCATTCAATTTTTAGCCCTGTTGAAGGCCCAGACAGTGAGCCGAAATATTGGAAAATAGGAAAATAAAAAACAAAAATTTAAGAAAGTTTTATCTTTTTCTACGGTAACAGCCCAGTTTTCTTATTATTTTAAATACTTTTATTTACTTCTTTTACTTACCACAGTTTTTTTTCAAGATTCTTATCCAATCCAATTTAACCGATAGAAATAAACTTACGAAAGCATTGAGCTGTTTTGATTTTGATTAAAACACATAATTTTAAGTGAAATTTTATTGTTTGTAACAAAAAACTAATTAGTTTTATAAGTTTTCTAATTGTTTGAAAAAACATATTAAAGCTTTTTTAATGTTTCAAATAATAATACTTTTTAACTTAAAAAAGTTATTATTTAATAAATACCTTTCCTTTTTAATTAAAATTATACTTATTAATTGAAAAATTTTTCTTATCGTTTTAATAAGAAAACTCATTTTATTGTATTTTTATTATTAAGAAATTTTTAGTTGTTTGAAAAGTTTTCTTATTATTTGTATAAGCTTTTATTTAACTTGCTTCGTTCTGTATGTATGTATGTCCTCAAAACGTGCAAGCCATTTTTCGACAACTTTTTGGTATCCGATTAAGCTGAAATTTTGCATACATATGTAAGTCCGGTGACAATGCAATATTATGATAAAAATTTTTGCCACACCCCCTTTTACTTCCCACAAATCATTAAAAATGCTATATCTCTAAAACTACGGGGCCGATTCAGCTGAAATTTTGGCAGTAAATTTCCTTCGAGTAGAGGATAATTAAGAAAAAAATTTTGCCACTCCCCCTTTTACCGCCCACAAATCCATAAAATGCTATATCACTAAAACTACGGGGCTGATTCAGTTAAAATTTTGGCAGTTAATTTTCTTCAAGTAGAGGATGGTTCAGGAAAAATGGTTCCACACTCCCTTTTATCCGCCCACAAATAAATAAAAATCCTACATTTTCAAAACTACGGGGCTGATTATAAGCTGATTATAACTTGCTTTATTCATATGTTTTTTTTTTTTTTTTATTTTATTCGCGAAGGGGGAACCTTCAAAAGGCCCCACCGTGCAGGTGGGAGTGTACGATTTTTACGCACTAAACCTACATGATACCTCGCGGTATCATAACCTCCGCATTGAATCTTTGACCCTATAGGACCCCGCGGGACCGCCGTAAAGCATAACTTCGCGGGGCTTGGGAACAGCACTAGGCTGGAAACTGTTTGGCCACTGCCGGGATCTACTGTGGGATGGTCGTCGGGTCAACAACCTTTACCTCATCTATCTTGCGTGCGCTCAACTCTTCGCAGCTCTTCGGTTATTTTTCTAGCCAGGGTGCTAACCATCGACCAGTTCTCTTCGCTGTTTAGCATAAGAGAAACCATATTTTGCTGTGTTAACGTTTCGCCGAGGTAAGCCGAGGCCTCAAGTCTGGCGTTATGGAACATGGGGCACACAAAAAGAACGTGTGCCGCGTCTTGCAGCGTGTTTCCTGTGCAATTAGTGCAGTAAGGATCGATCGCGTGTTTATACTTGTGAAGGTATGCCCTGAAGCAACCATGTCCGCTCAGTATCTGTGTAAGGTAGAAGTTCACTGAGCCGTGGCTTCTGTCATACCACTCGGTTAGGCTAGGAATGAGCTGGTGCGTCCACCGACCCTTCTCTGAACTATCCCAGCGGTCTTGCCATTTTTGCAAGCTTCTCTCTCTAGCGAGTTTTTTATTAGCTGTTGTGCTTTCACTACCAGCTGTGAGAAGCGCTTCTTCCACGAGAAGGTCAATAGGGATCGCGCTAGCTAGAACCAGTGCTGCATCTCCGGATACCGTTCTGAAGCTGCAGCAGACCCTGAGTGCGCCAAGTCTGTAAACTGACTCTACTCCGTGTCGGTAGGACTTCGTTTTCATCGCTGTGTACCATACAGTCGCACCATACATCATAGTAGATCGCACTACGTTGAGGAGCAGTGTTCGTCGTGCTTGTTTGGGGCCTCTTGTGTTCGGCATTATTCTAGATAGCGCCAAACATACTTCGGATGCTTTCCTGTGTGCGTACTGCATATGTTGCTTAAATGACAGTCTGGAATCGATCATTACACCGAGATATTTAATGAACGGCTTCGATTCAATTACTGTTCCACGAATACTGATGCTAGTGGTTTCTAGTTTTTTCCGACTACTTATAAGTACCATCTCAGTCTTATGTTCAGCTAGACTAAGTCCCGCTCTTCGCAGCCAATCGCAAATCATAGCGATAGTTACACTACTGAGGGCCTCAGCTTCTTCACGGTGTTTTGCTGTCGCCACAACTGCAAGGTCGTCGGCAAAGCCAACAATCTTGACGTCTGCTGGCACCTCAAGCCTGAGAACCCCATCGTACATGACGTTCCATAGCAGGGGGCCAAGAACCGACCCCTGTGACTTCTTTCTTGCTTTATTCATATGTATGTATGCTTGTATGTATGTATGTATGTATGTATGTATGTATGTATGTATGTATGTATGTATGTATGTATGTATGTATGTATGTATGTATGTATGTATGTATGTATGTATGTATGTATGTATGTATGTATGTCTTTTTTTTTGTTGGACGTAGTGATAGCGCGCTATCATCTAGTGGCCCCACGATACTCCACCAGCTCCACCCCGGAACCGCGTCAGCATTTCATCAGGACGGGGGTTTGATTTCGTAAGATTCCTACGTCCTCCTTAAGCAAGGAGGTTCGGAACTACTGAAGTTTCTCTCCTTTAATATTTTATTTATGTGTCTTTCACACAAAGTCCATGCATGTTCAGATTTTAGCATTTCGTTCAACAGATTCTCTTCAGTTAATGTAACACCTAGCATATCATTTAAAGCTCGTCTCTCCTCCAACCACTTTTCACATTCGAAAAGTATGTGCTTTGCATCTTCTTCTAGCGCTGCGCATGAATCACAGCTGCTTATTTCTTTAAGTTTAAATCTATGCAGGTATTTGTTAAAACTACCATGGTTTGTCATAGCCTGAGTCAGAAAATATCCCATGTTTCCATGTCGTCTTTCCAGCCAGACTTTTATATTGGGGATAAGGCTATATGTCCAGCTCCCGTTCATGTTTTGATTCCAACGTTCTTGCCATTTAGTCACTACATTGTCCCTGGCATTAATTTTTATTTCTGAAATTTTTTTCTTTCGCTCTTGTGTATTAGTGTTCGCCCAACTTATAAGTTTAGTTTGGGTATATATTTCTTCTCTTTCCAGTATTAATAAGTCTATTGGTGGCAGACCTGCAAGCACTAAAGCCGCACTTGTGGACACTGTACGGTACGCTGATATAATACGGAGAGCACTAACTCTCTGTGCTTTCTGTAGTTCCCTCATATTATTCTTCAGATTCAGTGCCCTGACAAAGGTTGGAGCAGCATAAAGAAGCTGGGAGTGTACTACGCTGTTTATTAATTTTCTCATCTGCGGCCTTGGGCCACCACAGTTTGGCATTATTCTGGCCAATGATGCTGCCGATCGCAAAGCTTTGTCACGAATATTTACTACGTGCTGTCCAAAGCTAAGTTTGTCATCTAATTGCACACCCAAATAGCATAAGCTTCGTTTAAAGGGTATCTCTCTATCTTGTAGACGTATTTTCGGTATTTTGAAGACCCTACGATCTGTCACTAGAATTGCTTCCGTTTTTGGAACTGCAAGTTTCAAACCGTTTCTTCGCAGCCATCTGTTACAACGACATAAGCTATCGTTTACCACTATCTCGATTAATTCGGCAGTTCGCTGGTTTACTACCAGAGCAATATCATCAGCGTAACCTATTAGTTTTGCACCTTCTTGTAATTCCAAATTCAGTAGACCATCGTACATTACATTCCACAGGAATGGTCCTAATACTGAGCCCTGAGGTACACCTGCTGTTATTTGGTGCTCTTTTATACCATTTTCCGTCTCATAGATTAAAATTCTGTTATCCAGATAGTCTGATACTATGTTAAAGAGATAGTTATCTAAACGTCGGTTTCTGAAAGCTTGTAGTACTACTTTCCACTTTACTGTGTTAAAAGCATTTTTAACATCTAGTGTTATTATTGAGCAGTATTCTCCTGTTGTTTTGGCCTGTATAGCTTTATTGCATACTGCGCTAATGGCATCAACTGTACTCTTCCCTTTGCGGAAGCCATGTTGCATAGGGGATAGTCCGCCAAGGTCATCTATGCGCTCTTCCAAACGTTTTAGCATTACGTACTCTAATAATTTTCCTAGTGAATCCAACATACAGAGTGGTCTATAGGAACTAGGCTCATTTAATGGTTTATTTCCCTTTCGTAACAAAACTAACTTTTGTATTTTCCATTTAGCTGGAAAGATTCCGTTTATTAGACATGAATTGAAGACTTCAAGTAAAAGATCTGGCCATATCTCACATACTACTTTTATGACCTCATTTGGTATACCATCTGGTCCTGGGCTCTTACCTATTTTTAGTTTACTACATGCATGTGTAATGTCATCTACGTTCAGAGGGATGAAACCTTCGACTTGATAATTTGGTTCTCTTTTTAGCCCATCTACATCGAATGGAAATAGTGTTTCTACTATTGTTGTTGCCCACACTGGTTCTTTAATGCCGGGTATAGGTTTAATGCTACCAAGCTTTTTCATCACAATTTTGTACGGTTTGCCCCATGGGTCGGAATCTATTTCGTTACATAGCTCTGTCCAGCATCTTTTCTTACTCTCTTTTATGGCTGTTCTTAAGATTTTACGTGCCGTTTTATACTCAACCGTTAAGAGCTGGTTATCATAGTTTCGTGTTGACGCTCGACGTGCTGCAAGGCATTTCGCCCTCAACTCACGTATTTTAGCATTCCACTAGTATACTGGGCGCTTGTTATTGTATTTTTGAGCTCTTGGCATTGCGACATTACACGCTTTTGTGAGTATCTTCGTCAGCGACTCTGCGGCATTTTCTACATTTATATTTTCGGATTGGTTTTCCATATTTCTATCCTTAGCCCGAGTAATATAATCGGACAATTTTTTGTCATCAAGTTTTCTGACGTTCCATCTTGGGAAATTTGCATCTTCTACACTCATATTTGGACGTTCATCTATATTAAATGAGATATACTGGTGGTCACTTAAGGTGAGATCTTCCAGCACTATCCAATTCATGTTTTCATTGTAGAGGTTTGTCGTTCCAAAGGTGATGTCGATAATACTACCACCTGTACCTCTCCGAAAGGTAAGTTTGTCTCCGATATTAAATATCGTAAGACCAAGACTAGCAACCATTTCACACACTGTAGTACCCTTTTTATCCATTTTTTTGGAGTTCCATTCTGTAGATTTACTATTGAAGTCTCCTCCAATGATCACTTTATATTTTGAGGACCTGATAGAAACATCAAGTATGTTAAGGGCTTCTGCAAACAAATTAAAGTCTATATTTGGTGAAAAGTAGCAACTATATACCCTAATTTTGCCCACTGTGACATATACGAAGCCAGCGTTGCTTTCATCAACTTCGCTTATTATTAATCTTCTGTTTCTTACCATGATGGCTGCGCAATGGTTTTTGTCTTCGTACCAAACTTGAGATGGTGGGTTTCTGTACGGTTCGCTTATTAAAAGTATGTCTGCATTAATCTCTGTCGCCTTCTGTATCATCAGGTCTTGCGCTTCTCTACCCCGTCCTAGATTGATCTGTAGAAATTTCGTGATCATTTTCTTGCTTTATTTCTTATGTTGATTGCACACGCTGTACTACCAATATAATGCTGAGAATTTATTGAGCCACTTTCATGGCATAGTATGCATCTCGTTTCCGCTTTGCATTCTTTAGCTTTGTGTCCCGGATTACAGCATTTTCTGCATAGATTGCTTCTATCTGTACCTTTACACTGGCTCGAAATATGACCCTGTTCTAGGCACCTGAAACATTTCTGAACTCTAATCTTACTCCTCAGCCTACACATAACCCATCCTACTCTGACTTGCCTCGTACGGAGTAGTGGAGCTGCTAAGTGCTCAGGTAGTTGAACGAGCGCCTGTTTGGTTCCTCCAAACGATGTTCTAAGATTTAATATTTTGAACGTTGTGGGTTCTTCTACTTTTGTTGCCTTCATAAGAGCATTAACAAGTTCATCTTTATCTGTTGACTCATCCATGTCTCTGATATCAAGAATATGATTTTTGGTAACCGCTCTAATCATGACATCTTCACCAAGCGTGTTACCTATAGCGTTTCTGAGCTTTTCGGCTTGGCCTTCGCCTTTTTTTAGTTGAACGAGTAAGTCTCCAGCTTTTGTCCTTCTGATACCCCTTATCTCCACACCGATATCAGTGGGATTTACTTGTTGCTTCATCTTTTTTATAACATCTGCGTATGACTCAGACGTGTTGGATTTAATTGTTATTGCCTCTCCTTGGATTCGCATTTCACGGCGTTTGTTACTTTGATTATCTTTTTTCTTCCTTGCTTTTCGGTGGCTCACTAGCTCCCAATCATTTGCCACAGCCGGAGTCTCTGGAATATTTATTTCAGCCTGGGTCTGCAGTGCTTTGACTGTTGCAGGTGTTTTCGGCACTTTTCGTTTCCTCTCTTGGGCAGGAGAAATAGGGTCAACTTGAGTGGCTTTAGATAGCACTTGCTTACGCTCGTCGCATGACAAAACTGGGTTACTACCTATCGCTTCCCTGTACTCTTTTAGTTGCTGGTACAGTGCGAAAGCACAGTTAAGATTATCGCGTAACGTCTTGTGTATATTCTTTGCGCCGGAGACAATGCCATTTGATGCGCTAAGTTTATTGCCTAACTCAATAAACGCTTTTTCTTCTGAAATTCTGAGCTGACTTTGATGTCTTTTTTCGCCTTCTAAGCTATCTGCTTTACGAGTATTCACAGGTGTGCTCGTGTAATCTCTTATGGTACACACATTTTTACCAGGTGGTTTTTCTGACCCCTTTGCTTGCGGTGATCTTACTATCACCGAGCTTTTCACAAAGGGATTTTTTAAGACATTTTCATCACCGTTCCTCGTGTACAAGTCTTCATCTCCGTTTTCCTTGTTGTAGGTTAGTTTTGTTTTTTCTTGTTGTTGTTTGTTGTTGTAACTCTCCATTTCAATTGGGTCTCAACTCGAAGCCGCTATCGCCGTTTGAAGTGTAGTTACGTTTTGATCCCATGGTTATCTATGCAAGCAGTGAGGCCATGCGAGGGTTGACATAAGATCCTTATGGGGTATTATGCCAGTGCCGAATCCGTACTAATCAGGAAATATCCATCTGAACCTACACCACCAACTCAATGGTGACAAACATTGAACGTACTCCGAGACTCGCTACGTTTTAACGAGACGGAGGGCAACTGTGACATTAACCTATAAGCCATTTCGTTGGAATTTCACTTCCACTTACTGAGGTCATAGACTGCCACAGTTGTCAGCCCAGGGTGCTTCAAATCCAAAACAGTATCCAGCAATGCCATAATTAGAACCGTACTGGGCTTGATCCTAATGCCTTTCGGCGGGTATTGACTAGGGAAACCACAGAGACGTCACTCTCCTAATTACACTTCTCTCGAAGGTACCCTTGTGGTTGGATACCTAGTTAAGGGCGGTATCCACTCGCCCTGTCACAGGACTTCTTTGGGCACATGCACCACTTTAGTACGCCCTCCATACCTGCCACAACTAGGGTCCGCGGGGTCGTTACTCCCGTTATCCTATTCTGAGGATACCCTTGCGGATGTATGTATGTATGTATGTATGTATGTATGTATGTACCCAGCGGGTAAAAGTAGCGCTGAAACACTAATGATGATGCGCTGTTTTTTAAGCAAGCGGCGCATCTTTTTTGATGAAGCTTACTTTCCTTTTTTGTTCTACGTGTCCGCAAAAGTAGGCGCATTTTTACTGCATCTTTGGTAAGCTTTGAGGATGCAGTTAAATTCAAAAACAACATTAAAGATAAATAAAAAAAGTGCTTTGCATAGTCTGGGATTGAACTCGGACTGCGTAGCTTAGAGTCGAATGTCTTAACACTGTTCTATTTTCTTGCTTGATTTTGTATGAAAAAAATGTAGATAAAAATATGCGCTCAAAAACTCTGAAGTCTGAAGAGCGCGTCCTTAAAGCGTACCAAAACTGCGCATAAAATGCGGTGCTTCTACATGCGCTTTTTATTTTTCCGCTGGGTATGTATGTATGTATGTATGTATGTATGTATGTATGTATGTATGTATGTATGTATGTATGTATGTATGTATGTATGTATGTATGTATGTATGTATGTATGTATGTATGTATGTATGTATGTATGTATGTATGTATGTATGTATGTATGTATGTATGTATGTATGTATGTATGTATGTATGTATGTATGTATGTATGTATGTATGTATGTATGTATGTATGTATGTATGTATGTATGTATGTATGTATGTATGTATGTATGTATGTATGTATCTATGTATGTATGTATGTATGTATGTATGTATGTATGCCCGTCAAAATTTGCAAACCATTTTTCGCAATTTTGCAAACTTGTTGGTATCCGATTAAGCTGAAATTTAACATACAGTGGTGGTCACGAATTTAGCACACACTGTGTTAGTAACTCTAATTTAAATTTTTTACAGCTTAGCTTGAGAACTGTAATCAAATATTTTTTCTTGAGTATTGTTTATGAAGTTAACTCTATATACTGTTAGTTGGTTTCTTAGTTATTCTTAAATTTTCTGACATATTTCAAGTAGTATGAATCAATGTGGTTTAAATGCTGGACAAGAATTTAGCACAGGTTAGAATTACTGTTCCATATCGTATTTTATTTTCGTTAATTAAACTTTACTAGTAAGATATACTAAATTTATTAAGTTTCTATTTGAGTTCTTACAAAAAATTGCAGAAAGGTATGCCGAAAGGCTACTGATGTTCAGAGGCATTTGATTCAGCAAATGAAAAATGGTGGAAGCACAGTTTCAGAGATTTCTTTGCTTCTTAGGTGTTCGTGAAAGTTATTATATAACGCATTACAACATGTAGAGCAGTATAAGAGCATTAAAAATGTAAAATAGCGACCAAGAGCGCGAAAAACAATAGCAAGAGAGGGCCATTTGATTTATAGAGCTTCACTTAGTGATCCTTTTAAGACCTCAAATAAAATTTAAAATGAAATTTCATCAAAATATGGCATAAATGTATCCTCAAAAGGCATAAGAAGACGCTTGAATGAAAACAATTTCCGTAGCTTTATAGCCCAACAAACACCACATGTGTCGCAAAAAAATATTAGATGCAGTCTTGCGTTTGCAAAAGAGTATTTGAAAAGTCAACGAATTTTTGGAAAAATGTGCTTTGGAGGGATAAATCAGAGTTTTGCCGGTTCGCATCTGACAGCAAACAATATGTGTGGCGTCCTCAAAACATGCAACACAATCCAAAGTACACGCTCAAGACGAATAAACAGGGTGGCTGAAATGTTATGGTATGGGCGGCATTTTCTTGACCGGAGTTTGTCCGATTGTTAAAATTTACCAAAAAATGGATCAGCACTATTACAAAAACGTACTTGTCAATACCATGATACCGTTTCAAGAGGATAATTTGCCTCTTAAATTGCGTTTTATGCAAGATAATGATCCAAAGCACAGTGCTCACATAGTTAAGAGTTGCTTGGAAGACAAACATATTGATATTTTGAAGTGGCCATCGGAATCATCGGACTTAAACCCGATTGAGAATCTATGGAGGGATGTCGAGCAGCAAATACTAACAGTAAAATCCAAAAATTTGCCAGATTTGTTTAGGGAAATCCAAAGGATTCGGTATAGTATTCCAAAGTACCGTTGTGAGGCTTAGGTCAATAGTTTACCAAGAATATGAGATGCAGTAATTAAGAATAAGGGATTTCCTACCAAATATTGAGTTTTATGTAATCAATTTTGATTATATTTTTCATCCTAGACATTTTTCGCTCGTGTGCTAAATTCATGACCAAGTCGAAATGCTTATTTTTAATTTTTATTTGATTTAAAGTCCTATAAGAAAAAGTTTTGAAATAAAAAAAATGTATATAAGAAATAAAGAAGACATAATATATACACTAAAAAAAAGTTAATTAAAAATTTACAACAAATAAATGGAAAATATAAGTATTCACTTTACTTTTTTAAGTGTGCTAAATTCGTGACCACCACTGTACATGTGTTAGTCCAGTGACAATGCAATATTAGGGTAAACTCTTTGCCACGCCCCATTTTACCGCCCAAAAATCAATAATAAAAAAAGTAAAAAAAATTTTTAAATAACTTTTATTTAAATAATATTAATACTGTATTAAGGTTAATGGTCTAAAAACTTAAAATGCTGTAGTATTTGCTAAGTTTTAAAAATAAAAGATGGCAGTAAGAAACCTTTAAGACTAAAAAGTAAAAAATAAAAAAAATTAAAATTTTTTTTTAAAAAATCAACTTTTATTTAAAAAAGACTTGAAGTAAAAAGAAAAAAAATAAATTTAAGTGACATTTGTCATATATGTATATAGCAGGTTTATTCTAGGTGCAGCAGAACCCGTCTCTTGGTAACTCATCATCATAATATAAGCGTACTTAAATTGGTAACTTCCAAGGACTTATATAAATTTAGGCTTGAGGCACCGATGTCCGCGATCCGTTATACAGGCTTACTATACATTATCAGTGGCATTGAATATTTTAGTAAGCTTACCTGCATATAAACTTCGACCCATTACATATGTTTCCTACACAATATCAGTGCTTTAAACTTTTAAATATAAATTTGTTTGAAAAATTCTAAATTTATATAAGTTCTTAGAACCAATTTACGTACGCTTATACTATGATGATGAGTAACGAAGAGAGGGGTTCTTCTGCACCTAGAATATACCTACTATATACTTATATGACAAATGTCACTTAAATTTATTTTTTTCTTTTTACGTCTTTTTTAAATAATTGTGAGCGGTAAAAGGGGGTGTGGAACCATTTTTCCATCCATTCCATGTGGAACCGTCCTCTACTTGAAGGAAATTAACTGCCAAAATTTTTGCTGAATCAGCCCCGTAGTTTTGGAGATATAGCATTGTTATTGATTTGTAGGCGGTAAAAGGGGGTGTAGCCAAATGTTGTTCATAAAGTCCATGCTTTATTTGATAGAGCTTTACTGTTTAAATTTCAGCTTAATCAGCCCCGTAGTTTAAGAGATATAGCATTTTTATGGATTTGTGGGCGGTAAGAGGGGGTGTGGCAAAAAATTTTATCATAATATTGCATTGTCACCGGACCTACATATGTATGCTAAATTTCAGCTAAATCGGATACCAACAAGTTGTCGAAAAATGGCTTGCACGTTTTGAGGACATACATACGAACGAAGCAAGTTAAATAAAAGCTTATAATAAAAATAGGAAGTCAAAACTTTGATTTGCAAGTCTGTTTTTCTCATTCTAAGGTTTTATGAAAAAGTCGTACTAAACATTTTGAAGATGTGTGAATGGTTTTAGTGTCAAAATATCAGGAATTCTTAAAATTAAATTGGACAAAATTTCGATGGTAAAAAGTATTTCCATTACACAATTTACGTTAGCTGAAAAGGAGCGAAAGAGGATGAGTCGTAGAACAAAGTATTATACGTGAAAAGACCTGCCATGGATCAAAGAAAATTAGTGTAGAACACTTCATTATCGCATATCGATTTTTTTTTTATTAAAAACATAAGATAAATTTGAGTATATCCTCAATTTTTCCGGCACGTTGATGCAACGCATTCTTGTCCAACGCCCATAAAATATTATCAGTGAAATTGCATGCGTAAATTGAGATCGAATACTGAATTCCAAGGAAATAAAACGATAGTTTTAGCCATAACTTTTAACCGGGAAGAGATATTGGGGTAATTTGTTCACATAAATTATTTTTGAGATTTGAATTTTTAATAAAAGTTATAAAAAAATAACATTTTGGAAAAAATAAATTTCGTCAACTAAATCAAAAGGTTTTGATGACAATAACAGTTAAACAATTTTTGAGCCAAGCTGGAAGACTTTTTGCTAATGATGCTATACTATATGAAAGGCAGTCAAAAATGCAATTTTTACTTGTTTTCTGTTAATTTTTTGAATAAAAAGTCAATATTTTTTAACTTTTTTGAATATAATAAAAAAGTGTATTCACTGACGTAACAGGACAAGTTAAACTGTTCTTTAAAGTTTTTTTTTAGAACTTTTGAACAAAAAGAATTTTAGAAAATATATTTTGAAACAACGGAGATACTTGCATCGAAAGTCAAAACTTCGATATTCATGTCGTTTTTTTTCATTTTTAAATAACGATGTTCTATAAAAAAGTCGTACTAAAAATTTCTAAAATTTTCAAGATAGATGAATCTTTTTGGTGTCAAAATAATATTAATTTGTTTAAATTAAGTCAAGCAAAATTTTTTATTGTTTAAAGTATGTAAATAAAAAAATTAACGTTATTTATAAAAAGGTGGAAGGGGCGTGGTCAAAAAAGTATGTTAAAAGCAAACAAACAAAAAAAACTCACAAACAGAAAATGAGTTTTGTTAATATAACATAGATAGCTGATAGTAAGAAAATAAAATTTTCAGCGATATCTTTTGGCTGGAAGGAGATATTTGGGTAAATTTTTCACATAAATTATTTTTGAGAATTGACTATTTTGTAATAAACACAAATGCAACATTTTTGAAGAAATTAATTTGGCCAAAAAAATTAAAGGCCCTTGATGTTTTGATGACATAAACAGTTTAACAACTTTTGCGCAAAACTGTAAGAATTTTGCGAATGATTATTATGTCATATGAAAGGTAGTCAGAAATTCAGTTTTTACTTGTTTATATTTTTACCACAAAAGCAACTTCTGAGTCCTGTTTTTAATTAAAATACCATAGTTTGAATTTTTTTTGGAAAAAAGATTAAAAATGTATACACTGACTAAGCAGTACACTGCCGTCTTAAGAAAGAAAGTCACAAACGCCAAAATTCCAAAATGTAGAAAAAGGCAGATTCGGAACCGGGAATGAGTTTCTGATTTTTGTGGTTAGCTAAGATTACCCATTTTCAACTCCAAATGACTGAAAAATTTAAGAAAAGTGGTCACTTCTAGTGTGTTTCTTAGAAAGATAAAAAACGTAAAAGCTAAATATCACAAAACTACTCAAATGGAGATATGACTTTTTTACTTAGGAGGATAGTAAAAACAGTTCATACTACATTTTTTAGATGATGTGATTGGACTTTTGTATAAAAAAAAAATAACAGGGAAACAGCCCTATTCTGGCAACGTGACAATTGTTACCCAGTATTTTTTAAATTTCTATGTGTTTGTTGTAATTTTTTGATTTCAAAACAAAATTTGAAGCTCAAAAAACATAATCACTATCTGAAAAGCAGGTTACAATTTTCATCAAAATTCATTCTTTTTGAGCTCCAAATTTTGTTTTGAAACAAAAAAATTACAACAAACACATAGAAATTTTAAAAATACTGGGTAACAATTGTCATTTTGCCAGAATAAGACTGTAAATATATTTAAAAAAACGGACATATATGCATCTAAAATCTAATTTTTAACCTTATTTATTCTTGGGTTTTATGAAAAAGTCTATGTATTAAAAATTTCTACAGTTCTTGATGGTTTCTACCGTGCGACACGACTTCAGACATACTTTTTTTTTAAATATTTATTCAAATATTTTGCGGTGAGTGTTTACTGCCCAGTCTCTACAACATAGTATGTACGATGATTAAATTTTCTTACACGCTTTTTTTGTTTAACTGTCGAATGCGTGATCGATTGTCTGTCGTTGAGATGATCTTCACGTTGCGTGAGTCAAGGCGATTGCTACTAGTGGCTTTACGCACCATAGATTAAGGGTTACCTTAAGATGTCTGTTAGGCCCACTGTGTGCGTGTGTATGTGTGTCTATCTGTCCGTCTGCCTGTATATCAGTCAGTTGGATTTGTTACTGCTCATTCTTAAAACTGTCTGTGTTTTTGTTTGTTTATCTAGCATTAAAGAGTGTTGATTTTTCGATTAGTCGCTGATAAAAGTTATCGTATAATATGTTTGTTTGTTTATTTTTTATTGAAAGAATTGAATAAATTAAATTAATTTCAAATGATTACAATTAAAACTTTGATGATTTTATTTCTCACGATTTTTATAGCTTTGTTTTGGTTATTTATTTCTTTAATTGTATTGTTATTTATTTTAAAAAGATTGAAGGAACTTTTGAATGTTCTGACATATTATAATTACAATTATCATTATCATTATCAAGATTACTATGCAAAGTATTATTACAAAAATGATAGTCATCATCACTATCATCAACATCTTCAAAGGCAAATGCAGTAACTACTAGCTCTTTACCAATCACATCTGTTATCAACAGAGAGTGATCATGTCTTGCATTCTGTGAGCTACAAGCCGCCGATTGCAACTTAAAAGCAGTAGCAACAACAGCAACAAAAATTTGTGAAGAAACGTTTAACTTCAATGCAAAAATTTCTGCTTCAAAAGCAACCAGCAGCCAGTTCTAGCATGGCGCCCACAAGAGTTTCAAAGGACTGTGTCGCCTCACTCTATCGCACGCTCGGCATCTGTGCCAGCGTCAACTATGTACTTAAGATATACTTTTGTATCTCTTTGACGATAGTATCTGTGGGATAGTATCAATTACACGATTGCCAAGCAATTGACCTGCGCTGCAATGACTTGGAACAGAAGTCGTTGTCGGTATCGATTTCAATAGCTCTATGTATAGTTGCCGCCATCATCCATATCATATCCATCGATCGGTAGCTTTAGCGCGTTTCGGCCCTTTTTTTCATTCCCATAAGAGTAGATTATGTTATGCTTCGATCGATGCAGCAAAAGTGATATCTTATCGCTCCTCCTGCTGCTATTGTTGATGGTGCTTGCATCGCTTGCTTAGCGTCGGATATGCTTGTGATCTTCAAGAAAAGCGGATACTCAAATCCTCTTTGTCAGATTAAGAACTGCCAATTGGCAATAAGTTAGTCGTTGGCATTGACAAGATCGTCGTTGTATGAAGTGTTCTAGCTTCAGTTTTTTTTGTTTTGTTGCTAGAAAAGTAAATTCGAGTGTTTTGCCCCTTGTCAAGATAATTCTGAGCTGATATTGAAAATTCGTGTCACGATCAAAGAAATTAATAGAAACAAGAAATTTTTATCGAAGATTGAGGATTCGAATTCTGAAAATTTTTGCTTTTTTTTTGTGGAGGTATATTTTTTTTAAATATTGGCATACTTAACAGCTTATATTCTTATATCCCTGCATAAATTTTGCGATCATTATTTATCTTCCCAGTAGTTCGCGGCATCATTGAAGAATTTTTCGTGATGATTTCTTAAAGGAAGTTTGTAGCTCATGCACATGCACATGCTTGACCTAAAAAATTTATACGATATATAATGCAAAGCAGCGATTGTCAGCGCCTAACTTTTTCCACTCTATTACAACAACTTCAAGTTTCTCAGTACAGATCTTTTTAATAACTTTATTTTTATTTATTTTATTTATCTCAATAATATCTATATTTTGACCATATCTATCTATATAATACAACTTTAAGTTATTTCTAAAAGAGTTTTACAGCTATGTTTTTGTTTTATTAAATAGTTCATTTTCACGTATTTTCTCAATACAAATGTTTTCAATATCTTTATTTTTATTAAGCTAATATTAAAAAAGAAATTAATTTTTTCAAATATTTAACAAATAAAACTTGAATTTTCTTTGAACTATTTTATGGTATGAATTTTAATAAATTATTTTGAAAAGAAGCCAATATGTTATGTCAACACAGGACAAAAATTTCTTAACGTTGAATTATTGTGTTCATTTACGAAATGTTGAGGAGTCTTGTTGATGAAATTTCTTATTGATGATTCTTATGTTGATGATGTCCTGGAAGTGAAATTGAATAAAAATTTAATTCGATATTTGGTTGGCTAAAGATATTTTTTTTCCTGAATACTATTAATTATATGGGGCATTTCACAGGAAAGTCAAACGTGACCAAAAAATTAAAACGTATTAAAAACTAATTATTTTATGATACTAAGAGAAATATTTTAATTTTATTAATTTAAGCAAGTTATGTTTAAATTCATCTACCATGATGATCAAATCGTCTGCACTGTTTAAAAAATGTAGTTTTTCTTTTTCGTAAATGTTTAGTAAATGTTTCGTAAACTTTTTTGTTTTAGTAAAAATGGAAGGTTTTGGCTTACGATAATGAAAAAATGGTTGAGGCAAGAAAAGAAAAATATATTAAATTTGTTTTTTTATTAATAAATTACATAATTACTTACTACCCAATTACTTAATTACCCAATTAAACTACAACATTGTCATGCACGTGACGTGATTTGTCTCCACGTGACGATATCGTCGGCCTAATTCTAATACGACGTAAGTCAAAAGTATCTATTGTTCAGAAGACAAAGAAACTGTTTATTATTTGCATGAAGTTCATACTATAATGAATTGTTTCAAACGTTCTACCTCCCTTTTTTCATACAAACATTGAAAACTCAAAAAGGACATAGATGTAGTTTTGACCAATCTAACTTAACCGCCAATAAGCGTTACTTTGCCCAATTTTGACAGAAATTCTATTAGAATTAGGGCGACGATATGTAAATATAATATTACAAAAAAAAAACTGTGGAGTTTATATAAAAATTTTTTAACCCGACAGCATGTTTAATGTAATACAAATTTGGCTTTCAAGCACCTCTTCCCCATGCTAGTTACTTTCGTTAAAATTTGTAATCGAACACAACGATTTGCAACGTTATTTGACTGGACTCGTCCGACACGTGACGTCTTTTTTCTCTCTGGCATTTAATAAAATTTAAAAAAGTTTGAATAAACAATGAAGAAACAGAAAGCAATCTATTTAATGAGACAATGTGTAAATTTGGAATTGGCTGTACAATATTGAATTTGTCTGTACGTGACGGTGGAATGCTCCATATTAATAAATTAAATAAATACAATAATACAAAAAAAAGTGATATTTAGACCAGCGATGCCCAGTGCCTAACTCTTTCTACTCTTTTACAACAACTTTAATATTTTCATTATTGTTGTAACTCGCCGAATTCAGTTTGCAATTTCAGCCTCACTTCTTAATGTTTTTTTGTTTGTTCTTTCGAACCATTGATAGCTGTTATACGTTTGTATATTGTTGTTTTTGCTCTTTGGCACCATCGATCGTCGCTGTTTTGCACTGTTTTTGGCATTCGCATTGTAGACGTTAACAGCATGCGTCCTATTCTTTATATTTTTCGTTGTGCGAATGCATATTGAGAAAAAGTTATTGAATATTTGCAGGTTGGTACTTTTTTATATTGCATCAAAATAAATTATTTTTAAAGGGATTATTATCGGGGTTATTAGGGGTTAAAAAAGCCAAAAAAACAATTTACGGAAAACTCAGAGTTTGCCTATTTTTTCATAGATAATAAAACATTAAAAAGATTTTAATCTTAATAATATAACAGTTTAGCTAGTAATAAAACAGTAAGATAATTAAAAATATAAAAAATTAAAGTTAAGGCCAAAAAATGAAAAAATTTATAATTAAAGAAAATTCACAAAAAAAAAACATAAAAAAGGAGGTAAAAAATAAAAACAAAAAAATTAAAAACCATAAAACAAAAATAGAAAAGGATATCTGAAAACCTCCACGCAGTTAAAGCTGGGTAAATCAGAATGTGTTCTGACTAGCGAAAAACTGAAGCATTTGGAATAACTTGATTTATTATTTTTACAGTGCACATGTACATAAGTTCGCTGTCGCGGACTCTGCTGACACTCGTGTTATTGGTAATTCGTCATTGCATCCAAATTAAAAATTTGTTGATGTTGTTGTTTTTTGTTGTTGTTGTTGTTGTCGTTGTTTTTGCACTCTTAAAATAATTTTCGTGGGCATCTCTGATTTAGACCACTAAATAGCGAACTAAATTTCGATTCCATTTCACTTCCACTCAAAATTGGAATGCAGAACATACCTGTCGGTTGTCAATTCGTTGACGAAATTGACTACATTTTTTCTATTTTTCGTCAACGAATTTTCCTCAACATTTCGATATGGTTTTCGTGCACGATAAGTCCCAACGTTTCGTATATCATTCGTTAATAAACTGTCGGCAAAATTCCGCTATGATTCCTTAACGAAACTTTTTCAACGTTTTGGTATAACATTTCTTCACGAATTTTATTACACTTTTCGATTTTAGTTCCTTGACGAATTTTCTTTATATTACTGTCTACTTTTTGTTAACGAAACTTCCTCAATATTTCGATATTGGGTTCGTGCATGATAAATCTCGACGTTTTTGCATTGCGTCTTGCACGAATTTGGAACATTTATATGCAATTTTCGTCAATGTATGGCCAAATCAGCATGTTTCGTTAAGGATTAGGAAAAAAAGTACTTGAATCATTTGAGATTCCTTCAAGACTGCAACTACTGGGTGATTATGAAAATGGAAGTTAATGGAAAAAAGCCATTTAATTATCAAATTTATGAAACTGAAAAAGCTATGCTTCACTCGTGTATCCAACGACGCATCTGTTTTTTTTTTATTTAAATCAATACCAGATTGTGTTGATACATTTATCAAAGAAATTAGTTTTTATTTTTGCAATAGTTTTAGCCGAAAAAGATATTTTGAAATTTCAAGAATAATTTTGATTACACAACCACGAGACGACTAGAAAGTTGCAGATATAATTCTCG
This sequence comes from Dichetophora obliterata, assembly GCA_963920525.1. NCBI lineage: Eukaryota > Metazoa > Arthropoda > Insecta > Diptera > Sciomyzidae > Dichetophora > Dichetophora obliterata. The sequence goes on along the minus strand of OY986438.1, from coordinate 116,434,262 downwards.
AACACTGGGAGCTCCTTGAGTTTTATTTTACTTTAAGCAATTTTTAAGTAGGTCGGAAAACTAAGAGAAAGAATTGATGAGGGATTACTGAATCCTGTTTATAAAATGTTTTTAACATAGAATTACGTCTTACAGCGCTGTTTGTATGGGGGTAATTTTTACAAATTTTTTACAACACATTTAAGAAGTTTAGTTCACACTTTGGGGTATACTTACAACCTTTAATATTCATTGTACAAACAACAAATATATGCAAAAATATTAGTTAGAGTACGAATGAAACGAATATTTAACTTTGGATTTTGTCACTTCTTTAGTAAAGTAAAAAAACGGCAAAATCTAGGAAGAAAATAATGCATATATTCTTATGAGAAAAGTAATACACAAGCTGCTTCAGTTGCTGCTTATGCTGACATTAAAAACTAAAAAAAAGATTCTTGTTTGCTGCATTTTACCAGTTTTTATTCTCATTAAACTATCTTTTATTTAACTTGTTTACACAGTTTACATAGGAATAAAGTTTCCAAAATAGTCAAGAATTTTAAATTCAGTTAAGAAACAACAAGAAAACAATTATTTTTAATTCATATGAAATACTTGTTATTAGAAATATTACTTTTTTAATACTTACTAGAGTTGGCCTGTGGTCGAAATTCGACCTTTTCACTGTGACCTTCGATCTACACTGCGATATTAAATCGCTTTCGTTCTCAGATGGGCATAGAAACAGATAAAAAAGTCTCTATTTCTATTTTCAGTTTGCCGCTCAGTGCTAACCAATGACTTTTCATACAAAAATACGTTGTTCTGAGAAAAGCTATAGTTTTCGAGGTAACGCAAAAATCTTGATGTTATAATAACGGGAAATTTTCAAAATTTACTGTTTATAAGAAATTTCACCATTCCAATATACTTAATGCTACCAACTCATGTTATTAAAAAATAAGTATATTTGCTTCTTAGAACACTGAAAAGTAAGTATTAGTAAGTATAATTTTTTTAAATAAGTATAAATAAGTATTCTACCTCAGATATATAAATTGAATATTTTTTTGATACAATTTACTAATTTTTGTTAAAATCAATAGAACCCACAATATTCTTTAAATATTGTCACACCATCTTTTTGTTCTCCTTAAAAAGTTTTGTGTATGCAATTTATCTAAAACCAAAAAGTCTTCAGATAAAAAAAAAACAAAATATTAATTTTGCATATTTGAAATTCATATACATTTCTAATACATAAAATAGTTTAAAAACAAACAAAAGCATAACAAAAAGTTAAAAGTTATACGCACTTTCAAAGTACAGTATAGTCTCGCTTATCCGGACACTCGCAATTCCGGACTTTGTAGTAATACGGACATCTTTACTCTATATGCGTCCGGATTAACGAGACTGTACTGTAGTGAAATAAAAAAAACAAATAAAAAATCACATTCAAATGTATACAGAGACCAAAGAAAAGTTATCATTATTCGCTCTCACTGTCACTGAATTAAAGCGCTACATTAATTTGCTTTTTTTCTATTTCGTATTTGAAATCGTATTTGTCTTGGCTGTAAATTTTATTTAAGGGTAAAGTCTAATTAGTCACTTTCGAAAAATTTTTTTTTTACATTTTATATATATATCTAAGAATATTGTATAAAATTTTTATGATGATCCTAGCAGTATAAGTAATTTTTTCAACCCAAAGCTTTCTCTACCTGAACTCATGTTAGAACGCATTTTAAAAACATTAAGAGCGTTTTTCTCAAAACTACGTTTTCACGGACGCCCCACACTATTTCTCCGGTGGGCTGATCCTTCTGAAATTTTAACCACATATTTAACACAAAACAACTTACAAAATAGACCATAAGCGTGTTAAAAGATTGATTATTACTTTATTTTTTTACAAATAACAGCTGAACAGCAAATAAAATGGTTTTTGTTACTTAAAGTTAACAACAATTGCTAAAAATTAATATTAATAGTCTATTTCATAGTCCTTGTCATATTGAATCTAAAACACTTTGGCTTTTTGTTTCAGATAAACAGATGCAGAAATATCGTGTGGGAGCCGAGCTGCCTTCAAATTATTAAAAAACATTAATAAAATTTTTTATTTTTGTAAATTAAGACTTCATTTATCATTCCTAACAACTTTTATAAACATATCTTTCATAGCAAGCTCACGAGAAATTCCCAAAAATATCCTATTTTTTAGCCGACGAACTAGACTACACCCTTAATATTTCAGGTCTTGTCTTTAAAAAATTGTAAAATTCGGCACAGCTGTGCTCAATATTATTTTTTCAAATAAAATTGACTCCAGAGTCTGTATTTTTAACGCTGTTGGTTACAATTTTCAAACTTTTTCCGCTTTTGCAAACAAAAACATTCAACCGGAACTGAAAAGTAAGCATAGTTAAGTATAAATCTTAAAAGTAAGTATACTTATAAGTATGGAATTTTAGTAAGTATATGAAGCTGAAAATAAGTATGATACTTACAAAGTAAGTATAGTTGGTAACATTAAATTTACTATATTCGCACAAGTTACATAAACAAATGCTTATTGTAGGGCATCCGTACATGGAGAAAAATTTGTATTGTGGTTAAGCAAAACTTGCGCTTGAATCTCAGCCACTTCAAAATTATGCTAGATTTCAGCAAAAACTAATCAAAATTTGCTATTCCAGTTTACAATACCTAAATTTAAATTTAAAATTGTTAAATTAAAATCACTCTTCATGTATTTAGGGAAAACCAAAATTATGTTAAATTCAAGCAAATATTGGCTAAGCTATTATAAGCTCAAATAGCAAATTTTTACTAAACTCAAGCAAATATTTGCTGGTCGAATGGATTAGCCCATGCACTTACATACACTCACTAGGCCGAGGTTCAAGTCTCCGGATAATGGTAATTTTTAAATTTAAGTTAATGTTAATAATTATTTCACTTCAAAATATGCTAAATTGCAGCAAAAACTTATCAAAATTTGCTATTCCAATTTACAATAACTTAGAAAATATTTACTTGAATTAAGTAGAAATTAGCTTTTGCAGTTTATAATAACTTAGCAAAATTTTAAGTGAATTTAATCAATATTTTGCTTAGTTATTATAAACTGGAATAGCAAATTTTGATTAGTTTTTGCTGAAATTTAGCATATTTTTTAAGTGAAATAATTATTAACATTAAAATAAATTTAAAAATTACCATAATCCGGAGACTTGAACCTCGGCCTGGTGAGTGTAAGTGCATGGGCTTCCGGCAAATATTTGCTTGAGTTTAGTAAAAATTTGCTATTATAGCTTATAATAACCTAGCAAATATTCGCTTGAATTTAATATAATTTTGCTTTTTCCTAAATACATGAGGAGTGATTTCAATTTAACAACCTTTTTCAAAAATAACAGCGTGAATGAGCAAAGCTTTTCTGATTTGCTTTTAAGCAAAACATTTGCCTGATTCAAGCAAAATAATTAGGTCCGTGTAAGAGATAGCAAAAAATGTAACGGGTGTTTTTTATAGAGTGATACCAGTTTAAATCATAATAATATAATTAGTTGGGGATTTGCCGAAGCAGACCACAGTGGATCCCTTTTCGTCCCCCATTGGACAAAGGGTACTACTGCTCGGAGTACTCGTACGTGAGCATGCTCCTTGTGTAAGCATCCTTTGCCACCTCAAGCATATCCTTATAGGTTAGTTGACCAATCTCGGCTTCGCCAATAAATGGGCGTCCCAGAGTGGTCAATCTTATGCTTGCCAGCGCCGGACACTGGCACAGAATGTGTGCTGCTGTTTCCGGCTCCTCTAGGCATAACCTACACGCATCGTCCTCGGTCAGAGTCATCTTCCCGAGATGGTACATGAAGGGACCGTGTCCTGTGACCAGTGCAGTAAGCCAGCTTAAAGTCCTTCGATTGTATCGGATAAAGGCTTGATTACCCCAGCGTTACGTAAGGTGGCGCAGCGGGATGTAGCGTAGTGCGACGTTGCCTCGAGGATAAGCGATTACCGAAATCGTAATCCAACGTAGTGCAGGCGGCGTAGTGCAGGGCACTCATTTTATTCTAGAAGGCTTATTTACTTCTCCTCGTCAAAAAAAGATTGCATTCTTTCTTATATAGTATTAAAATTTAAAAAAATGTGAAGTTAAACAAATTTTTTCGCTTGTAACACAGCTGTCGAACTACCAAAAATCGTAACGTTGCGTAGAAATCTATTTTCTACAGACTTCTACGCTGCGTCACGCCACGTTACGATTTCGGTAACGACTTGTACACATTTATCATTAAACAGATTTTAGCTTGACAATTGGCAACGTCGCGCTACGTTACCTTACGCTTGGCTAATCCAGCCTTAACTTTTGCTGCCTCACTAAGAGACCACTTCACGGCCGCCTTTGATTGCCTGCAATTAACAGCTTCTTCCCACCTTTTACTGTGTTCCGAGTCCGTCCATTGTTTAATAAGGCCTGCCACCATATTGTCGCCTATGGCGATACGTGGTTCTGGTCCACAGATTTCTTCTGCTGATCCTGCTCTTGCTAAAGAATCAGCTTCTTCATTCTGTTCTATGCCAGAGTGTCCTCTCACCCACATAAGTGTGAGCTCATTCGTCTGGGCGCACCTATTGAGTTTTGTAAGACATTCTATGGCCAACCTGGAAGTGATGTCTGTCCGTTGCATACACCTAATCACAGACTGATTGTCGAGAGCGATGACAATTTTCTTGCCACTGATCCGGCCATCTATCAGGTGGTCCAGCGCAGACACAAACCTCCCCAACCTCAGTACACAGGAAAGGCTTATCTCTTTTGAGTACACGCCTGCCCCGGCCCATTCATCAGAGAGCCGTCTGTGAATATACTGATATCGCTACCAGCGATTTCTTCACAAACGGCTCCATCCGTTATAAGAGTTTTATAACATTTTTCTGTTATTTTTACTCTCTGCCTTCCGTCCATAGGCATAAGCGCCTCCCTGACATCTCTCTGTACAAAACCAAGGATGCGAATATGACCATGCAGGGCCGTTGCCCCATGCCACGTAGCATTTCGCAACATCCTGAGGGCTGACAGCGCCGCTGTTTTCTTTATTTCTAAATCCAACGGCAGCATACCTAACAGAACCTCCATTGCGCTTGTTGGAGTGGTGCGTATTGCACCTGTTATTCCAACACACGCCAGCCGTTGGACTCTGTCCAGTCTCTTCTTAATGGTTTTCTGGCTGACTGTTGTCCACCAAATCACCGAAGCATACGTGATAACAGGTCTAACCATCATAGTGTAAACCCATGTCATAGCCTCTGGGTTTAGCCCCCATTTGAGACCACAAACGCGTCTGCACTGGAACAGAACCCTCTTGGCTCTTTGAATCCTATCTTCTACATGCTCGTTCCAGTTCAGTTTGCTATCAAGGGTTACCCCTAGATATTTAACTTTCGTGGACATGTTGATTTCAGCTCCAAAAAGTCTGAGTGGTTCTGTCCTCAGACCTACCCTCTTTCTAGTAAAGAGAATATTGTCTGACTTGCCTGCGTTTACGGTAAGGCCTTGTTCTCGACACCACTCCTCCACCACTCCGGAGTGCTCCCTTCATGATGTCAGAGATGGTGTCAATGAACTTGCCGCGGACCACCAACGCAATGTCATCTGCATACCCTATCGTGTGTATGCCCGATTCATCCAGTCTAACCAGTAGTGAGTCCACAGTTATGTTCCACAGGGTTGGCGATAACACCCCGCCCTGGGGACATCCTCTACTTACTCTACCTCTAGTCTTTACTCTACCATTCTGCATGTTGACAGCCCTGTGTTTGAGCATATTGTCCACCCAATTTGCTATCATTGGGCTTACATTGCGTTCTGTCAGGGCTTGCCGCAGCCTTCCAAAGCATATTTTGTCGAAAGCACCCTCGATGTCCATAAATGTGGCCATCGCAATGCCTCCTGAAAATACCTCCTTTTCAGTCACTTTTACCAATTCGTGAAGAGCACTCTCCGTAGACCTACCTGCTCTATATGCATGTTGGCATCTACTCAGAGGATTTTAAATCATAATAAAACATAGTAATATATTTCTAATATCAATTAAATGGGTTTTATTGGATAGAAAATTTTATGACATTAATAGCTGCGTTTTATTCGTTCTGGTTTAACCAATGAACGAATAGATCGCATTAGTTAAAGCTTTGTAAGTTTTGCCTTAGACCGTTTGGGGCATTGTCGCCAAATGATATTACCAAACGGCTGATTGCAAAACAATACCATTACTACTTCTGACCGCTTGAGTCATTGTCGACGATGATATGACTAAACAGCACAGATGTTTCTTTTGCCAGCATTGGGTGACTAAGAAGGGTTGTAAACCAAACTCTTACTTGCGAGTGCTGCCACAAACTAAACCAATAGCGACATCTATAGAGCCGTAGCGAAAAAAAAATAGTTCAATGAGATGAACTAGCTACTGAGCAAGTTCATCTTTTTGTTAGTGTTCTGCATGTTATTTAGAACCTATTTGGTTTAACCAGAACGAATAAAACACGCCTAATGCTTAAGTATGATTTTGGCCATGTGGCCGCCACGGTTGGCGCGTACAAGGCGCAATCTGGAACACCAATTTTCACAAACTTTTCGCAGCATTTGCGGCCGTATCTCGCCGCTAACTCTTCGAATGTTGATTTCCAGGTGTTCAATTGCTTGGGGTTTATCGACATAGACAAGTGACTTTACATAACCCCAAAGAAAATAATCCAATGGGGTTAAATCACACGATCTTGGGGGTCAATTAATTGGGCCATTTCGTGAAATTATTTTTTCGTCAAAAGTTTCCTTGAGTAAATCAATTGTAGCGCCCGCTGTGTGGCATGTGACTCCGTCCTGTTGGAACCACATATCAGCAGGATTAATGCCAGCAAAACTTCGAATCATGTTCCTATACCGTTCACCATTGACAGTAACATTCTGACCATCATCGTTTTTGAAGACATATGGGCCAATGAACCACATATCAGCAGGATTAATGCCAGCAAAACTTCGAATCATGTTCCTATACCGTTCACCATTGACAGTAACATTCTGACCATCATCGTTTTTGAAGACATATGGGCCAATGACTCCGCCAGCCCATAAAGTGCACCAAACAGTAATTTTCTGTGGATGTAATGGTGTTTTGACAAAAGCTCGTGGATTCTCCTCGCTCCAAATACGACAATTCTGTTTATTTACGTACCCATTCAACCAAAAATGGGCTTCATCGGAAAATAAAATTTTCCATGGAAATTCAAAATCAATATCAATTTGTGCTTCAGCCCATTCGCCGAATTGGCGGCGCATACGATGGTCATTTGGCTTTACTTCCTGCACAAGTTGAATCTTGAAAGGTTTTAAGCCAAGATCTTTCCGTAAAATCTTCCATAAAGTGGAAGGACACAACCCCAGTTGCTGAGAACGGCAACGAATTGATTGATTAGGATCATCTTCAATGCTTTCCTGTACAGCGGCTACAGATTCTTCAGTGCGCACTGTTCGGCGTCTCACGGGATGCTTTTTATCAGTAACAGTAAATGTGGTCCGAAAACGATCTATTGTTCTTCGAATTAGCAGCTCTGAAGGACGATTATGTACGCCATAAAATGGACGAAGTGCACGATTAGAACCATTATTTTGATTAAAAATTTCCACAATTTGCACGCGTTGCTCTGGTGTAAGTCGATCTATAATAAAATGTCAAAGCAAACTAAGCAAAAAACAACTGTCAGCTGTTAAATGTGTGGTCAAATAAAGCAATGATGCCATCTCAAAGTTGTATCACTCTATAAAAAACACCCTTTATGTTATAGTTTTTGTATATTTCGGCAATGTCTAAAATTTCTTCTTACACCGTGTTCTTCCATCTCTTTTAGCTTAGCTTTTATTTAAGAAATTATCTATTAATTATTTTCCACTGTGGGAATCGCAATTAATTTTCTACATTATCAAACGTTCAATCTTATCTCTACCAGAAATTGCAGAAAGTATCGAACCTCCATAACTTCCACCTCCAATTGAATCCATCGGCATTGTCACTTCATCTCCTGCTAAGTCGCTATTACTATCGCTGCCATCAAATTCAACGTCTGTTACAGCGAGTTCTATTATCAAAAATGTTATATTGCAAAATATATTGAACATTTTTAGTCAAATCCTAAGGATTTATTTGCTTGACACTTTTCTTTCCATTGCTGTTTCGTTCCCGAGTCGTTGCGCCTTTCATTGTTCTTTCTTTAAGAGACGTTTGCCAATACCAATCAAGCTGCCAACACGACCTTCTTACCGTTTCATTGACCCATTTTCCATACGGAAAAATTTCTTGCCAGCAAGTCGACGGTATTTTCTTGCTTTTGTATTCTCGAGTTGTTGGCAAGAAAACTTGCCGTGTGGATAAGGGGTCATTATGAGAAAAATTTGATCTTTTGGGATGATCATAATGTCAAAAGCGTTAATGTGTGCAATATCGAACAAAGAGTCGAAATTGTTCTTAGGGTAGGTTAAAGTGGCGGCCCACTTAGACCAGATATTTGGTCCGTTGTGGTACCATCTACTCCTCCTCTCCTAAGTACTGTCGTGAAACCACCCTAACTAATATTAAAAAGCAGTAGATGCTTAACGTCTACCTCCTCAAGATCTCTAAGATCATAAAAAAAAGGCTTCTTAGATGCTTCTGTCTTCTGCGGGCTAAAGCGGGGCGGAGGAGATGCGATGCCGACTCCTCCTCTTTCTCATCCCTGCAACTCGCATGAACCCCCATTCTAAGGGCATACCTACCTTTAATACAGTGTCCTATTATAACGAAAATTGTTCTTAAAATCATTTAAGATTTTGTGCTGACTCAGACATGGAAAATTATAACCTTTCTACGCATTTCTCCAGACCTCATATTACTTCAACATTTTAGCAAAACATGTTCTTTTACTAGGCGTTGGATTTCGAGCTCTCTTCTAAGGGTAAAAGGGTAAAATTTTGTCGAACACTAACCGGGTTTTTTCAATAATGTTCTCAGTAATGTTTTTTCAGTAAAAAAAACTGAATCACTTGTTTTTAGACGGTAATTTTGCACTTTTGGCTGTTCAATAACCATCAAAAATGGTCCTTCACTGAGAAAAAAACATACTTTAAAATTAAACAAAAATTTTTAAAATAGAAATTTAACTATTTTGTGTTTCTACAATTTAAAACAAGCGTGTTTAATTTTCAACAATAAGCTCATTTCTGTTTTTTGTATAATTTTTTCTTATTGTTTTCTTCCAATAACTAAAAGTACCTCGCTTTCAGAGATTTTATTAAAAAATTATGTGCAGTAGAATAAATGAAAATTATTGCCAGACAACTGAGACCCAGATCTTACATTTGATTGTTTGAAAATATTTTTGAATTAGTCCTACAAATATTGAACATAAGATGAAATAAAAACTAATTAATCATTTCGATATTTAAAATATTTCAAGCTGCAATAAAACGCAAACTTCATCAAATGAGGTCAAAAAATTTGTTATTCGGGGGTCCCATGGGTCGCTGATCACGAATCTGACTTCAAAACTCGAAAAGGTTAAAGAAATGACATCGAAAAAATGGCGGTTTAATTTATTTGTTTTTAATTTAATAACAATATTTTTAAATTATGTTTTAAAATATTTTTAAATATTAAAGTTTTTGCATTAAATTTTTCGTTTAAATAAATGTGCTTAAACTTAAAATTTTTACAATGAAAGTATATTTAAAAACATTGTTTTGAAAGCAAAAACTATTTTTTTAAAATTAAACTTTAAGAACATTTGTGTTTGACTTAAATGAAATTGTTTCAAGCTCTATTTCAAAAACAAATTCGTTTAATATGAACACAATTTCATTTAATTTTAACACATATTTCCCTCAGTGTACGAAAAAAAATTTTATTTATTTCTAAATATATATCGAAAGACACACAAAACCGAGCGATGTCATTTGAGAGAAAAATTTTGAACAACTTTCTTTAGTACTTGAAACTTTTATTTAATTTTGGAACGACTTGGCACACTTCGATCGATTTGAAAATTTAAGACATTAATTTTAACACCAAACCTTACGTTATTACGGACGTTTTTGCTACCGATAATTAGAAAAAAAAAATTCATACAACGCTGCGCCAGGTCTATGTGCATGCGTTACTAAGCATGCGTTGTGCTTTGAAAACTCTATTTATTTTTAAAATACCATAATAAATTTAAATTACTAATATTATGCATTTTATTTTTTCTATATTAAAAATATATTTTGTTAACTAAAATTTTAATTTGAAATTACTTTTAAAATATACATATATATATATATTAGAGTGGACCTTATTTTAAAAAGACTACCCCAAGGGCTCAAACTGTTGTTATTGATGATAAAAAAAATTCGTGAAAAATTTTAGCAAGATCGAATGCATATAAACCCGTGCGCACATGACTTAAAGTTTGCACAAGTGCATGAAAGAAAATTTTTTTTTGTTATTTTTAATATTTTCATATGCAATTCCATTTGGAATAAGGAAACAGTTTGTTTTTTACAAAAATTTTTCAGTTTAATACGGGTATTCACCTCAAATTGAATGACTCAGGGGTACAAAATTTTTTTGGGATTTTCCCAAAAGTAATAGTAGTTTTGAAATCAGCGCACCAAGATTAGTCGAAAATAGTACAAATATTGCTGGGAAAATCCAAAAAAACATGTTGTCCTCCTGAGGGAAAATCCTGAGTAATTTGAGGTGAATAACCCTATTTTTAGAAAAAACAAAAAAATTAAAGTTTTTTCCTAAATGACCTCTATGTTTATTATGTTGACTTTATATGATTTAAATACAAATTCTAAATGTTTGATAGTTTAAATCATACTTGATTTTAAATACAAATTCTAGTTGTTTGACAGTTTAAAATCGTTTATCGAGCTTAAGGTCAAAGTTAGAAACAATTAATTGTTCTAACGAATTTTTCTAAAGAAACAACAACAACAACAAAGTTTTTACAATATGAAAGGAAAAAAACCACTAGCAAATTGATTTTATTGTACAATTTCTGCGTGCTAAACGCGTCATCAGAAATCTTTGTGATTGCCCGTGCAAGCGCGTAGACGCACTGCACCATCGGGGCGATGAGATTTTGAAGCTTCAATTTCTCATTTTTTCCCTTAATTTCATAATGCCACATTTGTTGTTGTATTTCTGTTTTACTTTAGTTTCTATGCCTATATTATATGTAGTCCAACAGCCTGCTGGAATTCTGCACTAACAAAGCATGTTTACTGAAGTTGTTTTTAGAATTTTTGCTGATTTTGTTTTTCAGCTGTTTCCGTTTGGTCGAGCTCTACCATTTGATTAAAGTTTTTTCCTAAATGACCTCTATGTTTATTATGTTGACTTTATATGATTTAAATACAAATTCTAAATGTTTGATAGTTTAAATCATACTTGATTTTAAATACAAATTCTAGTTGTTTGACAGTTTAAAATCGTTTATCGAGCTTAAGGTCAAAGTTAGAAACAATTAATTGTTCTAACGAATTTTTCTAAAGAAACAACAACAACAACAAAGTTTTTACAATATGAAAGGAAAAAAACCACTAGCAAATTGATTTTATTGTACAATTTCTGCGTGCTAAACGCGTCATCAGAAATCTTTGTGATTGCCCGTGCAAGCGCGTAGACGCACTGCACCATCGGGGCGATGAGATTTTGAAGCTTCAATTTCTCATTTTTTCCCTTAATTTCATAATGCCACATTTGTTGTTGTATTTCTGTTTTACTTTAGTTTCTATGCCTATATTATATGTAGTCCAACAGCCTGCTGGAATTCTGCACTAACAAAGCATGTTTACTGAAGTTGTTTTTAGAATTTTTGCTGATTTTGTTTTTCAGCTGTTTCCGTTTGGTCGAGCTCTACCATTTGATTAAAGTTTTTTCCTAAATGACCTCTATGTTTATTATGTTGACTTTATATGATTTAAATACAAATTCTAAATGTTTGATAGTTTAAATCATACTTGATTTTAAATACAAATTCTAGTTGTTTGACAGTTTAAAATCGTTTATCGAGCTTAAGGTCAAAGTTAGAAACAATTAATTGTTCTAACGAATTTTTCTAAAGAAACAACAACAACAACAAAGTTTTTACAATATGAAAGGAAAAAAACCACTAGCAAATTGATTTTATTGTACAATTTCTGCGTGCTAAACGCGTCATCAGAAATCTTTGTGATTGCCCGTGCAAGCGCGTAGACGCACTGCACCATCGGGGCGATGAGATTTTGAAGCTTCAATTTCTCATTTTTTCCCTTAATTTCATAATGCCACATTTGTTGTTGTATTTCTGTTTTACTTTAGTTTCTATGCCTATATTATATGTAGTCCAACAGCCTGCTGGAATTCTGCACTAACAAAGCATGTTTACTGAAGTTGTTTTTAGAATTTTTGCTGATTTTGTTTTTCAGCTGTTTCCGTTTGGTCGAGCTCTACCATTTGATTAAAGTTTTTTCCTAAATGACCTCTATGTTTATTATGTTGACTTTATATGATTTAAATACAAATTCTAAATGTTTGATAGTTTAAATCATACTTGATTTTAAATACAAATTCTAGTTGTTTGACAGTTTAAAATCGTTTATCGAGCTTAAGGTCAAAGTTAGAAACAATTAATTGTTCTAACGAATTTTTCTAAAGAAACAACAACAACAACAAAGTTTTTACAATATGAAAGGAAAAAAACCACTAGCAAATTGATTTTATTGTACAATTTCTGCGTGCTAAACGCGTCATCAGAAATCTTTGTGATTGCCCGTGCAAGCGCGTAGACGCACTGCACCATCGGGGCGATGAGATTTTGAAGCTTCAATTTCTCATTTTTTCCCTTAATTTCATAATGCCACATTTGTTGTTGTATTTCTGTTTTACTTTAGTTTCTATGCCTATATTATATGTAGTCCAACAGCCTGCTGGAATTCTGCACTAACAAAGCATGTTTACTGAAGTTGTTTTTAGAATTTTTGCTGATTTTGTTTTTCAGCTGTTTCCGTTTGGTCGAGCTCTACCATTTGATTAAAGTTTTTTCCTAAATGACCTCTATGTTTATTATGTTGACTTTATATGATTTAAATACAAATTCTAAATGTTTGATAGTTTAAATCATACTTGATTTTAAATACAAATTCTAGTTGTTTGACAGTTTAAAATCGTTTATCGAGCTTAAGGTCAAAGTTAGGAACAATTAATTGTTCTAACGAATTTTTCTAAAGAAACAACAACAACAACAAAGTTTTTACAATATGAAAGGAAAAAAACCACTAGCAAATTGATTTTATTGTACAATTTCTGCGTGCTAAACGCGTCATCAGAAATCTTTGTGATTGCCCTGTGATTGCCTTGTGACAGCTGAAAAACAAAATCAGCAAAAATTCTAAAAACAACTTCAGTAAACATGCTTTGTTAGTGCAGAATTCCAGCAGGCTGTTGGACTACATATAATATAGGCATAGAAACTAAAGTAAAACAGAAATACAACAACAAATGTGGCATTATGAAATTAAGGGAAAAAATGAGAAATTGAAGCTTCAAAATCTCATCGCCCCGATGGTGCAGTGCGTCTACGCGCTTGCACGGGCAATCACAAAGATTTCTGATGACGCGTTTAGCACGCAGAAATTGTACAATAAAATCAATTTGCTAGTGGTTTTTTTCCTTTCATATTGTAAAAACTTTGTTGTTGTTGTTGTTTCTTTAGAAAAATTCGTTAGAACAATTAATTGTTTCTAACTTTGACCTTAAGCTCGATAAACGATTTTAAACTGTCAAACAACTAGAATTTGTATTTAAAATCAAGTATGATTTAAACTATCAAACATTTAGAATTTGTATTTAAATCATATAAAGTCAACATAATAAACATAGAGGTCATTTAGGAAAAAACTTTAATCAAATGGTAGAGCTCGACCAAACGGAAACAGCTGAAAAACAAAATCAGCAAAAATTCTAAAAACAACTTCAGTAAACATGCTTTGTTAGTGCAGAATTCCAGCAGGCTGTTGGACTACATATAATATAGGCATAGAAACTAAAGTAAAACAGAAATACAACAACAAATGTGGCATTATGAAATTAAGGGAAAAAATGAGAAATTGAAGCTTCAAAATCTCATCGCCCCGATGGTGCAGTGCGTCTACGCGCTTGCACGGGCAATCACAAAGATTTCTGATGACGCGTTTAGCACGCAGAAATTGTACAATAAAATCAATTTGCTAGTGGTTTTTTTCCTTTCATATTGTAAAAACTTTGTTGTTGTTGTTGTTTCTTTAGAAAAATTCGTTAGAACAATTAATTGTTTCTAACTTTGACCTTAAGCTCGATAAACGATTTTAAACTGTCAAACAACTAGAATTTGTATTTAAAATCAAGTATGATTTAAACTATCAAACATTTAGAATTTGTATTTAAATCATATAAAGTCAACATAATAAACATAGAGGTCATTTAGGAAAAAACTTTAATCAAATGGTAGAGCTCGACCAAACGGAAACAGCTGAAAAACAAAATCAGCAAAAATTCTAAAAACAACTTCAGTAAACATGCTTTGTTAGTGCAGAATTCCAGCAGGCTGTTGGACTACATATAATATAGGCATAGAAACTAAAGTAAAACAGAAATACAACAACAAATGTGGCATTATGAAATTAAGGGAAAAAATGAGAAATTGAAGCTTCAAAATCTCATCGCCCCGATGGTGCAGTGCGTCTACGCGCTTGCACGGGCAATCACAAAGATTTCTGATGACGCGTTTAGCACGCAGAAATTGTACAATAAAATCAATTTGCTAGTGGTTTTTTTCCTTTCATATTGTAAAAACTTTGTTGTTGTTGTTGTTTCTTTAGAAAAATTCGTTAGAACAATTAATTGTTTCTAACTTTGACCTTAAGCTCGATAAACGATTTTAAACTGTCAAACAACTAGAATTTGTATTTAAAATCAAGTATGATTTAAACTATCAAACATTTAGAATTTGTATTTAAATCATATAAAGTCAACATAAAAAACAAAAAAATCTTAACTGTTTCCTTATTCCCAATGGAATTGCAAATGAAAATATTAAAAAAAAATTTTTTCTTTCATGCACTTGTGCAAACTTTAAGCCATGTATGCCACGGGTTTATATGCATCCAATCTTACTAAAATTTTACACGAATTTTGTTTTTATCCACTAGCGTAGTTTGAGTCCTTGGGATGCTCCATGAAGTGCTTGGAAAATTTCCCCATACAAATAAGGTCCACTCTAATGTATATGCTCTTTACTACAGGAAAAATAAATCATTCAAATTATTCCGATATTTATTTCCATTTATTAAACTTAGCTTCGAATTACATTTAGTTTTAACTAGTATAAGAAATGAACAAGAACAACAAATTCACGACTAAAAATATCAAACGAAAACTTTTTATAAAACAAAAACAAATTCTTACATGAATTTAATTGTGAGCTTTTAGAGCAAGTATTACCCCAACAACACTCAGTTCGTACGCATGAATATTTTTTAGTATAAACACTATAACTTTTATTTATATTAAGAAATCAATGTTTTTTAAAAATTTTGTTTTATTCTTAAAGCATGAAATTTCATTGCTCAGGCTGCGTTCATAGTGGACGCTTTGGCTAAAGCTGATTCATAAAGCAGCTTCGTTGAGCTTATTGGAGCTTATAGTGCACGCTTTCTGTTTGTGTGAGCAAGCGAGACATATAAGCGCTGAAAACCATTTAAAAAGTAGCTTTATGCTCGGAGTCAACTTGCACTATAAACACTAAGCTTTTCCATTTGTTTATACTCAAAGCACTTTTCAACAAAACCTCTCAGCTCTGAAAAAAGTAAGAACGCGGCCTTAAAAATTAAATTTCAAGCTTTAAGAATGCAACAAACTTTATTGTATCAAATACATCGATTTTTTAATATAAATAAAAGTTGAAAGTGTTGATATTAAAATATATTCAGGCGTACGAACTGAGTGTTGTTGGGGTAGTAAGTTTGAGAAAGGCAACAACAACAACAAAATTGTTTTTGAATAATTTTTATTTAGAAGATGAATGCTTTAAAATGGTTTTGAAAAATATAAATGAAAAAACCAGAATTTTTCTCCATTACTGTATAAAAACAAAGTCTACTTACAGTGCACCCTAAACAAGTGCGCGTTGCGCTGCGTACCCAAGCGCCACGCAACTTTATTTTACGCTTAACCTAAACAAGTGCGCTGCGGAAAGAACTGCTGCTCTCGAACCAGCTTAGTCTGATGGTTTAAAAAATCTTAAAAAACTTTTAGTATTGTGTAAAAATCTACTAATATTGCAAATACTTCCATTTGCAATTGAGATTAATTAATTAATAGCAGCTGATTGCTCTTTGTTCTAATACTTTGGTTTTATGCAGCCAACTTCACATCCGAACGCACTGTCAAAATTGGAAATTCGATTCATGTTGCGGTAGTCCGGTGCGTGTTTCGGTAGGCTTCATACAAAATGTATGTGCATGAGCCGATTTTGACAGTTAAACCACGCACGCGCACTTGTTTGGGGTGGACTGTTACGATACTATCGAAACTGTGTATTTTTTTATGTTTATTTTTTCGTATTAAAAATAGTTAATAATGTAAATGTAGAGATGCAAGCCGATGATGCTCGCATGCATGTCTTTTTACTATGCTTAACTTTCTTATTGCGGCAAATGGATAGGATATTATCAAAAGCGATGGTTTAAAAATTAAAAATGAATTTATGTTTTTTATATATATTTCGTATGTTGTTAATTTTAACTCAGAAACTTCAATGAAAAAAAAAAAATCAATGAATAAGATTGACGGAAGTCAAGCACTACAAAGTATATTTCACATGACTTGTAAGATTTCAGTCAACTTCATTAATTCCTAAATCGATTCTTTCTATATTAAAAACAACAGTTTTGTTTTTGTTTTATTTTTAGAACAACTCAATTCTTCTTGACCGCATAATGAATGTACCTTTTTTTTCTTATAAGACTGACTACTATTAACGCCCGTACCCTTTTTTGTTAGTTATCCTTAAAAAAAAAGATGCTGTTTCTACCTACTTCTATCAGATTAGATCAACTATTTTGGACCACCTACAAAGTTATGCAACTCAAACATATAAATAATTCACACAAAGTTATCGAAAAAAACCTGTCAAAATTTTTGTTCTGTACTGAAATTCTGTTCATCTTCAAATGTCAAATATTCCCGAATTCTTAATGATATCTCATGCTCACATCAGCAAAATGACAGACACACTATTAACATAATTTAAAATGAGTTAATTAAAAAAAAAAACATTCATACAAAAAATAAAGGTTTGCATTCCTTCGGCCAGCATCGTAAAACAAATGAAATTCTAATGCTAATGGGTTAACAGAATCATTAAAGGAACATGATAAAAAATAAAAACCCCGAAAAAACAAACATGCACTTGTCTTAAATTCGTCGTATTTGTCTGTCTCAGCGTTAGCACAAACTTAGAGGCACCATAAACTGAAATAATATTTGATTGATGTCCTTTAAGACACCTTGCAATGGATACCCCTGGCTTGGGCTTGAGCAGCGCTACTTATGTAACCGAACTTAGTTAGGCTGACCACTATGCTGAAGATCATGCTGAACGTTGTGAGTCCGTCCTTTGGCACATCGTGCTTTCGGTTATAAACATCAGCAGGAGGTGCGATGGCGCCAGTGATATTTTTCACCCTTTTTAATATTTATGCGCGCAGAGAACGTTTAAAATTTGACAAGATCAGTGAGCATCTGATGAGTGCAGGGATAATAAATTCCATTCTGCCAATGTTTTGCTCTTTTTATTTTCTTAATGAACCTATAAGGAGCGCGGTTTAAATTTTGAGAAGAAGTAAAAATGAATGACAAGAATTTAGGATGATTTGTGCACTCTACACCAGGTCTGTCTGGATTTCACCTACGCTTCGTTCTTGAATAAAAACTGTATTCAATTCAAATATTCTTCAGAGGCCTTAATAGCTAATTGAGTTCTATAGTCTAGCGGGCAGATCTGCTCTAAGAGTAAAAAACATTAAGAAATCAGTTGCATTTTCTGATTAGATAGGTTTTCCTGTAAATTATTGTATTATTTGTTGTTCTAAATGTTATCATTTTACAATAGCAAAGTGCATCAAAGTGATTAACAAAAATATATATGTTTGTTTTACTCTTCACATGACACAACTTTTGCTAGCCACGATGAAAAAAAAACCATAATATTTGATGCATTTCAGAATTTGCACAAAATTTAGAAATTTGGTCACATCGGATTTGTAACTAATTAAAATTAATGCAACCTCCACGAAGAATTCGAACATCATTCCATAGCTCACCTTTTTGGAAATGCCAAAAAACACAGATCATGGACAAATGCGACAAGATGCAATATAAAAAACGCAATAAAGCTCAAAATAAGAACAACAAAAAAAGTATGAGGAGCCACCAGCAACCAACCATACAACCAAGTAGCCAACCAACGGCCAATTCCAAGCAAAGATTTGTGGTTGTGGCACAATTAAAAATGTGCATTATTAATTAGCTGTTATAATTTCATTAAAAAATACATTAATATTTATAGAATTCATAATAAATAATGAGTACGAAAGACGAAACCGATGCTGAAATATTTTTCAAGACAAAGTCCGATTTGTGCAACACTGCCGCAACGTGTGTGGCATTTAAAAGAGGTTTTTAGCTGTCTTGCAACATCTTTTACGAGGAGTTTGACAAATTCTTCGGCATCGCGTAACTTGTCGTAATTTGTATGCGCTAAGTTTATTATTACTATAAAATATCTATAAACACATAAATATTTTTAAAAATAATTGAACAGTTGGAATTTGATGAAATTTTTGTTGGAGTCTTATATGGAGGATATGAAAGATGACATTTAATTAATATGCTTCGTTTTTTTGAAAATGACTTTGACATTGGTACATGAGTTTTGAATAAAATTAAGAATATGACAAACTGTACGATAACGTAATACATCAGAAGTACCCAAGATCTTGACTATTTTTATGGGTAAAATATTTTATATCAAGTGATTACCTAAATTTTGATTTCAAAAATTAAAAATGCATTATTTTTGTACGAAATTAAACCCCTTGTTTATCATAGTTAGAATGATCTGATTTATTTCAAACATGCACTGTATTGTTCGATAGCTTGTTGCAGTGGGCATGGGCGTCCACAAGCCCCCCTTTTCCCCCTAGACAATAAACAGTTTTTATATATCTTCATATTAAATCAAAAAAGCCGTAAGTTTATATCAGTGATGTTCCTCGACGCGTCATCTTTAATTGTCGACGTTTTGGTGCCGATAATGTAGAGAATAGTCGACAACTTAGACAATGTCGACAATTGTGTAAGCAATGTCAACAAAATGCAACACTGCGAAAATGCAAGTTCTTATTAGATTGTGTTGATTCTTAAATTCCTTTGAAAAATTCGTTTATTTAACAAAAATTTTCGAATTGAACAAACAAAAAGCATGTCTGTAATGTGCAAAAATAACGAAAACTCCAAGCTTGGACTGAATTTAATTAAATAAAGGGTGTTTTTTATAGAGTGATACCACTTTGAGATGGCATCACTACTTTATTTGACCATCCATTTAACAGCTGATAATTGCTTTTTATTAAGTTTGCTTTGGCATTTCATTATAGATCGACTTACACCAGAGCAAAGCGTGCAAATTATGGAAATTTTGAATCAAAATAATGGTTCTGTTCGTCAAACTTATCGTGCACTTCATCCATTTTATGGCGTACATAATCGTCCTTCAGAGCTGCTAATTCGAAGAACAATAGATCGTTTTCGGACCACATTTACTGTTACTGATAATGTGCATCCCGTGAGACGCCGAACAGTGCGCACTGAAGAATCTGTAGCCGCTGTACAGGAAAGCATTGAAGATGATCCTAATCAATCAATTCGTTGCCGTTCTCAGCAACTGGGGTTGTGTCTTCCACTTTATGAAAGATTTTACGAAAAGATCTTGGCTTAAAACCTTTCAAGATTCAACTTGTGCAGGACTTAAAGCCAAATGACCATCGTATGCGCCGCCAATCCGGCGAATGGGCTGAAGCACAAATCGATATTGATTTTGAATTTCCATGGAAAATTTTATTTTCCGATGAAGCCCATTTTTGGTTAAATGGGTACGTAAATAAACAGAATCGTCGTATTTGGAGTGAGGAAAATCCACAAGCTTTTGTCGAAACACCATTACATCCACGGAAAATTACTGTGCGCTTTATGGGCTGGCGGAGTCATTGGCCCATATGTCTTCAAAAACGATGATGGTCAGAATGTTACTGTCAATGGTGAACGGTATAGGAACATGATTCGAACTTTTTTCGTACCTCAATTAGCTAGCATTAATCTTGCTGATATGTGGTTACAACAGGACGGAGCCACATGCCACACGGCGGGCGCTACAATTGATTTACTCAAGGAAACTTTTGACGAAAAAATAATTTCACGAAATGGCCCAATTAATTGGCCCCCAAGATCGTGTGATTTAACCCCATTGGATTATTTTCTTTGGGGCTATGTAAAGTCACTCATTGTCTACATCGATAAACCACAAACAATTGAACACCTGGAAATCTACATTCGAAGAGTTATCCGCGAGATACGGCCGCAAATGTTACGAAAAGTTTATGAAAATTGGTGTTCCAGATTGCGCCTTGTACGCGCCAGCCGTGGCGGCCACATGGCCGAAATCATATTTAAACATTTATGTCATAAAATTTTCTATCCAATAAAGCCCGTTTCATTGATATTTAAAATATATTACTATGTTTTATTATGGTTTAATCTTGTATTACCCTATAAAAAACACCCTTTATTTAAATACAGCTGTTTATTATTCAGGATTTTTCAACCACGTTTGCGAAATAAAACTGAGAGCGGTGTCGCAATCGCGTAAAAAATGCGTATTATGAACACGGCCTAATAAGTTACGATACCATTTCATTTACCCTTGTTTTACAAACACTTTTCAGTACGTATTCTTAAATTAAAATATTTTTTCTTTGAATTTTTTTCGTAAGTTTCAGCCACGAAAAGAGTTCGTAGAATCGAAGTAGTGTGGTACACATTTCAAATATTTTATTCGTATTCGTACAAAAACAAATGTATCTTGTATGAATACATTTACGAATGATCCTAATACCTAGTTAATAAAAAACCCTTTTGTTCAGCTGGGGTTTGAACCGCGGTTCTTTAGCTTATGGGTCACGTACTCTTCCAGTCGGCTACGGCGACTTTTCAATCACATTTCCTTATATTCGGTAATATTTCGACAAACCAGTCTGAACGATTTTAGTCGAACATTTTTTAAACTCAACTATTAATTCGTACATTCGTACGGTCAACCTACCAATGAATTTTTTTCTACTAAAATTATTTTAATTCGAAAATAGTACGAAACCATTAGTAAGTACTAAGAATGTATGAATGATATCCCTTATTAGGCGAAGATCATTCTTCGTAGCAACAGAAAGCAAGGTGCATTTAATTCAATAACGGATATAAACTTTGACGATAAGCAAATTTATGTTTTAAAGTCATTGTAAACAAGCAGAAGACAAAGTAAATAAATTTAATAAAAAAATTAATGTATTAATTAATTTCCAAAAAGTCGGCTTGCAGCGATCTAGGCAAGAGCAAAGCTTCTTATTCAAAAGCGAAAGAAAAAAATTAGGAAATTTAATAAAGTAGGCCAATTTTGGATCAAGGACTTATATTTTAAAAAACCTTACATTATATTCAGCAAACGATTTTACATTAGAATATGTTATAATCAAACGTTTTTTACGACAGAAACTTAAATAGGAGACTCGATTTGAAATAATAATTTTATACTTCTTATTCTTTCTAGTTTGAGAATTTTCTGTACTTTTTTGCGTCACGTGCTCAAATAAATAAATATTTTTTAGTCATTCAGATAAAAGGTATATTTTCTTACTCGATTGTAGGTACTTGCTAGAACTGATTCGTAATGGAAAAAGAAATAAGTAGATTGGTGTAAATGCGGTGTGAGATCCGGTGAAAAATATCTACCTTAGCATGAAGAGAACATTCCAAGAATAGCGACAACTCAAATTTTTAATTTTTGCGAATGATATCGCTTTTGGCTTCCTAAATTCAAATTTGAAAAATTTTAGTCCACTCGAAATTGTTTAGGAGCAAAAGGTTTCCAAAGTTAAAAAATTGCCTAAAAATGTACAGTCAGCAAAAAAAAAAGTTGTACACTAACTGAATTCAGACAAATTGAAAAACAATGTGAAAAGTATGAAGTGAATGTACATTTATTATATATCATATAAAAGCTTGAGATCCATTCTATAACATGTATTAAAAATTATTTCCGTATTATTTATACTTCTCGAAAAACATAACAAAAGCAAAAATATTAAAATTTTACTAAGCAAAAAAAAAACTTGTACACTAAGAAAAAACTTAAAAATATTCAAGTAAATACGAAATTTTATGATTTATTAATATTTTGTATGGTGGCCTTTGGCGTTTTTTACAGCTAGGAGCCTATTTGGCATCGAGTGGACCAGATTTTTTGTCACTTCTTCAGGAATTGAATCCCATATTTCCATCAAGGCCTTTTTAAGGGTTTCTTTGCTAGAAATATGATAGTCCTTTAATTTTGTTTTTATAAATGCCCAGAGATGCTCAATTGGATCTAAGTCCGGGCTCTGTGGAGGGTGGGGAAGCACTTTTTTAGTGTTGTAAAGCAACCATTCTTTAACAATATGGGCCGAGTGCTTTGGGTCATTGTCTTGGACAAACACAAATCCATTGTCCAACACCATTTTTTGGGCGGATTGTGCCAAATTATTCCTTAAAATATTTAAATAGTCTGTTTTGTTCATGTTTCCTTCAACAAATACGAGATTTCCAACGCCATTTGCACCCATTGCACCCCAGACCATCACATTACCACCTCCGTGTTTAACCGTATGCGTAACATTACGCTGATTTAAAGCTTCTCCTTTATTTCTCCATACGTAACATCGTCCGTCAGAGGTAAATAAATTAAATTTGGACTCATCGGTAAACATAACTTTATCCCAGAATATATTGTCTTTGTCTAAAAACTGATTAGCATAGTCCAAGCGCTTTTTAACATTTGCTTTAGAGAGAAGTGGTTTTTACTAGGTGCGTGTGCATGTAGTCCTTCCGAATGCAGGAAATTTCTTATGGTTTGTGGAGTGACATCAACAATATTGCTACTTTTAAGCTCTTTTGCGATCTGAACGGCGGAAACTTTTGAATCTTTTTTAACAAATTTGACTATTTTCCGTTTAATTTGGGGAGTATTAATCTTCTTAGGGCGTCCACTTCCACAGGGTCTTTCAAAAGTCTTATTTTTTTCAAATGTTTTTATTACATACTGAACCGTAGTGTGGGGTTTTTTAACTATTTTCCCAATATCTCGCACTGAGTTTTTTTCATTCCATAGTTTTATGATAAGTTTTTTTAAATCTTTTGAAATCTGTTTTCTAGCCATCTTTTAACACTTAACGAATATAGAATGCTGCGATCAGTTTGAAAAACAAAACTCCAATAACTTTACATACAAAGTTATCAATATTCGCTTTTACATTTTATAACGGGACTCTTTTCATAACGAAAGAGACAAGTGTAGAAGTTTTTTTTTTTTGCTGAGTGAAATTGGCATATTTTTGTTTTTGTTATTTTCTCTCTTGGAATAGAGACAATTGGAAGATAATTTTTATTTAATGTTACAGTATGCGTTTCAAGCTTTACTTTGATATATAATAAGTATATATTTACTCTATACTTTTTACAGTTTATCTCAATTTATTTGATTTCGGTTAGTGTACAACTTTTTTTTTGCTGACTGTAGTGTTTTTTCAGTTTTTAAACAAAAAAAAAAATATTGTTTAATATTAGGAAATTTTTGTGTTCTAATTTTAAAAGTTGAAATCTTGGGGTTCGATAGTAATTAATGCAATTTCATTTAAGGATATAGGCCTCACGTTATTTAATTTATTAAACTATTAAAAATATTTGCTTCAGCAAAAAATTACTGAAATGTATTACAAGACAAAACAATGAAATAAAATTTTTAAATATTTCGGATGAGAAAGATTTTTACACCTTCACCAGATGATTACTAGGGTGTCCCAAAAAAATTATTTTTTTGCTCAAGCTTTTTTTGAAAGCTTATGAGGTCAAGTATTATTGAGATCTTTTCAGATTTTTTGAAAGATGTTTAGTGGTGGCGCTAATCGTTTTTTCCCTAAAAATAAGATTTTTCGGAGATTTTTCGAACTCCAAGCATAAGTTGGTCAATAACATACATTTTCTAAGTCTTTGAGTCGTCATTTCGAAAGAAAAATGCCCAAACTTTACTTTAATGTACATAAATCAGAAGTTTTGGCAAATTTTTATGTCATTTGGTTGTCACATATTGCATTTTTTCGTAAAATTTGCGTACATTTTTTAAAAAACGCTTCATAACTTTTAAAAATTCCATCAAAATGAAAAAATGTAGCCTTTAAAACTTTTTCGTTGCCTGAAAATTTTTCGAATTTTAAAAAGGCATTTTTTTTCATTTAACAAAATATAGTGAACATTTTTAAGCAACGGTAGACAATTGCACCATTTTGAAGAGCATCAAAAAACCTACTCTAATAATCAGCTAGTCGAGGAAGTCGAAAATAAAAACGTATTCTTTCCGTTACCATCGGAATCCACAAAAAAATCACAAATAAAAAATTTTAAAAATCTTTACTTTTGGTTAAAAAATCATATATTTTTCTTATGATGTAGCTCTATGCCTTGTAAAAGATTTTGAAAGTCTGTTTCGGAAGTTGTGAGACTAATGTAACTGCTTGCCAAGGCAACACCACGTTCTGCGACATCGTTTACATCGAAATGGTATGGTGCTTTTCCATTCTTCTGAGTAGGTTTGTGAAAAATTAGTGGAAATATTGTAGGCTTCAAAAAAAGAAAGACTGGCTTTAGAAATAATATTTTGGATTTGCTTACTTTTTAGCATGTTTTGTGTTACATTGGCTTGTACAAGCTCGTTTTCATTATTTTGCGTATTAATATTTTTTACCATTAACCGCAAAGTTTTGGTTTCTATGCGCTCATCAAAAAAGGCTAAGGCAGCTAATTTGCCGGATAGGTACCACCGGTGCCCCAAAAAAGTTTTCAGCGTGGCGTTTGAAACTGTTTCATTAAAGCGCTTGTAGCTAGCTTATTGCTTCATTAAATTGAGGTCATGCAGTGGAGCGTATCGAGGGTACCAATTTTTTATGTACACTATTAAAATGAGTGAGCTAAACTCGAATGAACATTTTGTTGAATTTAATAAAATGCCTTGTTAAAATTCGAAAAATTTTCAGGCAACGAAAAAAGCTTTAAAGGCTTTAACTTTGAAACGGCAAGAGTAATATCAAAAGATTTATTTTCAAATTTTACCATTATTCAAACTGCAACACTACATTTTTTCATTTTGATGGAATTTTTATAAGTTATGAAGCGTTTTTAAAAAAATTTTCGCAAATTTTACGAAAAAATGCAATATGTGACACCCAAATGACATAAAAATTTGCCAAAACTTCTGAATTATGTACATTAAAATGAAGTTTGAACAATTGTCTATCAAAATGACGACTCAAAGTCTTAGAAAATGTCTGTTATTGACCAACTTTTTCTTCGAATTCGAAAAATCTCCGAAAAACCTGTTTTTTAGGGAAAAACCGATTAGCGCCACCTCTAAACCTCTTCTAAAAAATCTGAAAAAAAATCTCAAAAATACTTGACCTCATAAGCCTCCGAACAAAGGTTGAGCAACTATTCAATTAAAAAAAATATTCTTTTGAGACACCCTAATGATTACACCTCTTTGGGTCATGTCAGGGTGTAATTTTTTTGTACTATTTGTGTTAATCTTGAGACTATTGTGTAGCATTAAATTTTCTTTTTTGTATCGTGGAACATTTTGCACCTTGCAAATTTTTGGACCACATTTTGTTTCTTGTATACAATATCGAGTCGTATATATATTTATAACTACTCTGGAAACTTAGCGTTACGTTACTTTTCATCACGTCTCATAGGCAAAACTTTACGAGTAGTTACATAAATATAATTCACAAAAAGCAAAAATAGTTCCAAATAGCCATATAACAATAATTATTTCAACAAGATTTCTCAAATAAAATCCATGGTAAAAAAATAGAGGTAGTCGCACGGCTTAGGGCGATCTACCTTAACTGTCAAAAGGCAACTGACAGCTCATAAAAGGAGAAAGGAAAAATTAAAAAGAATCTGTCATGGCTGAAACTATTTTGCTTTTTTAATTTTTTATTGATCAGGATTTTGTGCAGCTGTTGAAGTAATTTATATGAGGTTCCAAAAAATCATTTTCGTGGAAATGTCTATAGCAAACACGAGCATCTTTTTTAAAATTTTTGGCACATGCCATTTTCCTTGCCCAAATGTTTTTGGCACAACACACACTTCAGTTTGATTAAAAAATAAGTATCTTAGTAAAAAATTTATATGTGCACAAATATTTTTTATTTTTTCTCCCAGGTTTATAACAACACAATTTTTTTGAGTTTGCCAACATTTTTTTTTAAAGGATGAAGTTTATTTGTCGAATAGAGAATGCTTCTTTTCCTCGTATTCGCAGTACCGTTAATCGAAAATTGTAGTGTGAAATCTCGCGTGTGCAATAGAAAATATTTATATGTGCACAAGTGATTTTTTTGTGTTTTAACTGATATAACGTAGAAATTACGAAATTTTGTTGATAACCTTAGTAAAAAAACCCGTAAACATAAAAGTAATACATTTTTGGAACAAAATATGAGCACATTTTAGAGTTATTTTATTTTCCAAATAAAAATGCCACGTGGAACCACTTTGTCTGAAGAAGATCGTTGAAATATAAAGGCTTAAATAAAGCCGGTATTAAAGTAGGTGCTATAGCTGATAGGACAAATCGTCATCGAAACACCTACCCTGGCAACTATGCTATAATCAAAAGTAGTGAAAGAAAATACCCTGGCAACTATGCTATAATCAAGAGTAGTGAAAGAAAATCCGTGATTGATCAATGGCACAAAAGACGAATCCGACGTCTTGCTGTGCAGAAAGGGAGAAGCAGAATCCAACAAATTTGGGACGAAAATGCCAACGTCAGTTATGAATCGCCCTTCTCTCAACCCAGGCTTGTTCCATGACACATTGCGGCCAGTCTAGCATAGACAAAAATATAAATTTTGTGAGAAAGATTTTGAGAATGTCATATTAAGTGTTGGGAAAAAGTTCAATCTTGACGGGCCCGACGGTTGCAAGAAATACCGACACAGTTTGCGATAGCCACGACAAATTAGGTATGCGCATAACCATGGGCGGGGATCATTGATGATTTTAGCCGGTTTCAGATACTTTGAAAGTCTCCCCTGTATTTGATTTCGTGCAAATCGAATGCACAAATGTATATTAAGTTATTAGATATAAATTTAAATTCCAATATTTCGTTTTTCGTTGAAAAACATCATCAGGGAAAACACTAAAAAATATACAATAATTACAAATTACAATATAATCACATAACATAATATTTAAAATACATGAACTTACAAAAATTAAATAAATATACTGAATTTACATTGATTTTTTTAAAAAAACATTTGAGAAACGATATGACAAAAAACATAAGAACATCTAGCCTGAATAAACAACACTTGACGACGGACTTTGATGACTAATTATTGTTAGTTTTGTCTTATAATGTTTTGTTTATTTGTTTGCTCTTTATTTATTAGGTGTCTGTAGATGTGAGCGCAATTGTCCGTGTCAGTCTTAAAATTCAATCTCAATTGTTTAGGGACTACCAATAATCTAATCTAATTTAACTATCAATAATCTAATATAAAAAAGGTCAAAAATTTAATAAAGTTATTAGATATGTTTATTGAGTTCACATGCTATAAATACAAGGATAATTGAACTTTTCAGCAGGACAACGCATTAACAAATTTTTCCCGAGCCACAAAGGACTTTCAATAAATCTGAAATGTCCCCGTATTGTAGTGACCTGCTGTTAGTCATGACTTGAATCCTATCGAAAATCTATGGGGCATTCTTTCGGCCCAAGTTTATAAAAACGGGTACCAGTTCGAGTCGATGAAGCATCTGAAAACAGTTCTTTAAGATGAATGGCATAAAATCGATGGCTCCATCCTCAGATCGTTGATGTACTTCATGCCTTTCACGATTAAACAAGTCATATATAAGAAAGGAAGACATATTCCTTTATAAAGTCTCTATATGTGACCTTCTCCGAGAAAAGGGACCTAGTGTGTGAAAATGAAGTTTTGAGAAAAACGCATTTAAAGTTTCATAACGCATTTTCATCGTTTTTCCCAAGATCGTTTTGTACGTTTTTATGGGGTAAATAAATTTTTATCAGAAATCTAACTTATTTCATATTATTCTACACTAGGGTGGGGCGATTTGAACATCTTAATGGGCGCTTCGCGTTTCTGATTCTTGGGATTGTACTGAGCAAAAAAGTACAAGTTTTCTCAGACTTTTGTCACGTTTCTTTTGGATATTTTGGCCTATAACAGCCAAACCATTGAGATTTTTGTCTTAGTATTGAATCGAAAATCTCAATGGTTTGGCTGTTATAGGCCAAGATATCAAAAAAAAAAAAAAAAACGTGACAAAAGTCTGAGAAAAAACTGCAAGTCGAAATCTGGAAGCTCGATTTTCACCGTAAACGTATGGTCTAGTGGACTTTTTTGCTCAGTACAATCCCAAGAATCAGAAACGCGAAGCGCCCATTAACACTTTTTCTTCCATACTAATCGCCCACTCTATTCTACACCCTTATAGGTACCAGAATCCACTCTTAAGTCCAAACCCGTTTTTTGACGCACTTGGTCCCTTTCGTCGGAGAAGGTCACATATGTACATTTCTATTTTATTCCATAAAATCAATAAAAATAGGTTTTGCACATATAAATATTTTCTATGAACTTTTTTGATACGTTACAGTTTTTGTAATAACAAGTTTTTTAAATAAGATATATCTTGTTTTACATATATTTCCTTAATACTGTTTCAATAAAAAAATAATATAAAAATAAATGAAGTTATGTTTGCTTAGAATTGCATTTGAAGTGTTGCACATATAATTATTTTACTGAGGTAATTCACTTTTATTCAAGTTTTTAAACACAACACAAAAATATCCAATTTGAGTAATTTAATTTTTCCCTGTTATCTTTGCTTTTTAAAAAAAAAAATGATTTTGACAATTCTGGTAGTATTGTCAAAGAGATCACGATTAGCCACGATATTACCTGTGATATTCTACCATGATAAAATCTTTGCATATAAAAAGCTCTCATTTGAAGAAAGTAAAATTATACTCTAAATATTCTTGAATTTCCGTACTATCAAAGAGAGATTTTGCTAATGATGGCAAAAACAAGTTATTTGATAAACTGATTTTCAAGAGCCTGCGTGCTATCTATGAATTGAAATTAGAGTCTTAAATTTACGTTTGAATGCGTACTAGCCAAATTTGCATATGTAAAGTCTAGCTGAAAACAAAAAAAAAAAATATATATATATTTTTTGAAGGTTTTCCATAACATGACTACGTTCTAACGCACCTAAAAACTCACATGTAAAACGCATTTTTTTTTCTTAACAATTCGAAATCTTCACAAGTGTCAGGAAATAACTGAAAATAACTGAAAAAAGCAAAACAAAATCGTGATCGTTAATTATTTGCTCTATTCATCTAAATATTGTGAATCAATAGAAAACTTGAGGAAATCAATATAATTATGCAAATGCATTTTAACACCTTCAACATTTTACTGACTTTGTTGTTATTGTTAGCTTTTGGCACAAAACAATTGACAACTAAGTAAAGAAACAAACAATTTAGCTGTCTGAGACGAACGAACGGACAAAAAAACTGTTCGACGACGACAGTTCAGTCAAGTTGGATTTATTACTATAGCACCCTGTGCTACGGTGGAACAATTCGTGAGGCGTGAATTAATTCTATTGTGAAGAAATTCTACTGAATTCGAATGTCAAACAAATAGAGAAAATGTCAAAGCAGCAAAATATGATAGTTATCTACAGATCGCTTTTATATGGAAAAGAATAGCGAACCAAATGGTAATGGTTTGTCATGTTTTTTTTTTTTTTTTTTTGTAGAATTGCGTTAAGCTGTGAAATACGCTGTTTGAGCCATAGTTAGAACCTCAAACCATGGCCAAGCCAAAGATCAACAAAACGCTAGAAGAATGTGTTAATATTTTGTGTTGTGAACAAATAGTGAATTCCAGTAGTTGTTGTGCGCTGTGTGGAGTAATGGCAGAATTTATAAATTATTAACAAGAAAGACTAGAGTGTTGGCCAAAGCTGACTCGTAAGCTTAATGAAAAATGGCGTGCAATTGCGGCTAAAACTGCAAAATGTTTTATTAATGATGAACAGCACTCCACATAAACAATGCTAAGCCATAAAAAATTACAATGAAAACATAAAATTGCAAATTCATGAGTTGAAAAAAAAAACACAAATAGAAGAATGTGCCAACTGTGTGGCCTCAGCAAAATGTGGCAATGCTAATTGGAAAAATGAAACGATGTAAGGCTCGTAGCCAAGTGCAGGTTTTTGGGGCTACAATTGTCTCTGTAGAGTGCGAAAATATAGACTAAATCAACCCAAATAAAACAAAAAGTAAATACAAATCGGAAAGTTATGAAAATATTTGAGAAAATTATTTTTAAATTTTAAATTTTTTATTTAATGTTTGGATGTTGTATTTAAAATAACTTAGTTCTTATTTTACTTATGTCTCAAATTTTAATAAATAATAATAAAAAAAGATATCGTGTTATTTTGCTTCCACATTTTAATTTTCCAGAGATCGATTAAAATTTTCAAAATAGATTAAGATTCCACTTAAACAATGTTGCATACAAAAAATATAAATGCGAAATGCAAAAATGCAATATCATTGCACTGAATTATTACTCGCTGAGTGAGTATAGGAATCTGGGGGCGAACCTTTAAAATGTAACATGTCTGACTGTCTCAACCTGGCGAGGCCAGCATAAATTTTGTGAAATCGCCTTAAGTCGACTCAAACCTCCACGTGGTGTTTCCTGGGCAACTTCAAAACTGACAACCGTTAGTTTGGCGGCTAATCTGAGCGGCGGGCCTCCCTAGGCTGAAAATAGGTTGTGCGTCGGGTTTGAATCCCACCCGTAAAAACCCATTTCAATGAAAACTAATAAGTTCAACGCTAAGGTGAGCAAGGAAAATATTTTTGGTCCAACAGTCGGAAAGTTCAGCCTCCACGACAACACCTCCGATAACGGAATGAGGCTGATTGACTTCTCCGCAGCACGATACATAGTCGTAAGTAGCTCTAGATTCAAGCATCTCAATATTCATAAAGCCACCTGGATGTCCCCTGATCAAAAAACCAAAAATCAAATTGATCACGTTTTGATCGACGGAAGGCACTCTTCCAGTGTTTTGGAAATCCCATCCATGCGTGCGGAAGAGAGACCCCAAGTAGAATTTTGCGACCACAGGTTACTTAAGACACATTTTTTGCACGCCGACGTTGCAGCGATACTGATTTGGAAAATATTTTGTGGGAAAAGCTTGTAAAAATTCCTAGGATACTACTTTACCACCAGGTCACAGAATGTGGTAACGATTTACCAAGTGTTACCTTTAAAAAATGCATCACTCATCATTCATCAAGATGTACATTTTGTAACAATTAGCTAATTGCTACCCAAGTTTCTTAAATTGGTGGACGCAAATTATTATTATATTTAAACATTTTTTATTAATGTTTGAAATTGTTGCAATATTTTCTGAATTCATCAATATCAAAAAACTTTTAAGATTATGTTGTGCTCCTATATATTATATAAATTTTAATTATTAAATAATTATATTTATGGCTGCAAAATGTAAACAAAACATGTAAACAAAACATGTAAACAAATTTAATTTTTTTGCAATTGGCAACTCTGTAATGCATTTATATATAAATGTGTATACTAAAATGTGATAAGTCACTTCAAAGTAATTTTCACTAACACAGTGTCGGCATTGTGTCGCACCACTTTCGAATCATAGTGGTCTCTGTAACGTAACCAATACGTAGCATCATGTCAATTTTGACACAAAAATAAACGCTACGATGTCGCTGCAACCCAAATGTGGACCATCAGTTCTAGTTGGGACGTATTTTCTGGCGGAAAAAAAGAGAGGCAGAAAAGCGCGAGCAGGAGAATATTGAGATGTATGGTGACAGAAATGAGGCTCGAAAATTTTTCGAAAAAATAAGACGCCTTGTCGATGGTTTTAAAACTGGGGCCTCTTCCTGCAAGGATGAAAACGGGAATCTAGTGACAGATGTCCAGAGTACACCGACGTTATGGAGGGAACACTTCTCTAAGCTTCTAAATGGCGACGCTGATAACAATCCCGCCAATAGAGATGATATTCCGGAAACCCCAATTTCGGATGACAGTGTTGAGGTTCCGCTGCCCGACTATGATTAAGTTCTGACAGCTATAACTCGGCTTTAAAATAACAAAGCCGCGGGAGCTGATAGCTTACCTGCTGAGCTGTTTAAGAACGGAGGCGAAGCTCTACTTAAATGAATTCACGAGCTTCTATGCAGAATATGTTCGGAAGAATGCATTCCGTGTGCTCTGCCCAATCCACAAGAAAGACGATCCCACTATCTGTGCCAATTACCGTGGGATAAGCCTTCTTAATATCGTATATAAGGTCCTGTCGAGCGTTTTATGTGAAAGATTGAAACCCATTGTAAACGAACTGATCGGACCTTATCAGTGTGGCTTCAGACCTGGAAAGTCCGCCATCGACCAGATTTTAACGCAACGACAAATCTTGGAGAAGACTCAAGAAAAACAAGTTGACACCCACCATCTTTTTGTCGACTACAAAGCCGCCTTCGACAGCCCAATAAGGAAGCACCTGTACTCCACCATGTCTGAATTTGGTATTCCTGCAAAACTAATACGACTTTGCAGGATGACACTGAGCAACACCAGCAGCGAAGTTAAAATCGGGAAGGACCTCTCCCCACCATTTATTACCAAACGAGGTTTCAGAAAAGGTGATTAATTATCGTGCGACTTTTTCAACCTAATGATAGAAAATATCATCCGAGCTGCTGATCTGAGATGCAATGACACAATATTCTACAAGAGTGTTATGCTGCTTGCGTATGCTGATGACATCGATATCATTGGCTATAATACGCGTGAAGTCAGTGCAGCATTTTCCAGATTAGAAAAAGATTCAAGTCAAATGGGTCTGGCAGTGAATGCAGATAAGACGAAATACTAAGTGTCAACAAACAAACAGTCGCAGCGTCTTGGAACCCACGTTACAGTTGACAATACCTCCTTCGAGGTTGTAAAGGACTTCGTTTATCTGGGATCCAGCATAAACTCAATCAACGACATCAGCATTGAGATCAAACGAAGAATAACTCTTGCCAACAGGTGTTACTTTGGGCTCGGTAGGCAATTGAGAAGCAGAGCCCTCTCTAGACGAACGGAAAGCACGCTCTATAAATCGCTCATCATGTCCGTCCTACTTTATGAATCACAAAACCTGGACGCTGAGCAGTTTAGATGAAAAGACTTTAGGAGCATTCGAGAGAAAGATTCTTCGTAAGATCTACGGACCAATCTGCGTCAATGGCGAGTACCGAATACGGTGGAATGATGAACTGTATGAGCTGTACGCTGACATCGACATAGTCAAGCGCATTAAAATCGAGCGGCTTCGCCGGCTAGGTGATGTTCAGCGCAGGAAAGACGATGCTTCAGTGAAGAAAACGTTCGATTCGGTACCCAGCGGCGGTCAACGCAGAAGAGGACGACCGCATCTTCGTTGGAAAGACCAAGTAGAGGACAACCTGATGAAGCTTGGAATTTCCAACTGGCGCCAGCAAGCGAAAGACAGAAATGGCTGGCGCAAATTCTTAGATGAGGCCAAGACCGACATACGGTTGTAGCGCCAACTAAGTAAGTAAGTAAAAGTGAGTATAGGTGCTGCAGTTTTGTGACGTCATAAGATCGAGGCGTTGATGGAACAAAAATTCAACAAAGCTGCATAAACTTTATATCGGCGACTATATGTTTAACGGTAAATTTTATAGTGCAACAGTAAAGGTGGTTTGCTTGGCGCTTAAATAAATGTTAGTGTACCAGAGTTGGTGATTAGGACACGGGAGTAAGAAAATCAAAATCAAAATAAAACGTAAAATCAAAAGTACAAACAGAAGCAGAATCAAACGAGCAACAGCAAACGGGCAAAAGCAAACAAGCAAAATAGGGTATATGTATTGTGCCTAGTGTAAATTGACGTTTCTATTATTTTAACTACTATTTATAAAAAAATTTTGGTTATTATGGTATGTACCAGAGCTGTTCAGTATTAAGTATTGTCAGTATTTAAATACCTGTTAATTACAAGTATAAAGTATTTACAAAAATAAGTATCAAATACCTAGTATAGGTATTTGTAAATACTTTCAAATACTATAAATACTTCAAATACTATTGACATTTTGATGTAGAATTATGTCTTACAGCGCTGTTTGTATGGGGGTAATTTTGACAAATTTATTTCAAGCACATTTAAGACGTTTAGTTGAAACTTTGGGGTATACCTACAGCCTTTAATATACATCTTGCAAAGAAAAAATGTATGCCAAAGTAACAGTTAGAGTATCTACGAATAAAACGAATATTTAACCTTGGATCTTATCACTTCTTTAAAAAAGCCACAAAATAGCAAAATCTGAGAAACACACAAGTTGCTTTAGTAGCTGCTTCAGTAGCTGTCAAATCCCTGTCAAAGAGTGATTTTTCAAAATTTGACCCTTCGGAAAAGTTGGGGCATTAGAATTCGTTTTAGGGGTTCCTCGGGCAAAGTTTCTTATTTTGATCCCTAGAATACGATTTTCACTGAGCAATGGGCGATTTTTTTGCCTCCCCACAAATCGACCCGGCCTAACATACATAAATAAAAGTTGCTTTCGTTTTTGTCGTTTATTATTAGTTATGCTTATTTTTAGCAAGATAAATACATTAGCGAATACAGATGCGTGTAGCTAAAGAGCTAGTAATAGGGATGTCAATCCAGGGATCCCGATATTTTTTATAAAAACTACTCTATAAATTGACTTGGAATTTTTTTTATTTTAAAGTAGAAATAGTTTATATGATCCTAAACCTAAATTCAGATAATATTGGCCGGTTTTTTCAGAGCACTTTAAAGAGCGAAAAATGTAAACAAAGGAACTAAGAACTCACTGTGATGTACGATGGAGACCGTTTGGGTACCTTTTTTCAACATGACGTTTGACGGTGTATTAGTACTTCTCATTGCACTTTTATGCACCAAAAAATATTTTTAAGATGAGAACCTGCCCTTAATAGAAAAACTAAAAATGTGTTAACTTTTTTCATATATATGAATATAAAACGTGAATCAAAGTAACTGTCGCACCTATATTAATACGAATTACACAAAAGGAAGCAACACTGGAAAACATATGTTGTTTTTTTACGACTCTGCCATTAATTGTACACTTATTGCATGAACCGTTTCAAAAGATTTGTCAATAATAATAAAAAATAGATGCGTCGTTGGACACACGAGAGAGGCGAAGCTTTTTATAATAAAATAATTTTTAAATTCAAAAATTTAAGATAACATAAAATTAATTAAAAAAACACAACTTATAATCACACCAGTAAATTTTATTACATATCATTATTGTTTTATTTGATTACATATTACATCTATTTTTAATTATTTTTGTAGATGTTTTCAATTATTATTATCGAATTTTATTAATGAAATTTAGGGGAATGTTATGTCGGCAATATATTTAGAAAATACTGCATCAATAGTTGTTCCTGATCGTGTTGTACAAATAAGTGGATCGCTTATTATTTGGAAATTAAATTTATCAAAAAGGAATTGTTTAAGTGCCTATTAGGATTCATGTCTAAAATCGCAATTAAAATCTCCACCGCAAACAATTGGCATTTTGTAATAATTTTCACCCAGTTCAATGGAACCTGCTTGTGTATAACATAAAAGAGATCTGTGGATAAATTTTACTATGTTATCAATTTTGTTTTTTTCGGTCGTATTCTGAGGTGAAATGTAAATCGAAATCATCAAAATATGTTGTTCATTAGGACCTATCATTTTTGCAGAACATACTTCTCTTATTTTTGAAATATCAACAGGAAAATTTTGTAGCTGAAGTCTGTTTAACCCTCATCGGTCCCTCGAGAAATACATCTAATCAGTCCCATTGTATGCGCGCGCATACACATATATTTTTAATTGTAAAAAAGCTAAAAAAAATTAACAACCATTTATGTTGTGTGATTTTTTATGTTTATTACATTGTTTACTATCATATTAATACATTTGAACTTCATAACGGTAGATTTAGAATGAAATTAATTAGAATATTACATATGTATATTAGAAAAAAATTGCATTTTTAACTTTTGTCAATTATTTGTACATTTTTCGCATAAATTGAAATTATGTTCAGCACAAATGAAATTTCTATACTTTTCACAGCGTGTAGCAAAAAGATTTTTGTTATTTTTATATGCGCAGATCATTAACTATACGAGCATCGGCCTCGTTTTGATGTACTTGGTAAATGGCGAATCTCCCGAATTCTTTGAATAACACTGGAAGCATCATTACTTTGAGGTTGTTTTTTATGTTTAGTAATCTGTTTTTCAACGAGATTCAATCCCAGCTCCTCGATAAAAAGGCGACGACGAAAATTATGGTTCGTTTAAGAATTTTTCCAATTCGGGAACAATGCAATGAACGTCACGAATGCATTCAACGCACTGACATCAAGCATGTTACAAAATACTGCCATTGGCCACCGATTGACTTTTCGTTTGCATGTGTACGTAGCAGTGTGACCAGAAGATTTTTAAAAAAATATGGTTTTTGTTAAAAAAAAATATGCTAAATATTCCACTTTAAATTTTTATATTCCACAAAAATATTCCACTTTCAATTTCAAAGATATATATCTAAATAACACTAAATATGCATATAAAAGAAACACAGAAGCAAGTTTAAAAACATTTATTTGATTACTATCACACTTAAATTTATAAAACATAAGTTAATATTAAATAAATTATATTAATAAGATGTAAACAAAGCATATATCAGTTGATTTGTACTTTACAAAAGTCTTTTCAAAAATTATATTTTCTGAAAAATAGTCAATAGTCACAGAGAAAACTTCATTTTTCAGTCATAAACATATAGAATACTAGCTGAACCCGGTGTGCTTCGCTACCCCCTCGTTTAAAATAAAATTAAAAGTATTTATATATTTACAAAAATTTATTTATTTAATTTAATTATTGCAATGCTTCGCCTCTTTTTTTGTTGTAAACCAATTAGAATTCAGCGCTGAATCGCATGTAATTTGCTTCATGCTCCCCCTTTTTATTTTTAGACCAATCAAAAAGCAGCAATTACACAATCAGCTGTTTCGCAGTCTGTTGTGGGAGAATGAGAATGGGGTTACCCCACTCTCTATTTTAATTAACACGTATTATAAAATCAGCTGTTTTGAATACAGTGGTAGAAGAAAGAGAATTGAGCTACCCCACTATTTTAATTAATATGTATTTTAATGATTTTAATGACATGATTTGTGGTATAGCCGTTAATAAACGTAGTAAAAAAGTAGGTGCAGAAGTGTGCATGGTCGAAAAATATTATCATGTAATAAGTATTCCTGAGTCAAAGCTGAACGCTGTGAAAATTTAAGATCGGTTATCAGGTCCAGCCTCCAATATATCGCAAACAAAGGGGCGTGCTCCGCCCACTTTTCTTTTGGTACGTATTTCTATTCATGCTAATACCATATATAGCAAATACTGCCGCCGTTGGTCAAAAAATGCCCAAGATATGACGATTTTAAAATTTGGGTTACATGGGCGAGGCCACGCCCCTTCGTCCACTCACAACTTTATATAGTCAAGAATTTATTATTTCGTAAGAATATCCTATTGTGAAAATTTAATGATGATCGGTCCAGTAGTTAAGACTATATTGCGATTTTTAATTTTCCTAAAAAGGGGCGTGGTCCCACCCACTTTTCTCCTGGTACGTATTCCTAACTATGCCAATACCATATGTACCAAATAGCATCAACGTAGGTCAAAAAATGCCCAAAATATGGCGATTTAAATTTTTAGGTTATATGGGCAGTGCCACGCCCCTTTGTCAAATAAAAACTTCATATAGCCTTTTATTCTTTCCAGATTCATAGTAAAATGCTGTGAAAGTTTCAGGAAGATCGGTCCAAGGGTTTGGCCTCCTATAAAGCACAAACAAACAAACAAACAGACAGAAACAAATGGGGCGAAAAAGGGGGATTTGGTAATAAAAAATCTATGGCTACCTTACCTGTAGATAAAAACTATATAAAACTTTAGGTAAATACATATTACAAAAAAAGTTTTTTGTATAGCAAACATTGTTAGTGGTATAAGTAAGTATCTGAATTAAAAAAGGGGGCGGTGAAGTGGGCGTGATTCATAGTAATATGGCGACGTTAACAGTATTAAGAGCAATATACTACCAAATAAAAAATAATCCGTTGGAAGGAACAAATTTGTACAGAGAACAAAAAGTTTAAAACTTAAATTTGGCGTGAAAAGGGGCGTAAAAGGGGGCGTGGCGTTTATGTTTATTTCTACCTCGCCTGGAGTATAATGTGTATACAATTTGAAGTAAATCTGTTAAAAACTATATGGGAGCCATTACATAATTTTAAAAAAGTGGGCGTAAAAGTGGGCGCGGTCGAAAAAGTACCCTATTAATCATGCCCAGTTGAATGCTGTGAAATTTTCAGGAAGATCGGTCCAGAGGTTTGGTCTCCTATAAGGTACAAACAAGCAAATAAACAAACACACATTCCATTTTATATATATAGATAGCTTAAACCCGGCGCGTTGCTGCCGCGGCCCCGTTGCCAAACGCGAATAAAATGTTATCAGTGAAACTGTATATGTAAATTGTGGTCGAATACTCAATTCCATGGCTGTGCGACCTATAACTCAAAAGCTGTAGAATTTCTCAAATTTTGGTTGCATGGGAGGTGACACGCCCCCTTGTCCAACGCCATACAAAGTTATCAGTAAAACTGCATGTGTAAATTGAGTTCGAATGCTGAATTCCGAGGCTTTGTTTGCTTTGTTTGATTGACTCAAAAGCTATTCGATATCGCAAATTTGGGTTGTATAAGAGGTGCCACGCCCCTTTGTCCAACTCCCATAAAATTTTATCAGTAAAACGCCACGTGTAAATTGTGGTCGAATTTCGAATTCCAAGAATGTGCGGCCTATAACTCCAAAGCTATTCGATATCGCAAATTTGGGTTGTATGGGAGGTGCCACGCCCCCTTGTCCAACTCTCACAAAATTTTATCTGCGAAGCGGCACGTGTAAATTGTCGAATACCGAATTCCGAGGCTAAGCGGCTTATAACTCCAAAGATATTCGATATCGCAAATTTGGGTTGTATGGGAGGTGCCACGCCCACTGTTAGTAGGAGGTTGAAATATACTTTACGACCTATTCTCATACCTACAAAATATACATACAAAATTTCATGAAAATCGGTCGAGCCGTTTCGAAGGAGTTCGATTACGTACCCCGTGACAGAAGAATTTTATATATTAGATAAAAACCCCAACAACAATTTTAATTTTTTGTATAAGAAGCCAAAAAAGTTTTTGAATGGGACATATTTTAGATTTAAAAGCCGTTTTTTGGACAAATACCTAAAAATAACTACTTAATAAACGAAATGATGAAGAAATTATCACTTTACAATCTACTATATGTGCTATTTTAAAACGTTTTTGGCTTCTCCTATAAAAAATTATGAACGTTGTTATGGTTTTTTGAATATTAAGTAACGATATTCAATATACAAAATTAAAATTCAGGCACATCTTCGAGATCAATACTTAAATTGTTGCTTGTATTATTATCATAGAAGTTCGCATTTCTATTTTTTTTTTATTAAGCTATCTGGTATTTAATAGGTATTACAACACTTTTTTAAACATGTAGCTATGTATTTACATTCAACAAATTATTCAAGAGTTTTTCTTGCATTCTATTTCGAATTTTCGTTTTAATAAGATTCATATAACTAAAAATTTTCTCAACCTCAGCATTGCTAAATGGTAAACTATGCGAGGAAAGCACAGATTTTGATAAATCTTCTTCAGATTCCCAACTTTGATCAATAACTTTTTCCTGCTTTGTTGCTTTGCATCCACTTTTAAAAATAGTTAAAAGAAATAAATATTGTTTGCAATAATAGGGATATTCACGATGTGGTGCATTTGTGATAAATTTTTGCAAAATTTACAATACTTACAACTTTATGAACGAACCTTCAGTAAAATACATATTGTATTTTTAAAATCAGCTGATTTTGGTATGAACTTCTGTTTGGAAATATTAATTTAAATCATCATTTAACTAAAGAAAATTATACAAAAATTGAAATGAAAGAATAAATTATATTAATTTTTATTAAATAAACCCACAGTGTAGCCGGTAGCTTGCTATAGGCTGAGTAGAAATGCTTGCACAATCATCTGATCTAATACGCAACGAAATTTACACAGAATACAATAGTGTTCCATCGTTGCACTTTTTTGCAGAGGGTTGTATTTTGAAAACTGTGCATTTTGTTTTTGTTATATTACAAAATTTACTACAAATATCAAATTTATCAAAAATACACAATACAAGGGGACATACAACACATCGCGAATACCCCTTATGTTGTCTTAAGTATATTACTTACTCCTGTAACATAATCCATAAAAAATCCAACCAATTAAACATATAAGCAAATTTACTTCACTTTTTAAGCTGCGTGAAGTTATTAAATAAATTGCAATAAAATTGACAACGAAAAAGTTAACCACAAAACGAATTTCTTATATTGCGTTTCACAAGGTGATTCAGAGAAGAAAAAATATAAAATGTCGATAGCCAAAAATAACCACTTAGTATCAAATGGACATTTTTATTGGAATTTTTGTTAATTTTAAAAAATATAGGAATACGCAAAA
Organism: Dichetophora obliterata; assembly: GCA_963920525.1. Classification (NCBI taxonomy): domain Eukaryota; kingdom Metazoa; phylum Arthropoda; class Insecta; order Diptera; family Sciomyzidae; genus Dichetophora; species Dichetophora obliterata. The sequence goes on along the minus strand of OY986438.1, from coordinate 116,392,886 downwards.
TATTCCACTTTTTATGCTGCATATTTTTATAAAACAAAATATGCTTCCCGAAGGTAAAATATGCCAAAGTGGAATATAATATTCCACTCTGGTCACACTGGTACTTAGCCACCATTTGATCCATAGTATCAACTCCACTCTTGGTTTTGTTGTAGTCTTCAATGATGTTAGGTTTCTTCTCTTCACTATTCTCATTTATGCTGATAACATTGTGGTATGTACTGAGAAATGTCACAAATCGGTACCGGCGAGGAACATATGACAACATAACTGTTCATATGCAACTTCTGTATGATAAATTGGCTTTTGACGCATGCCGAGTAGAACTGAAGGAATTTCAGTCCTATTTTTCCTTATTGTTCCCAAAATAGTCATGCGATTCTTATGTAAATCTTCTGCCAATTCATACGAAGTGAAAAAGTTGTCACATGTTACATTTCTGTCAGAAAGTCCTTCCACCAAATCCAAAACAACACGCCGTCCGAGATTACGTTCAGGCATTACGTACGTGGCATTACGATTACGACCAACATAAATTTATGTGTTTTATGCATACCAGCTTTCTGAGTCGCATAGCACCCAAATTTTGATGCCATATTTAGCCGGCTTGGATGGAACATACTGACGAAACGGACATCGCCCACGATACGGAACTAGCTGTTCATCTACGGTAATGTTTTTCCTGGTGTGTATACAAGTTTCAAATTATGATTCCATTTATCGAATACATTTCGAATCGGTGCCAATTTGTCACGTATAGAAGTACTTGTAGATGCAGTGTTGGCCATACGTTGTTCGCGGTCATCAAATCGAATGCAACCATGGATACGCTTGAACATTTTCAAAGACATTGTTGCTGAGACGAAACATCAACTATAGTAGCAGTTGCTAATGCTTTTGGACCTGAATTATAACAAAAATGAAACATATAATGAACATAAACCCATAACAAAGAGGGTAAGTTTTTACCTGAAGTGAAATTTTCTGCACGTCAAAATGAATTTCTTCGATTTATTTCAAATGGTTGCGATGAATATTCAATTTTCTTATTTTTTGAAAAATGTTTATTTTCAGGATTTGCTGCATTTTCTTCTGCTAAATTTTGCTCAAGTGGCTCAATGTCGTCTTCATCCGAATGCACGCTAACTTCACTTTCATCATTCTCCTCGTCTGATAATGCAAAATCATCGTCACTATTCATGGAGATTCACCCGCTTCGCTTTCCAAATCAAAATCCATTTCTAGTTCATCTCGCTGCCTTGTTTCACGTAAAACTCTATCCATTTTTTATCAAATGCTTCGAAACACAACCAAAATTCAAATAAATTCGCAAACAAACTTCACTTATGTGTGTTCCAGAGCAAACTGAATTTCATAAAACGAAAAAATAAGAGCCTGCTATAAATCCACACAGAAAAATAAGTGGCCATAAATTCCAGGTACTTGCTTATGTGTATGCGCGCACATACACAGGGACCGATTCGTAACTATAACTGCACAGGCAAGTACAGTAAGGGTACAAATTCAAAAACGGGTTTTTTGGTTGTTCAGGCACAGTACAAAATGCCCAGTTTGCAAAATACAAGGTCATTCCGCTGAACCGTTTTTATTTTATTCAAGGTTAAAGATCAAAATTGTATGCGTGCGCATACAGGGGACCGATGAGGGTTAAATATATTGACATATTCCCAGTGACTATATTGTACATATCCTTATTATACTTACGATAAACTGCAACTTCTCCAGAACGACAACTATTTCTCTGAAATTGAGATATACAAGCGAAATTAGTGATAACGATACTTTCATCATTTTGCATTTTTGTTTCTGATAGCAAAAAAATGTCACAGATTTGAGGTATAGAATCGGTAAGATCTTGAGAATGCGCATGGGGACTTAAAGTCACTACAGAAAAGAACTGTTTGCTCTCTATCAAATTTTTTATAGTAATATATTTAGTTTCTAATTTGTTAAGAGATTTCTCGAATTAAAATTCTCGAATTAAATCAACATTAGAAAAATCATTTCGCCTTTCATGATGAAATATAAATTGATGAGGGTTGTCATGAAAGGTTGTGATAAAAAGTCAGTCAATGCTAGTAATACGAGACAAAGCGACGTAGAGTAATTGCAAGGAATGTTTTTTGTCATAATCGTAAACAATCTGCGAATGATCCAACCTGTGACTTATAAATAGTTATAGCCATTGCAGGAATTAATGGAAAATGATTTCTTGTAACTGTGATTGTTTTATTTTTATTAAGAGGTATGCTACTGTTTTTTCATAGTATTGGCACAGCTTTGTTTCCAACTTGAATTTATTGAGCGTCAGCAGAAGATTCTTGTTTTCTGACCAATTTTAGACTCATCGAATTCCAGCCAAACTTTTTTAACCTGGTCATTCTGGTCAATTTCAATGTGCACTACTTTACCAATAGACCCATTTACAAAACCATCGCTAACATTAAGATTTTTTGTTATTAGATAATGTTTGTAGTTGGAAAAAACAATTTCAGAAGATAAACCACCTGCATCGATGACTTTCAAATTATGCAACTTTTGTTTAACTCATTTCCGGCGGCTCATTAACTACCGGGCCAATATCGATGAAACTTCGTCCAGAGTCCATATACGGCCCTAAACTTTATCTGGTAAAATTTAAAATTTTTACCTCCACAGGTAAGGGCTGAGCGGACTGATGCATTTTTGCACCACTAGCTGTATAGCCGTGTATAGCTGTACAGCCGAACCTGCCCATTTTAAAACAGCGAACGGGCTCTATATTTTGTTTAACATAAAATTTAAAACTTATAAAAGTTACTATTGCAAAGAAATTTTCAATATTGCGATTTGAAATTTTTCCGGAATTTTCAAAAATAAAAAATATAAAAAAACCAAATATTGCGACGCGCCGTGGTCGTAAAATCCAAATAAACGTCCGAATCGCCTCAAACCAAAAATAGTGTATATTGTCAAAGATCCACACTAACATAATCCCTACAGTGCCAGGAAATATCACTTTCGCACTCACCTGGAGAAAGTTCTAAAGTTACTGGTGCAAAAATGCACCAATAGCTGAAAATGGGTTAAATGCTTGTAATTGTTCATTATTTTTACATCCACTAATGTTATCTATTGATGAGAAAATTAAGTTGTGTTTTATTGCGCGTAAAATAGAATTATTAAATAAATCTACAGAAGCATTACTAAAAAATAATCTTATTCCATTTGGACCCAGGCGGCTGGCGGTTTCCTTCGTAAAAAATTGACTCTCTATTAAATGTAACTCGTTTTGCTCAAGTTTTTTACCATCACCAATCTTTGTTAGAAATGACGAAAACTGTTTATTACTTTGCCGCATAGCTTGTGTCAATTCATAACATTTAAGTTCCAGCAGTTCTTGAAGTTAGTTCGGGAACAGACTATTCTCATGAACAAAAGAAAACACGTACTTAGCGATGTTAATGACAATGGTAGTAAGTAGAAGCAACATTTGTTTTGTTATATGTTTTGCTGATTTTGTTGTTTGGATAGCCAATACACAATCCTTTTATATAATAGATAAATGTGATTTGCTTCACAGCTTCACGTATTCAAATGTAGGATAGCTAATGCACAATTCTTTAATAGATTCTTGTCATCTATGCAGTTAAGCTTCAGTTAATACTCAGTTAATAGTCTAAGCTTCAGTTAATACTTAATATTAAATAAACTCTCATCAAGGTTTTTGGATCAGTTGGTAGTGTTATTGATAGGACTGTCAATCGAAAGGGTACGAGTTCGATTCTCATTGCTAACAAAGAAATATTTTCATTAATTTTATATTCTCTTGTTACAATCGACACAAAAAGCAACAAAAATTCTAAGAAAAAGGTGTATGGAAAAAAATGACGAAATTTCAAAGGGGAAATAAGTGCACAGATCCGTCGGCGGCATATTTTCCGACGAAAAACTATTGTTTTTAAAGCAAGCTACAACTCGCAAAATGATAGAGTCTACGCAGCTTGCATTGCAGAAATTTCTAAAGAAAAAAAAAACCATTGAAAGATTTCAAAATGTTTCGTCAATCATGGTTTGGGGCGCCTTCTCCAAAAAAGGCAAATTGTTCCTTTTTATCGAAAAAGGCGTTAAAATAATTCGAAATATTACTGAAAACATGTTTTAAAGAACTATCTTATGCGGCATGCCAAGCAAATTTACAGAGAGGGGTCACTTTTGTTTTCAGCAAGATTCTTTTCCAGCACAAAATTCAAAAATCGTTCAAAGGTGGTGCAGAGCAAATTTGCCATGTTTTATTTCTGCCCTCCGTCATCCCCTGACCTAAACCTCCTGGACTTTTCTATTTGGGGTATAATGCTGAGCAAATTAACGAACATAAACACATGACGGTAGATAAACTTAAGCGATGATCAATGAAAACATCAGATGATATACAGGGTTGCCCATATTCGACGGACCCATGTTTTTTTTAAAAAAATCAAAGAAAAAAATAAAAATTTGGCGGTTGGCAATCTTAATCATTTAATTTGTTCCAAGTAGATTTGTTTACATCAATTTTTGAATATGATATCTCTCAAATGGCCACCTCTGGCGTTGATGGCGTATTGTGCCCTTTTTGCAGCATTTTCCATCGTTTTCGCCAACATTTCGGCCGGAATAGCGGCTATTTCTTCACGAATGTTGTCCTTGAGCTCTTCTACGGTCCTTGGCTTGTTAACGTTAACCTTTGACTTCAAATATCCCCACAAGAAGAAGTCAGGCGGCGTCAAATCGGGCGAACGCGGTGGCCAGTCCAAATCACCACTTTTCGACATCAAACGGCCCGGAAACAAATTCTTCAGAAAATCGATTGTTATGCTACTTGTGTGCGGTGGAGCGCCGTCTTGTTGAAATCAGAACTGCCTCATACGCTTTCGACGAATAATTGGCATCACAAAATTGGTCATCATGTCGCGATAACGCTCCTGGTTGATGGTAACAGCATGGCCATTTTCATTTTGGAAGAAAAACGGCCCAATGACCGTTTTCGCACTAACGCCGCACCAAACTGTGACTTTTTCGTCATGAAGAGGCACTTCTTGAATCTCCTGAGGGTTTTTCAGTGGCGTAAATACGGCAATTTTGCTTATTTACGGTCCCATTCAATGTGAAATGGGCTTCATCGGACATGATAATTTTGTTCCAAAATTCCTCGTCATCTTCGGCCATTTCGAAGACTCTTTCAGAGCGCTCGCGTGGCGTGTATTGTTCCATGGTAAAAATCTGCTTGGACTGACGCTTCAAACGCGGTATGTCATTAAGCGATCTGACATCTCTGTCAAAAGTTATGGCGTTGCCAGATGGGTCCGTCGAATATGGGCAACCCTGTACCTGAAAACCAGATGCGTGCCGCATGCTCGTCTTTCACAAATTGTTTTTAATTTGAAAAAAAAAAAATTAGTGATGAAAGATTCAAATTTAATGATGAAGAGTTATAAAGAATGCTTAAAATATTAATTTTTGTTTTATAAAGTTTACACAGTATTTTCTATTTATGGCATAAAACAATTGCGACAGTTATTTTGATTTACGCTGTATAATACGTTTAATAAAACCTTTGTATAAATGGACTGTACATTTACGATGCCTTTTATTTTTCTATAAATTTTTTATTAAATTGAAGTATCTTTATATTTATATTAACCAAATGGCTTTGTAGGAAACCGGTTTGCCTGTTTAAACCGGTTAGTTTTTTTAAAAATATTCGAAAAATCAGTTTTAAAAAAATTTTTAATTTTCGTGTTATGCGAGAAACCGCTTTGTACAATTTTTCGAATATTTGACAATACAAAATTTCATATTTTTGCCATATTTTGCCATCTTTTTTGTAATCAAAAGTCCCATATCCTTACTTTAAATATCATATCAATGTTATACTAAACAAACAAAAACCAAGCTCATCGATCGAGCGATCGGGCAATATTTACTTATTTCCTTCAGCGTGTTGTAGCAGTCGCAGCTTAGTCGCAGTTTAGGCGCGATCAGCGAAGAAGAATGAATCAAACTGTCAAAAGACTCGTTAACGCCAACAGCACATTTTTACGGTTGCAGCCCTAAATCGAACACGATCGCCCCAAATCAACAAACATCATAAGGAACAACAACAACAGCAACATGATGATCACTTTAAATAAAATCATTTTGGCCAAAAGGTAAAAAACATAAGAAATTAAAGACCTAAAACCAAATGATCGAGGAAATTTCATTAAGCACACCAAGTGACCTGGCGCCAACTATTGAATTCAGCGGATTCATGTTTATAATTGTTGAGTAGCATGCACATGTGGACGTACGCACAACAAGTTCGTTTCCACGCTCATCATAACGCCATGCCACACACCACACCAACCACGTAAGCCGGCCGTTATTGTCTGAGAATGTGTTTGGTTTTTTTGGCCAAAACGAGCTGTAGGCCCAAGTGCTGAATAACTTTAATATTTATAGGTATGGATATGTGTTCAAGCCTATACACCCAGAGAAAACTCACATGCTAAACATTAAAACGAACATAGTTCATTAATTACACTGTGCATGTCCAAATATCAAACAAGCTGGAGACATTTCATTTCAGCATAATTCGAGGACGCTGAATTTAATGGCGTTTACCGTTTTTTAATCCTTCGGCCCGTTTTTGAAAAATTGAAAGTTCAAAGTCAAGTACATGTTGATGCAGTTTTTGTTAGAAAAACTTTTTTCTCCTTTACTTTATCGACTTCATGTCAATAAGTGAAACATTAAGAATTACCTGGGGAATAATTTCTGAAAACAGTTTACTCCTCGAAACCAAACGCTTATAATCCAAATTGATCTCATAAATCAAAAAACCCCCATTTTCGCATAAAAGCTTTGTTCAAACAAAAACAAGTAAGCTTTTTGATGGAAAAATATTCCCCTTATATAGTGGCGCTAAATAAAATAACAAATTACAGCTGGAAAATTTGCGCTGATTTAAAAGTGGTAGTTTTTTAAGAGGAATGCAAACAGATTACACTAAAAATATGTGTTGCATATGTCTGTGGGACACCCGTTACGCTGGTGATCAATACAACGAGCGGAACTGGCCTTTGATGACTGGAACATTGTTGAGACACCATTTGTGCCAATCGAGAAAGTGTTGCTACCATCGCTTCATATAAAGCTAAGAATAGTAAAAAATTGTATAAAAGCATTGAATCCGGAAGAAAATGCGTTCAACGAATTACGCAGAACTTTTCCTCGGTTGAATGGGATGAAAATAAAGGAAGGTTGGTGTTTACATGATCTTAAATTTTATTTCCTAACATTTTTTTTTTACAGGAATACTAAATGGACCTGATGTTCGTCGCTTATTGAAGGATGAGCCATTTAAACTAGCTCTCAGCCATAATGAGTTGTTGGCATGGGATTGTGTCAAAGCGGTAATTAAGAATGTTTTAGGAGTTCATCGATTTGACGATTGGCGCTTACACATTGACAGAACGCTCACCTCTTTCCATACTTTAAATGTAAGTATGCTGCTGAAAATTCATTTCCTGCATTTCCTGCTGACAAATTAGGACAACAATCCTCAGACGAATCTGATGATCATGGCTAACGTTTCCATCAGGTGACGGCGAGACTCGAGCACTGGTACAGTGGTAAAAAACTAGATGCTCTCTTAGGAGGCATTTGTTGCAATTTACATGAAGAAGCAGAAGAAACAGATGAATTTATCTGAGAAAATAAAAAAAAAGTATAGCAGTGAGGGGACTGCCGACCGAAGCGAAAACCTATACATAAAATATTAGTATTCCCTGGAGGACTTTGTCCTGCCACGGACCGCTTTACTGCTTTACAAAAATTTTCATGCTAATCGGAAAAAATTTTTATATTTTCATTCCCTCAGTCTTTAATTATATCTTTCAAAATATTTTTTATTCTGATAGCATTTTTATTTTATAATTACACCACATTACTACACAATTTAAATGTAATAATATAGCTTTTATTACATTTTAATTTAATATTTCTGATATAAAAATAAATTACAGGGAGCACTACTGAATGAAAAATAATCCTCACAAAATAAAATAAATTTTCTATTTTTTATATATTTTGTTTGATTCGTCTTGAAGTCTCTTTTAATGCCTGCATTTGAGATCTTGCTACAGGGAAAACAGAAAACATAGCAAGCAAAGTGCAGTTTATTTTCTGCCCCTGATTCGGTTCATCCGTACATCCGGTTAATCATTAATGCAAATTATTTTCGTCTTTTATCGTTTCAATATATTTGAAATTATGGGTATTAATATAAAAAACAGAGTAACACATAAACAAAAAAATAAATTAAACTTATTTAAATAATTAATATACACATAAAATACGTAAACATAGATTTTGTATTTACATAAATTTCATTGAAAACATTAATAAAACATAAATGAAAACATTATTTTCACTATTTGCGGTAATAATTGAATTATATTCTAAAAAAGATACTATAGCTGAAATAAGAAACAAAAAATTTTTGGACGATGCAGTCCCAGTCATGATAAAATTATTATTAGGTAGCCTTGACAACTACTATTTTCTCACGAGCTGTGACCATAGAATTTCACATAACAGAAAATGATCCATTCACAACAGGTGACTCCTCTGAATGCGGCCAATGTGTGTGGCACACGTTCTCTATTTTGTTTACTTCTGTTTGACATTCGATGGTTGAAACACGAAATGTCACTCCTACCTATTACTTATTATACCATGGTCCCAGTCAGAGAATATGCTGGCGACATTTATAAAACTACAAATGCTTTTATGTTGGTCATGAAACTCAAACACACGCTCTAGGATATTGGCTACCAGGCACTCAGATTTTATCATTTGACATGATTTTGACAGAATTGTAGGTATTGTCGAAAAGGAATCAAAACAAACACAGAATATAAGTGGTACTTTCTAAAGTCTCTCCGTATCGAGCCTATCTGGGGCCGAATTACAGCATCCGTGATCGAGCAAAATTTCGAAGAGCACGACGAGACAAGTGCCTATCAATCTTGTACAATGCTGTAATTTCACAAATCACGGATGCTGTAATTTGGCCCCTGGTTAATATGCCTTGCTGAGCGCCTGATAGTCAAGATCCAAAAGCGTCATTTAAAAACCTACTCGCTGTCATGGCAGAATAACCAGGTAGGGTTAGTGCCCTCACGCGTTATGGGCGACTGCACATACTGTTTGCGCAAACAAGACTTTTTTCTCGTCATAGCGACGACCTACACTACACAGACTTTGTTTGCGCAATCTTGATTTTTTAGTTCAAATTCTATTAAATTTTTCTTTTCTACTTCCATTTTTATATATTTTCCTTCACGCATGTCTTGACGGTTTGCGCAACACAACCAAAAATTAAAATATTTTAATTTTTGCGCAGACATCTGTACAAACCTAAAAGAGCCAAATACACTGTCGAACAGTCGAAACAATCTGTGTGGTCTGTTTGGCTCCTTAACGAAGAGTGAAAAAATGAAAAGGTTGAAATAAGAATATTATGTTTTAGTGCATACACGTGTGTTAAGTTTGTGTTAATTTGAATGAAAATATTATAAAATCAGTGCAAATAAAACTATAAAATACCGAGGAAGTGTTCAATTTGCAAAAAAGCAAAAATAACGAGTCTAACCAAAAATCAACTGCAAAACATGAACATAAAGAAACTCGAGATGAACAGCTCATTTTGACAACTAGCTCGCTTTTCTCTGCTTTCTACTTCATTCCTCTCCGATTCGGCCCTACCTGGTTATTTTGCCATGCTCGATGTCTGTATTGATGACGAGAGTTACTCGGAAAATCACGATGACGCAAACCAAAGATTTACCCTCTACCAAAAGCGTTCAACGCGCCTAAAGAAGTTTTCACTTCAAAAATATGTATGAAAAACTTAGTTTTAATACCTTTCAGATCGTTTTAGGGACACAGAAGGTTGGTTAATTTGGTTTAATTTGTAATTTCATTTAGCGCCACTATATCAGGGGAATATTTTTCCATCAAAAAGCTTATTTGTTTTTGTTTGAACAAAGCTTTTATGCGAAAAAGGGTTTTTTTTAATTTATGAGGTCAGTTTGGTTTGAAACCACAAGCGTTTGGTTTCGAGGGTTAAGCTGTTTGCAGAAATTATTCTCCAGGTAATTCTTAATGTTTCACTTATTGACATGAAGTCGATAAAGTTAATAAGAAAAAAGTTTTTCTAACCAAAACTGCATCAACATGTACTTAACTTTGAACTTTCAATTTTTCGAAAACGGGCCGAAGGATTAAAAAACGGTAAGCGCCATTAAGTTCAGCGTCCTCGAATTATGCTGAAATGATATGTGCCCAGCTTGTTTGCAAAAAGTGACCGTTTCATGCACAGTGTTATTATTAAAATGAAACACTTATTTTTATTTTAAATAAAAACATATGTACCGAACCGAATCGTGTATTTGGTAACACAACTGAAATTTTTTATCTCAGTCAAAGTTCTTTTAAGGGCTGAAATGGCCATTTCTTTTGTTTTTATGGGAATTTTAACTTTGATAAATTTTTAAATTAAAAATTTTAACACTTCAATTGATATATTTGTGCATTTCGATTTAGGATAGAAAAGCTTTAAATAATTTTTTCCAAAACTCAAACTTGCTTGGACCATTACATTTTTGCATAATTAGAGAGCACTTATTTTAATGGCTTTAACCGTTTTTTAATCCTTTGGCCCATTTTTGAGAAATTTGAGTTTCAAGGTTACATGTTAATGCAGTATTGTTTGAAAAACTTTTTTTAATTAGCTTTAGCGGCTTCAGTCTTCGGGTAAAACATAAAAAATTACCGGGGAAATAACTTTGCAGAAAAGCTTAACCCTTAAAATCTTACCCTTAGGGTTCACATTGACTCTATAATTAAGAAAAAAGCTGGTGTTTCGTAAAAAAGCTTTGTTAAAACAAAAAAAAAATTAAGCTTCTTTAAGCAATTATTTTCCCCTAAAATAATAGCGCTAAATAAAAGTACAAATTTATCCAAAGAAACCAACTTTATGGGTCTCCAAAATGACCCCAAAATTATTAAAAAGAAGTATTTTCCTATATGTTTCTTCTTGCAAGCAAGTTTTAACAAACGTCTCCTAACAGAGCATCTAGTTATTTACCTGCTGTAGTCAAGCTATTTTAATTTGTAACGGAGAGATGTCTAATTTGGGACTCGAACGTTTCTCCATTAGTTTCCACAGGCATCACCAATGTTTTAACCATGGTATAATTATTTGACAAGGTAGCCGTGACAGTTTTTTGGCGATTGGTAGTTGTCAAAAACAGCTAAAGAAGTTGTAGTTTGCTGCTGTTGACTAGCTATGTGCTTATTTTTAACTTTTCTTTTATTCATTAAATTTGTTCGCGAAGTTTATTGGAATGTTTTTAGTTTGCTGCGATTGACTAGCTATGTTCAAGTCGTTGCTTATTTTTTCACATTTCTTTGATTAATTGCATAAACAGCTAATTTTGATAACTACCCATCGCCGCTCGTGAGAAAAAAGCCAGTCTACGCTACTACCTTGTCAGTAGTTGTGCCATGGTTTTAACATTGGCCGCATTCAGCGCAGACAACAGTTGGCAACTGTTGTGTAAAAATTCGCTGAATGGTACATTTTTGGTAGCGCTAACTAAAACTGATAAAGTAGCAAACGCTTTTTAATCGAGCGAACAAATTCTATGCTACATGAACACAACTGTTTGCTTAACTGTCAGATGCTGTTACTGACGCTGTTAAATTAATAAACGCAGAAAGAACGCAGCAAATTTAAGTGAGAAACCTTTGCAATTAAATTAAATTAACATAAAAATTAAATTGAATCTAACTTCTGACGTGTAGAGTAGCAACACATTCAGAGAAAAACATCGTGAACTAAGGTAGCGCTACCATTACAGTTCACAACAGTTGTCTGCGCTGAATGCGGCCATTGACAGTGAAGCTTCGATGAGCCATCACTTTTCATGTGAATTTGGAGATAAAACTCGCATTGTTTATACTCGTGCCAAACATCCCAGTGGTAATTGGACACATGACGTAACCAATTATTTCTTCTATACAATGTAGCTGCGGTTCCTCCGAAGTTTGTTTACAATTCTCAATTATATTTGTTCGGACATGGCCGTTAAAACACTGATGACAGTTACCTTACACAGTAAGAGAAGATTGCGGGAGTAGGTATGCACAAGATAGGAGAGAACAAAAATATGACGCACAAAATTAGAGAGAACATATATAAAATACGAAAATCCTCTCTACGCCAAATACACAACGAAAACGAAAGACAACTTACCGAAAAGAAGCAAAATAATGCAAATGACGCCACAAATTATTTCCACAATAGTTCTTAGAATTTAATGAACGAATATATTACCATTTATCTAGCACTTCTAAGTTAATGTTTAATAATACTTTGCTATTGTAATCATAAAACTTTGCTCTGGTTTAAACATAAAGATTAATAGTTTTCACAAACACAATTCACTGCAAAACTTCTGGTTTGAAAACACGATGTTACTACATTGTGACGAATAAAGTCAAACTGTTGTTTGAACAATGAAAATAAAATAATGTGAGCACAAACAAGATTTTGTTTCCGCTTATAGTTCTGCATTACAATGTCATAACCGACAAATTTTTACAAGCGGGAGTGAAAAAAAAATTCAAAATAAAGTTTGTTCATCATTTTTGCCAGTGATCATTTTGTCATTATATTTTGTGCGATAAAAACGGTGAGTGTATGTATTGTGTTTGTTTTTCGTTTATCTTTAATGCGGCCCATACACACTGCAACCAAAAACTTAAGGGGAACTGCAAGCAGATTACGTCTTTTTTAATACGTTTGACACACACGCTGCAATGGTTGCAGCAATCTATTTTGCTATACAAGCTGCAACGCAGCAACAACGCAGCAAAAAACAGCAACTGCGACCAAAATATTAAACGATTTTAATTTTGCTGCAACCTGATTTGCAACCGTCAATGAGTTGCGTAACTTCGACACACACGCTGCGACTTCATCGTGCTAACTGTCAAAAACTTCCAAGTTACACTTCCAGCTTTGCTTTAGTTGCAGCGTGTATGGGGCCCATAAGATTTCAAAATCATTTCTGTCCATATGCAGTGAAAAAAAAATTTCTTATGGTATATCGAATTGTCCATGAATTTATAATGTGGGACTTCACATGTCTTCCAATGTGGGCCCCACAGCGCGTGCCGTTTTTGGGACTGGTGCCGAAGACCAGTTTTTAGCGGTATCTGGAAAAGGTGGACATGAAATTTGGTGATATTTCTTAAGGTGACGATCAAGAATTGATGAATTGCGTTCGTGGAATCACTGCAAAGGACACCAAAACAGATATTATTTCATATCAATAAGTTTTATGTTTTGATATTTATTTAATTGTTCTTTTAAGGTTTTTCGACTATGGTTTCGAAGATACTATCGTTGACTACATCGTGAAATGCTCTAAGCATTATCAGCAATTGGCATATCAATATGCAAAAAAAAATTAAATTGAATATCTGGAGAACTGGAATCAAGAACAAATGGCTGGTAAGACATGGTATTACGGCTTTATGAAGCGCCACAGTGGCCTATCGTTGCGAACACCTTAAAAAACTAGCTACATTGACTCAAGTAAAGGTCTCTGCCCACTTACGGCACGTAACGAAACGACTGTAAAACGGCTTCGAAAAGGCAACGTATTGTTCAATGCACACTTAACGGAACGACAACAAAAATTTTAATTAAACAAAACAATACAAAAATAAGCGCAGAATTTTTTATAATACATAATTAGCTTTAATAGCTTTGCTATTAGATGAAGAAGATGTAGAAAACTAACAAAATTGTCGATTTTGGATTCATCCTATGCTTTAAAAACGACCTATCGATGGTTAATTTTTTACTTTGCACAATAAACTGTTGGAATCCATTGTAATTTTTATAAGCAAAGCGAACGACAAGCCGGTCAGAATTCTTTGCAACGATCACCACCGGCTTCTTCGTCGGTGTCAGCAGTCGTTGCTGTTTCGTCGTCGCTTAGTGAGCATGATGTATGCATAAGAACACATGGTAGTTATATTTTGTAGTTTCGTGTCGTTTCGTTACCTGCCGCAAATGGGCAGAGACCGTAATTCGATGCATTGCAACTTTTACTTAAAATTTGCCAATATGTGCTAAAGTTTGATCAATTGTTAAGACCATTATATTTGTAATTTGCAATTTATTGAGATTAATTGTTGTTAAATAAGGTTAAGAACGAAAATTAAGCGTTCGTTTCGTTTTACATAAACATGCAGTAACTCTTTTAAATGCAACATTGACAAAGGAAATAACAGATATTATAAATAACAACATTTAAATAAAGTTTAAAGACAATATAAGTGTAAAAAAAAATTAAATATTAAAATTAAAACATTAATAATTTAAAGGAATAAGATATAATAAGGAAATAGAAAGGGGGGAAAAAAGATGAGAATAGTTAGTTATGCTTGGTTTTCACTATGTCATTTTTATGACGACACAAAATTTTATCACCTGAAATATCACCTTAATAAAGCTCTAGAACATTTTCTGCATAGCTCCATATAATAATTTGTTTTTTATTTTCCAGGATTGCCCAATGTAGAAAAAATGCCAACATATTGTCATTTTTAATTTGATTGACAACAACTGACCACTGAAAATGGCATAGTGAGAACCAAGCATTAGTTAGTTAGTTTGTTGTGAGCCCATGTGCACTGCGACCTATAGGATCTATTGTGCACGCCCTTGACTAACTATCAAGATTTAGGCTTTTAATATAATTTTAGCACTGTTTCTAGCTTGGTGTTTCATTTTGTTGATGGGGCACTACTGCCCCTCCAAAAAGAAGATGACTTAGACTACAGATTGCCGGATATTCACATAGAATGTGTTCTGGAGTTTTTCCTCCTCCTCGCATAGTCTGCAGACATCTGATTCAGATAGACCCATCTTTTTAAGATGGTATCTAAGTGAACAAGTGACATGTGAAATAGCTATTTAGAATTCCAAGGTCTGCTTTGGTTAGCTTGAGTAAATCTTTGAATTTAGCTTTACTGGGAGTTAAACATTTCTTAGCTTGCCCCTGTCCATTAGTGTCGTTGCAGTGGCACTGACATTTTTTGTTTTCCCATATTCTGATTTTCTCGAGAATTTAGCCTTTAGCCAGGCTACAGAAGAGTTTGAGACGCTCCACTTTTGGCAAGACAATCAACCCTTTCATTGTTCTCGAATCCCTCGTGACCTTGAATCCACCACAATTCCCTTTTATTGTTTTGTCCCAGCGCGTTTCATAGGTTGACACAATTGGAGACTAGTCTTGATTCGAGCTCATAGGATTGAAGGGCTTTTATCCTTGCCTTGTAATCACCTATTTCCTCATTTCTTAGTGCACTAAGAAATGCCTTTTTCGATAATAATCGTTAAAGGGGGTACCCCAGTTATTACACACAGAACTTCAAATGGGCACGTTCTCATTGCCCCAGTGATACTAATTCACGCTATTCTTTGCAGCCATAGGTCTTACAATAGTTGTAAACGTCCAATGTATCATTTTCGGTTGGAAGCCCCACATTTTGCCATGGAGGCGTTGACAGATAAAAAGGCACGTCTTGCCCTTCCTGTAATTGAATCTAAGTGGATGTTCCAACGGAGCTGCTTGTCTAAAATCACTCCTAAGTACTTGACCTCATTTGAAAAGTCAATGACTTTTCCATCCAAGGTAGGCCTTATTAGATTAAGGCTCCTTTTACTAGAGAAAGGTACCAGAATTGTTTTGTCAGGATTCATGCTTAACCCTTTTTCCTTACACCATTTTGAAGCTGTGCAGAGGGCACTCTGCATTCTGTCCGATATTGTCGGAGCATGACTGCCCAGACTTAGAGATTACCAGATCATACGCATATTCTTTGGTGTCAAAACCCTGGTTGTTTAGACTTGCGAGAAGCTCGTCCACGCCTAGGGTCGTCAGTAGAGGTGAAAGTACCCCTCCTTGGGGGCATCATATAAAGCAGATTGTGTTACGAATTCCACCAAGCTCAAACGTTATGATTCTGAGAAGAATAGTTATGGAAGAGTGAAGCATAAGAACGAAGGAGAAACAATTTAGGAAAAGTGCTCATATACTAGTTGCTTAGAAGTGTTACAATTGGAAACAATTTTTTTTGGTTATAGGTTATGAATTCCAAGATCATATTGCGCTTACGAAGAACAATCTACTGGAGTTGAGAAAATTATGTGTAGGGATTTGTAACTAGGACTCTTTGTATGAATAATTTTATACAATAAAATGCAATTTCTAGCTTCAAGATGACTCGATTAAGAAGACCTCGTCCATGTAATTGTTTAGTGAAAATACTGGAATGGTCAAAACTTCTAAGGCCGAAAACGTTATGGGCCACATTGGGCGAGTCAAGCTTTGAGTATACTACTTCCGAGTATGTTATTATTGGCATCAGGAGCTGCAAAACCAGTTTACGCATTATTTCAAAAGCTTTCAGTAATTCGAAGTAATTCAGTAATCAACAAACTTAAAATCACGATAAGAAAAAACATTCGATCAGTTTCAGAGTCGAGAGATACCAACATTTAAAGTACAAAATAGCAGATCATGATCAGACACAAAAGATAACTGAACAACCAGTAAAACAGATGATTCATGTTAAAGGTCAACGGAATAAATAAATATTTATATTTTGGAGTTTTTACTTCCATTACCTTACACGTTTTGTAGTTTCATTGAATTTATGATTGAGTCCCACATTTAAAAAAAATAAAATTTTCCAACAAAACTATAAACTCTTTTAAGCAAAAAGAAAATCATGTAGATTATCATTCCAATGATATATTTGGAACTCGACAATATTCTCATTATAGAAAATGATGATAAAAAACAAAACCGGTCCCACTATAGACAGCTCTCCCTTACTTTTATTTAGCGCTATCATTTTAGGTAAAATAATTGCTTAAAAAAGTTTCATTTTTGTTTAAACAATGCTTTTTTACAAAACACAGGCTTACAAAATTATTTCCTAGGTAATTGTTAATGTTTAACCAGAAGACATGAAGTCGTTGAAGCTAATTAAAAAATGTTTTTCAAACAAAACTTCATTAATATGTACTTGATCTTTAAACTCGACTTTCTCGAAAATGGGCCGAAGGCTTATATAACGATTAATGCCATTAAATTCAGTGTCCTTGAATTATGCTAAATTGTTATATCGCAAGCTTGTTTGCAAAACAAAAGTGCCCGATTCAAGCACTGCGTTGTTGTAAAATAAGAACCAAAGTTGGCAAAATTTACAAAAAATATTTCAACATTTAAAGCTAAAAAGAGTAAAACTTAGCTAAGGTTTTTCTCTGGGTGTAGAAACTGCCCCATTGTGCTCGACACAGTTGCGATGAAAAGTTACTGCTATGCCAACAAGGCATGCCACACACCGAATTCAGAGGTGCAAATACGCTCGAAACAGTCTCCAAAAACTGCTCGAAAGTGATCTTTCAAAATGTTTAAACATTATTTTTTTTTCCTTTGCTTCGCTCGCTACTCCTCTTCATCACAACTCCACACATATTCCGCTCGTCTGCTTACCTACTACCTTGATCATTATTGCGTCTTTGTTATTGTTGTGGCTGTTGTTGCTATTTGTTCGCATGACTCTCAAATGAAATATTTGTCTGGAGCTCACAAAAAGTTATCATTTTATTAAAAAAGTAGGCAATCAACACACAACGCATTCACGCATCTCAACCCAAACTCATCCCATCCTATTCCATTCATTTCTGTTATTAAAACAAAAGAATCTCTTGATTCTCGGTCGAGTTTTCGAACTTGAGTACGAGTTGATGAAGTGCGATTCGACTGGAGACAGAGGCGTGTTTCAAGATTTAACAACGTCGCGCCATGCGTCTGCGCAACTATTTTCTGCTGATCAGTCAGTCAGTCAGTCAGGTCAAATATTGTTATTATATTTTAACCGTTGTTACTGTTTCGATGAGGTTATTGTTTTTTGTGGCTCTAAGATTTCTTACGATGTGCCATACTTAATCAAAACTTAAATAGCTAATTCTTGTCTCATAATTGTTCGGTTGAACCTTCATTAGTAATACAGCGTTTCAACAATCTTCGTCGGTTCTCAACTGTTAATTAGCCGTGTTAAAATTTTTCTGGATTTGAAGAGTAGGCGTTTGCCGTGTTGACAGTTTGAAAACTCTCATTATGTTTTCAACATTTTTTCGAGTTTTCAGTTTTATCCCCAACGATTTACCACACTGAAAAAGTTAATTAAATTCAGTGATCACGCTGACATTGATGGAGACCATTTAATGATTCATATGTAATGTAACATTCGTTTAAATAACATTGAATGCATTCTTTTGCTAGATATAACATATATTTTTAAATTTGATTAAGGACTTGGAGCTTAGGCTAGGGACACTCAGCAAAAATATGAAATAACTCGTCCTTGATTAGAAAGGCAAATATAATGTTTCAGCAAATGTATTTTATGCTGTTCGTAAAAATTTACAATTTAATAGGCTTCCTTTATCACAATATATTGTTACAGGAACAAATTGACAACTCAGCTTTTGACTACAGTAAAAAATAGAAACTGAATTGAATAAAATGCTTAAAAAGCTAAAATTGAAGGGCCACTTAAACCTTCGGGATTGATTTTTTGGTTATAATTATAAAATTGTTTATGAAATATGGAATATGATATTGCCAGTGCGAATAGCGTGCGGCATTTTTCATCACTGTAATAATTATCTATTTTCACTTCACAGCACAACTTCAGCAACAGTTTACAATTTGCAGCCCAGCAAATTTTCGGCTGAATGGGGCCAATCACAATTTTTCGAAATTAGGCGACCATGGAACTTAGGATGCATTAAAGCGATCGTTACTCTAGCTGTGGTGCCATTCTGTTGGAACCAAAATTTGTTCATGCCGTTATCAGTTAGAATTGAAAAAGTCCATTGTCACCACGTTATTGGTTTACGCACATCAAAATTCTCTCGCGCTCAGGTGACTTTTCTTTGCTCTGAGTCCAGTGGTAAATTAACACGTGTTTTAAGTAGAGATGGACGCGTGCCGTGCTTTTTCCGTAACACGACACACATTGGACTGTTTGGCCTATTTAGACGGAATTAAATCTGTAACTCGAGTTTGAGTGCACTGAATGATTTAGGCTACTGACATGCGTATCTACTGAGTGACATATCTTCCATACATGTACATTTCATATAGATAGACCGTATGGTATCAAAGTTAAAAGAAATTTGTATGGGAAAATTTGCCTTTCCGCTTCCCTACATCACGATTTTCAATGTCATAACTACTAAGCGAAAAACTTCACAGAAACGGTAGACTACTTTTTGTAAACGCCAATGTATCTTTATAAAATTCTTAGTACACTAAAAATTATTTTATCCATCATCAATATGTTTTTATTTGAGGATAAACTCGAATTACCAAAAACGGTAAATTTTGCATTATTCCAGGTGGAATTTGATCCATCCTTGTATGTTCTTGTATTTACTTTTGACAATTTCTTAAAGTTTATTATATTCACTTAACATTTTGAACATTTTTAGGTTTGGCAACTTTTGGAAACCTTCTCTTTCAAGGGGTTTTTGGCTCTAAACTCTTTATTTTTGTAGTTTTATGTATTTTGCTGTGAATTAATACAGCTACCACACCATTCTTCAGTATTTTATTGTAATGCAAATAAGTTTGAATGAAAGCATACATTCTTGTTTCGATAACCAACCTCTTTCCCCCATCTTCTGTCACACTCTCCTTCAAAATTACTGTTCATTTATTTATAAATCTATGACAATAATTATTTGATACGAATCATTTCATATAAACATATTAGTGAGATTCATGTCACTACGTAAGTTTTCGTAAGCCGTGTATCGTAATTTTCGTACAGTTTTTTGACATGAACGCACTTATAAGAATTTTCGTAACTCTATTCGTAAGCACTGTTTTGACGGCAATTATACACAAAAAAAAACCGAGATTATCAAACTCATGTGGAAATTTATTTATGCTATTCATTTGTTTTGTTCATTTTTTTTATTCAGTGCGTAAAATGTTACGAACTTCGTATCTCGATGTTCATATAATAAAAAATTAATTTTCGACCTTACGAAGCAGTTACGAAATGACATGAATCGCTCTATTATTTAACTAAAAAGTAGTAAGTGTAATGTAAATAAGTTCGAATGAATATATTAATTTGTCTAAATGCACTCCCCCACCATCCTCTACTCCACCCATTTTACTAAATTGCTGTTTATGTATTTATAAATCTATCATGTTACTAGAAATAAAATCATTCCAATAGTATATGTAACTTCTGAAATTAGATGTGGTTTATTGCAAACATATCGAGTTCAGCAAACATTTTCAGTTGTTCTTACAAAATTCACAAAATAAAATGGGGTCTAACATGACCCCATCGGTCTAAAGTAAGACTTTTTGCTATATATTTCTATACAATCGCAATTTTTTACCATGCAATCTTTCTTGCAAAAAAGTAATATTTCAGTATTAATATGAAATATTTATAGGCACTTATTTTCTAAATTTGAAATTAAATTGCATTGAACACATAAATTGCTTTTAATATTTCATTAAAAATGCCTGTTAAAGTTATACTTCAGACCGATGGGGTCATGTAAGACCATAAATAATTTTGTGAATTGGGGGCTATCTCAATAGCCTTTATCTCTAAAGCCTCTATAGAAGGCTTTACAAAATTTTTCAAACGTAATTTTTTTCTTAATTTGACTACGGGGAACCCGAATCCAAAGTAATATTTTCTATATCTCTAACGGTCTAGGAATCGGCCTCAACGGGTTACATAAAAATAAAATCAAGATAATTTTAAAGAGATTCAAAAATAGCTTTGTACTTAAAAATGGCACTTTTACTTAACAATAAGAATTGTTCACATTTTTTTTTGCACTACTAAAATCGTTGAACTCATAAGACGAAAGTCAAAATTGAAATAAACAAAGTTAGTTAAGTATTTATACGTAGAAAATCAAAATTAAGTTAAAACTGCTTATGTTAATGTGAAAAATTGCAGTAAAGTAAACAAAAGCAATGACTTATAATTAATAATTAATAATATATAATTAATAATTAATAATTAATAATTAATAATTAATAATAAATAATTAATAATTAATAATTAATAATTAATAATTAATAATTAATAATTAATAATTAATAATTAATAATTAATAATTAATAATTAATAATTAATAATTAATAATTAATAATTAATAATTAATAATTAATAATAATTAATAATTAATTGATTAATTATTTATTATTAATTATTAATTATTAATTATTTATTATTTATTATTAATTATTTATTATTAATTATTAATTATTTATTATTAATTATTAATTATTAATTATTAATTATTAATTATTAATTATTAATTATTAATTATTAATTATTAATTATTAATTATTAATTATTAATTATTAATTATTAATTATTAATTATTAATTATTAATTATTAATTATTAATTATTAATTATTAATTATTAATTATTAATTATTAATTATTAATTATTAATTATTAATTATTAATTATTAATTATTAATTATTAATTATTAATTATTAATTATTAATTATTAATTATTAATTATTAATTATTAATTATTAATTATTAATTATTAATTATTAATTATTAATTATTAATTATTAATTATTAATTATTAATTATTAATTATTAATTATTAATTATTAATTATTAATTATTAATTATTAATTATTAATTATTAATTATTAATTATTAATTATTAATTATTAATTATTAATTATTAATTATTAATTATTAATTATTAATTATTAATTATTAATTATTAATTATTAATTATTAATTATTAATTATTAATTATTAATTATTAATTATTAATTATTAATTATTAATTATTAATTATTAATTATTAATTATTAATTATTAATTATTAATTATTAATTATTAATTATTAATTATTAATTATTAATTATTAATTATTAATTATATATTAATATTAATTAATATTAATTATTAATTATTAATTATTAATTATTAATTATTAATTATTAATTATTAATAATTAATAATTAATAATTAATAATTAATAATTAATAATTAATAATTAATAATTAATAATTAATAATTAATAATTAATAATTAATAATAATTAATAATTAATAATTAATAATTAATAATTAATAATTAATAATTAATAATTAATAATTAATAATTAATAATTAATAATCAATAATTAATAATTAATAATTAATAATTAATAATTAATAATTAATAATTAATAATTAATAATTAATAATTAATAATTAATAATTAATAATTAATAATTAATAATTAATAATTAATAATTAATAATTAATAATTAATAATTAATAATTAATAATTAATAATTAATAATTAATAATTAATAATTAATAATTAATAATTAATAATTAATAATTAATAATTAATAATTAATAATTAATAATTAATAATTAATAATTAATAATTAATAATTAATAATTAATAATTAATAATTAATAATTAATAATTAATAATTAATAATTAATAATTAATAATTAATAATTAATAATTAATAATTAATAATTAATAATTAATAATTAATAATTAATAATTAATAATTAATAATTAATAATTAATAATTAATAATTAATAATTAATAATTAATAATTAATAATTAATAATTAATAATTAATAATTAATAATTAATAATTAATAATTAATAATTAATAATTAATAATTAATAATTAATAATTAATAATTAATAATTAATAATTAATAATTAATAATTAATAATTAATAATTAATAATTAATAATTAATAATTAATAATTAATAATTAATAATTAATAATTAATAATTAATAATTAATAATTAATAATTAATAATTAATAATTAATAATTAATAATTAATAATTAATAATTAATAATTAATAATTAATAATTAATAATTAATAATTAATAATTAATAATTAATAATTAATAATTAATAATTAATAATTAATAATTAATAATTAATAATTAATAATTAATAATTAATAATTAATAATTAATAATTAATAATTAATAATTAATAATTAATAATTAATAATTAATAATTAATAATTAATAATTAATAATTAATAATTAATAATTAATAATTAATAATTAATAATTAATAATTAATAATTAATAATTAATAATTAATAATTAATAATTAATAATTAATAATTAATAATTAATAATTAATAATTAATAATTAATAATTAATAATTAATAATTAATAATTAATAATTAATAATTAATAATTAATAATTAATAATTAATAATTAATAATTAATAATTAATAATTAATAATTAATAATTAATAATTAATAATTAATAATTAATAATTAATAATTAATAATTAATAATTAATAATTAATAATTAATAATTAATAATTAATAATTAATAATTAATAATTAATAATTAATAATTAATAATTAATAATTAATAATTAATAATTAATAATTAATAATTAATAATTAATAATTAATAATTAATAATTAATAATTAATAATTAATAATTAATAATTAATAATTAATAATTAATAATTAATAATTAATAATTAATAATTAATAATTAATAATTAATAATTAATAATTAATAATTAATAATTAATAATTAATAATTAATAATTAATAATTAATAATTAATAATTAATAATTAATAATTAATAATTAATAATTAATAATTAATAATTAATAATTAATAATTAATAATTAATAATTAATAATTAATAATTAATAATTAATAATTAATAATAAATAATAAATAATTAATAATAAATAATTAATAATAAATAATAAATAATTAATAATTAATAATTAATAATAAATAATTAATAATTAATAATTAATAATTAATAATTAATAATTAATAATTAATAATTAATAATAAATAATTAATAATTAATAATTAATAATAAATAATTAATAATAAATAATAAATAATTAATAATTAATAATTAATAATAAATAATTAATAATTAATAATTAATAATTAATAATTAATAATAAATAATTAATAATTAATAATTAATAATTAATAATAAATAATTAATAATTAATAATAAATAATTAATAATTAATAATTAATAATTAATAATTAATAATTAATAATTAATAATTAATAATTAATAATTAATAATTAATAATTAATAATTAATAATTAATAATTAATAATTAATAATTAATAATTAATAATTAATAATTAATAATTAATAATTAATAATTAATAATTAATAATTAATAATTAATAATTAATAATTAATAATTAATAATTAATAATTAATAATTAATAATTAATAATTAATAATTAATAATTAATAATTAATAATTAATAATTAATAATTAATAATTAATAATTAATAATTAATAATTAATAATTAATAATTAATAATTAATAATTAATAATTAATAATTAATAATTAATAATTAATAATTAATAATTAATAATTAATAATTAATAATTAATAATTAATAATTAATAATTAATAATTAATAATTAATAATTAATAATTAATAATTAATAATTAATAATTAATAATTAATAATTAATAATTAATAATTAATAATTAATAATTAATAATTAATAATTAATAATTAATAATTAATAATTAATAATTAATAATTAATAATTAATAATTAATAATTAATAATTAATAATTAATAATTAATAATTAATAATTAATAATTAATAATTAATAATTAATAATTAATAATTAATAATTAATAATTAATAATTAATAATTAATAATTAATAATTAATAATTAATAATTAATAATTAATAATTAATAATTAATAATTAATAATTAATAATTAATAATTAATAATTAATAATTAATAATTAATAATTAATAATTAATAATTAATAATTAATAATTAATAATTAATAATTAATAATTAATAATTAATAATTAATAATTAATAATTAATAATTAATAATTAATAATTAATAATTAATAATTAATAATTAATAATTAATAATTAATAATTAATAATTAATAATTAATAATTAATAATTAATAATTAATAATTAATAATTAATAATTAATAATAATTTATAATTTATAATTTATAATTTATAATTTATAATTTATAATTTATAATTTATAATTTATAATTTATAATTTATAATTTATAATTTATAATTTATAATTTATAATTTATAATTTATAATTTATAATTTATAATTTATAATTTATAATTTATAATTTATAATTTATAATTTATAATTTATAATTTATAATTTATAATTTATAATTTATAATTTATAATTTATAATTTATAATTTATAATTTATAATTTATAATTTATAATTTATAATTTATAATTTATAATTTATAATTTATAATTTATAATTTATAATTTATAATTTATAATTTATAATTTATAATTTATAATTTATAATTTATAATTTATAATTTATAATTTATAATTTATAATTTATAATTTATAATTTATAATTTATAATTTATAATTTATAATTTATAATTTATAATTTATAATTTATAATTTATAATTTATAATTTATAATTTATAATTTATAATTTATAATTTATAATTTATAATTTATAATTTATAATTTATAATTTATAATTTATAATTTATAATTTATAATTTATAATTTATAATTTATAATTTATAATTTATAATTTATAATTTATAATTTATAATTTATAATTTATAATTTATAATTTATAATTTATAATTTATAATTTATAATTTATAATTTATAATTTATAATTTATAATTTATAATTTATAATTTATAATTTATAATTTATAATTTATAATTTATAATTTATAATTTATAATTTATAATTTATAATTTATAATTTATAATTTATAATTTATAATTTATAATTTATAATTTATAATTTATAATTTATAATTTATAATTTATAATTTATAATTTATAATTTATAATTTATAATTTATAATTTATAATTTATAATTTATAATTTATAATTTATAATTTATAATTTATAATTTATAATTTATAATTTATAATTTATAATTTATAATTTATAATTTATAATTTATAATTTATAATTTATAATTTATAATTTATAATTTATAATTTATAATTTATAATTTATAATTTATAATTTATAATTTATAATTTATAATTTATAATTTATAATTTATAATTTATAATTTATAATTTATAATTTATAATTTATAATTTATAATTTATAATTTATAATTTACAATTTATAATTTATAATTACAATTTTTTCCCAAAATACTGTAATATTGTTTTATATTATTTTACAAAAATTCAAGTCTCAAAATTAATTTATGTGAAGAAACTATCCCAATGTCTCTTTCCAATCAAAAGTTATGGCTAAAACTATCGTTCTATGACCTCGAAATTCAGCATACGACCTCTATTACACATGCAGTTTCACTGATAACATTTTGAGAGCATTGGACAAGGGGGCGTGGCTGCAAGGTGCCGGGTTTCAGCTAGTAATGTAAAAAAAAATTTAATATTTTTTTTCTAAGGGGTGCTGCTAATAATACCAGTGAAGTGATGGTGTTTTCAGATAAAATTTAAGTACATACTTTAGATCCCTCTAAGGCTAGGTTTTTTTCTGACATTATTCTTTTTTGGTTTTCCTGGCGTCACTCACTTCAAGGGTGCCAGATAGAGGTCTTTATGGTTGGCAAAAATGTTTGGGGGTAATAAAAATAAGACCTAGTGATACATTTGACCCTATAGGGTTCACCCTAAGGGAGCTCTGCCAAGTATTTGTCATGTTAGCCCCTTTCGAGAATTTTTTGAGCTTTTTCAAAAATTTTAATGAAATGAGTTTATCACTGCAAAAATTCCTGAACGAAAAATATCAAAAATATCAAGTTTAAAGCTATAAACTATCTAGATAATCTATCTAGTTTTTATATACATATTTAAAATTAGATTCAGCTCTCAGCACTTCATATCTGATACTCTGTAGAAATAAATGGTTTTCCAAAATTATATAAAAATTTCAAAAGAAGTTGAGCACGATGTTGCCTTACTTCAATTACGGCAAGATCACAGAAAAACCTTATTACGCGGCAGTGGCAAAAGCCATCACCTCGCTACTCAAAAATATTACACTCTTCCACAAGAAAAGATGATACCAATTCACACTAATCTGCTGCATACGCGCACCTCCTGTCTGCCTTCTGTACCATGTTCTGATGATCTCGTTGATGCAGTGCATCCATATGTATTTCAATTTGGCTTAAGAGATGCGCTTCATCGATCAAAGTGCTACTACCGAAAAATACCGAAGCGAGCGAGTGATCTTTCGTTGTCTATTTTGATGATGTTGATGGAATTTGTGACAGCCTTTACTAAGCCAGCTATTGATCTCACCTTTACTGTTACGTTGATGCATCTTACAACAATTGAATGCAGTGTAGTATGGTGAGGTATTGGAGAGGACTTGGTAACAGGCGGTACCGATATGGCTCATTTTTTGCTTATCGTTTTTTTGTTTTTGTTTTTATTTTTATTAAACAAAGAAATTCACTTTCTCGATGTGATCTGCTCCTGTCAATTGGGCGTACAACGAGCTATATTGTTATGCTTATTACACCGAGCACGGCTACTGACTTGAATGTAGTACCCGCGCTGCCTTTGTGTTGTTCGGAGCCGCTGCAAGGATTATCTATTTATCAGTCCTAATCTCAAGTATTTAATAAAGTGCGATGCTTTGTACTTTCACCGAAGCTATTGTTAAGATGTTTGTTGAGTTTCTTGAGTGTTTACCGATGCATATGATCGCTTGTGGTGTTTGAGTGAAGTGTTCGTATGCAGAGTTTTTCTTTCGCTTCTCTCGAAGAAATTATAGATGAAAATTTATCAAGTCGTCAAGTAATATAGAATGGAATCATTGCTACATTATTAGCTGGAGTTGAGTGCCTTTCCTGTTGGAAATTTCAAAGCATATTTTTTTGTAAAAACAAGTAATTGCTTCATTTAACCTGTGCATAGTGCTTTCGGGAAGTTCTTTCCTCTCGCTACGAATTCAGATGTAAAAAAGTGGTTTGTGAATGAACTTCATTCGTATTTCCAAGCAGCGTTTGGATTTGCTGTTTTGTGTCTATAAAAGCCATTAAGTTTCGACCAAAGATAAAGTATAAAATTTTATTTGTATTACCTTTCCTTTGTAACCAATGCTGTTTTACCGAAATGCGATTATTACTAGCCAAGTACCCGCCATGGGGACGTTAAACACCGTTATTTTTGGCAAGTTTTGGAAGCCCGAGAGTGCTTATCGGTAGTAAATATTAAATAAATTTTCCTAAAGAGATTTCAAAGCGCTGTTTTACTTTAAGGTTTGTTTGAAAACATTAATTTGTGTATAGCTGATCTCAAATCAGTTGGCACTACACAAAATAATCTATTAAACTCTTAATACGCACTTAAAAAAATATCAATTTGATGCCAAGTTATTTTGCTACACTAAGCTATAATAATGAGCTCGATCGGTTAAAACTCGTTACATGCCTATCATTAAGGATTTTCACTTCTTTTCCTTCAGACCTCCAAAATTCTTAGTAAGATATTAGTTTGTCGAATTGTCTACTGCATAAAAAATTACAATAATTTTTTTATACTTTTCTGACTCTTCATACAAACTCTATCCCCTCCTTTACTTCATTTTAATTCCTTACAAAGGACGGCTAATGTCAAATTAGAATACCAGCCATTAAAATATCACAAAAAAAAGTCGAAAAATTTTCAAAATGTTTGCCAGGTACGTTAGTAGAATGCAATTAACTGAAACAGAGAAGCCAATTTATTCTTTTGATCCGACATTTGCCAAATTTTTACAAAAGAAATAAGCATATCGTCGCTTGAGAAAATAACTGTGGTATGTGAAAATTTTCTCTTTTGAAATTATTGAGAAAAAGTGGCTATAATTAAAATCTAGCGAAGCAATATCCTTCAGAATTTCAGGACTATTTGCAAACACATTTCACAATAGATTACGAAATTTTTGTGGACTTACCGCTATTTTTTTAGAATTTATAGTCCCTTTTTCTCAATGATCTGAAAAGTGAAAAAATTCACTCAGGTAGTTTCTACACTTGTATTTAGTGACAGATTTTTTTAGAGTAGTATGTTATTTTCTTCGTAATAGAACAGAATTTAAAATAAAATTATGAAACCATAACATTTCTTTTTTTTTTATAACTTTGCAAGCAAACTTATTTTCCATTTTATGAACATTTTTAGAAAAAAAAATGAAAAATCCAAATGTTTTAATTAATAGAGCCTAAGGTGTTTATCCAATTGGAATATAATGTAGAAATAAATTAAAGGTATTTCAATTACCTAAAATTCAAAATACTATTAATTTCAATCAAATCATAAAAACGTGTTTAATTTGCATTAATATGGAATAAAGTTTTCGAAATTTACTAAAAGTAGTAAACTATCGATAACTTAAAAACGGTGTTACAGAATTATTTTTTAACCTAATATTTGGAATCAGCATCCTGTTTTAAATAAGGATTGCCTTATGCTCAACCAAGAGAGTCAAGTCGAATGGATCTGGCAGTGAATGCAGATAAGACGAAATACTTGGTGTCAACAAACAAACAGTCCCAGCGTCTTGAAACCCACGTTACAGTTGACAATACCTCCTTCGAGGTTGTAAAGGACTTCGTTTATCTGGGATCCAGCATAAACTCAACCAACGACATCCGCATTGAGTTCAAACGAAGAATAATTCTTGCCCCCAGGTGTTACTTTGGGCTCAGTAGGCAATTGAGAAGCAGAGCCCTCTCTCGACGAACAAAAAGACCTACTTTATGCATCACAACCTGGACGCTGAGCAGTTCAGATGAAAAGACTTTAAGACAGGGCTGGGCATTCTAACACAGTCACATTTTATTTTATCTTGTTAGTATTGGTGCGCTCTCGAATAGCGCACACTGAGCGAAATAGTTGTCAGAATTATTTAGATTAGCAAGATTGTATGTTTATACCCCACACATACTGTTATATGAGTTTATTTTTTATTTGATGTTTGTATTTTTATTCATCGGTATTGTTCATTACTTCTTGTTTGTCAACATCAAAGCTCGATAATTTTATTCTAAGTAAATAAATTATATAAGTTTGCTTGCAGTGGCAAATTAAGCATTCTGCTTCACCAGAAAGATGCTCTGCGGAAAAGAAATCACATTCCAATTCAGATTCAAAAATTTTGGTATGTTGTTTTTGTTTTTAATTTTATATTATGAAATATTGCTTTATACGAATAATTAAAATTATATTCATAAAATTAATGAAAACAAATAATATGAACAAAATAATGCAAATAATCTTAATAGGCAATATGCATGAATTATATTAAACCTTAATAAAATAAGAAATATATGAAATAAGAATTATGAATCTACAAACTAAAAAGTTGGTTTTTTAAGAGTGTACATAAAATTTCCGACATTGGTCTTCACAGCATCAAAGTCAGCGAACGATTGAATTATATTCCCTTCTGTTGTGAGTTTTGTGTACATGTGAAAAGTTACTCTCAGAGAGCGCTCAGTGAGCTATGGGGCGCCCAGCGCTTCTTTAAGAGCATTCGAGAGAACGATTCTTCGTAAGATCTACGGACCAATCTGCGTCAATGGCGAGTACGGAATACGGTGGAATGATGAACTGTATGAGCTGTACGCTGACATCGACATAGTCAATCGCATTAAAATCGAGCGGCTTCGCTGGCTTGGCCATGTTCAGCGCATAAAAGACGATGCTCCAGTGAAGAAAACATTCGATTCGGTACCCAGCGGCGGTCAACACAGAAGAGGACGACCGTATCTTCGTTGGAAAGACCAAGTAGAGGACAACCTGACGAAGAATTTTCAATTGGCGCCAGAAAGCGAAAGATAGAAATGGCTGGCGCAAATTCTTAGATGAGGCCAAGACCGACATACGGTTGTAGCGCTAACTAAGTGAGTAAGTAGTAATGCTCAACCCATATCAGAAAGACTGTCGCATCCATTTCTGATAGCTACATATGTCGCCACAAAATAATTTTAGTGTTTCAGTAGCTGTTCTGCAACCCTAATTTCTATTGTTGGTTCATTTAGTTCTATTTAACTCAATTTTGGTTGCCAACTTTTTTATTTTATTTGGATACAAGACACTTATAGCAGTTTTAAATGTTTTAATATTTAACTTATTTATTTTCGATGGACTTCTGCCGTTGCATTGCATCTTGATACACGAGGCTTACTTATTTCCATTACAAGTTAATAAAAGCATATCTCAGTTTTAATAAATATATCCTTAAATACTTCTTTATCGTTGTTTCAAAGTTACGACTTTTATTTACAAAGTTACGACTACAAGATTTAAATGCTTGCAGCATTCTATTAGATCTTTATCCATTTTTTACAACTGTGTTGTCAGAATTGATGTAAATGAAAATAGTTTTTTCTAAATGACCTTGTTATTTATTATGTTGATCTTATATGATTTAAATACAAATTCTAGTTGTTTGATAGTTTAAAATCGTTTATTGAGCTTTAGGTCAAGGTTAGAACAATTCATGGTTTTAACGAATCTTTCCAAAGAAACAACAACAACATTAACAACGTTTTCAATATGAAAAGGAAAACATTACTAGCTGATTTTATTGCAATTTCGGCCCTGCTAAAGACTTTATCAGAAATCTTTGTGATACGCCGTGCAAGCGCGCATGAGCGCAATGCACCACAGAGGCAATGAGATTTTATGTATCAATTTCTCAGTTTTTCTGTTTCATGTTTTCATGTCAGTTGTTGTATTTTTGCTTTACTTTAGTCTTTGTGCTTATGTTACTATTATGGAGTCCAACAGTCTGTTGCAAGTCTTCCTTTTCATATTGAAAACGTTGTTGCTGTTGTTGTTTCTTTGGAAAGATTCGTTAGAACAATTAATTGCTCTAACCTTGACCTAACGCTCAATAAACCATTTGAAACTATCAAACAACTAGAATTTGTATTTTAAATCAAGTATGATTTAAACTATCAAACATTAAAAATTTGTATTTAAATTATATAAAATCAACATAGTCAATGAAAATATTTTAATATTAAATGGATTGCAACTAAATATTCTGGACTCGTAACTACGCACATTTATTGGTTTGCTTGAGACGAAGTGCCACCGCTAGAATTTGAGGTAAAAAGTTATTGTAAGTACTTGACGATAATTACATACAGCTCAAGAAATCGTACAACTGACAAATGTGCGAATAAAATGCACTTTTACGCTCATTATCATTTTAATTTCACAGCCTTTTTCAAAATAATTTTGTTCAATCTACATATATGCATAACTACTAGGGTGTCCCAAAAAAAATTGGGTTTGATATCCGCGGCTTTTCCTCTTCCATTTGACCTTAGAAACATCCTCTGTGAAGCGCATCTCGATTGGTAAAGATTTAGAGGTCGCGAATTCATTTTCTAATTTTCCTATACGATTTGTATGGGGAAAAATCAGTTTTGCTGGTAAATAGAATTTAGACCCATTATCTTTCAAGAAAAATGGTTAAAAAAATTTTCCTTCAAATTTTGTCTGTTGACATATCCAAGGATTACTTTTACATAAAGGAGTACTTTTACTTAGAATTATTTCATGAAAAATCAATATCTTTTAAAGTACTCCATTTTCATTATTGTTATTGGTTTTAAATTGTAGATAATGATTGTTGAAATGCATAATGAAGAAAAAATTCAAAGCGTTGTAATATGTTTTTGGATTAAAAGTTACAACAAGTAGTTTTTTGTATTTATATTTTAATTTTTAATCGTTTTGGGCAATCACCAAATAATAATCAGATGAAAATGAAATTTGAAAATGTTGGATATATCATAACAGACAAAATTTGAGGGAACACGTATTTTTTAACCATTTTGCTTTAAAGATAGTTGCTCTAAATTCATTTTACCAGCAAAACGGATTTTCCCCATACAAATCGTATCGGAAAATTAGAAAATGAATTCGGTACTTCTAAACCTTTAGCAATCGAGATGCGCTTCACAGAGGGTGTTTCTAAGGTCAAGTGGAAGTATTAAAGCTATCAAAATAAAAAAATATATTTTTGGGACACCCTAATAACTACGCTCTGCAAACGTTAGCAACAATACAAAGGAAAAAATAAAATAAACTAGTTATTTTGTATTATATTTAACTTAATATCTATCTAACCAAAGTACTTTTATACAATTTTCAATTAGTCTTAATGTTTTGAAAAAATTAAATAATTTGGAATATCTGCGTTTTTATTCAATATACCAATATATTTTGGATTGCTAAGGGGGAGAGGGGGGTTTGAACCCTTTGAATTCCCAATTATCTACGGCATTGGTTGCTAGTAAGAAAATTTATTAATCTTTAAAGCTCTTTAATTGTTTTAC